>CM053758.1:37869530-37903053 GCA_028658305.1 Pachyuromys duprasi | reverse complement strand
CTTATCCTGACTCCTCAGGGCTGGCTGCAATGTCCTCCCCTGGGATCTAGCCAGTCTGTCACTCCCCTGCTTGTATGGGGGAGGGTCAAAGAGTCAGCCATCAAGATCATGACTGAAACAGTCCCTGTTTCCCTGAATAGGGTCTTCAGTCCTACAGGGAGCTATCATGGGCCCCATCTGTGCAGGGGTTCCAGGCCACACCCACACATGGTCCTTGATTGTAGAAACCGTCTCATACAAGACCCCTGTGCCCTGCTCAGTTTGGTCTTTGTGGAGCTCTTGTTCTCCCCAAGTCTCAACAACCTCCCCCAGATCTATCGTTACTTCTCACCGAGAGGTATTTCTTTTCTGGTCTATTCTATTTGGTGTTCTGTAGGCTTCTTGTATGTTTATGGACATTTCTTTCCTTAAGTTAGGAAATTTTTCTTCTATGATTTTCTCAAAAATATTTTCCGGTCCTTGGAGCCTGGAGTCTTCTTTTTCATCTATTCCTATTATTCTTATGCTTCGTCTTTTTATGGCATCCTTATTTCTTGCATGTTTTTTGTTTGGAACTTTTCTGATTTTACTTTTTCTTTGAGTGAGGAATCAATTTCAGCAAGTGTATCTTCAGCTCCCGAGATTCTCTCTTCCCTGTCTTGTATTCTATTGGTGATGCTTACCTTTGTGGTTCCTGATATTTTCTCTAAGTTCTCCAGGTCCAGGTTTTTCTCTGTTTTGGTTTTCTTTACAGATTCTAATTCTGTTTTCATGCTTTGTACCATTTCCTTCATCTGATTGAAGGTGGCTCCTATTTTTGTATTTGTTTCCTCTCTATATGTTTCTAATTGTTCCTCTACATGGACCATTATATTCTTTTGAATTTCTTTGAGAGCTCTGTTCGTTTCCTCTTTTTATTCCTGTAGTAACTGGATAATCATTCCTTTAAATTCATGTTCCTGTGTTTCTGCTGAATTAAAATATCTATTAGTTTTGGGTGTTGCTGTTGGGACAATGATGTCCTGAGTTTTGTTTGGTGAGTTCTTACATCAACCTTTGGCCATTGCTTATATATAATCTTCATTGTTTGTTCCTTGAGTCTGAACTTCAGACTGGAAGCGTCTTACTCTGGTGTCTGTAGAATTATTCAGGAAGATCAGGGAGTTCCAGCAGTTTGAGGGTGTGTGTATTGTTACTTCAGTTGTACCTGAGGGAGAAAAAGCCACTGGCGCAGAATCTTAAGTGTATTTGTGTGTGTGACTTCTCCCCAGGAGAAGTCTATGGAGATGTCCAAGGTTGACCTGTGTCCTCTTGGATTCAGATCAGGTTTTGTCCCCCTTTTCCCCAGACTCCTCGTACTGTTGTTTTGGGTTTCACAGCCCCTTGACTCACCAATTTGGAATTTCATCTCCTCTGAATACGGTGTGTGCTGGTTGGCACCAACTCGGTCCCCCTTCTACTTACTTTTTTATTGCTATGATAAAACACAATGACCAAGGTGATTTATTAAAAAAAAACATTTAATTGGCATTATAGTTCCAGGGGTTTGCAATTCATGATAGCAGGGCAAAGGAATGGCAGCAGAAACAGCAGAGAGTTCACATCTCCAAGCAATAGTCAGAGAGTACACTTGGGGTGGCATGTGTCTTTTGAAACCCCAAATCCAGACCATATGACACATCCTCCATCAAGGCTAAACCTCATAATCCTTCCTAAATTGCTCCATTCTCTTGGTACCAATCATTCAAACATATGAGCCTCTTGTGCTCATTTATATTTAAACCAACACAGATTAATTTTCTTCCTTATTTTATTTATTTATACTGCTTCATAAACAAGTGGTTTTTAAGAGTTTTCTCTTCTTTCTAAGTGGATTTTAAAAAAAGAAAAGATTACTCTTCTTTCTGAAAAGAAAGACCATATGATGGACAGTAGAGAAATGAAATAGTAAGTGGTACACAATACTGTAATTCTTTCCTATGTTTGTGGGGTTTGTCTGAGGTGCATGCATGTGTGTTTATGTTACCACAACCTTTTGTGATACAAAGCATAAATCCTGCAACAAGAAGGATGTAAAAGTGGAAAAAGGATCTTTCTAGAGGAGGATAATAGAGTGAGGTGATGTTGACACCATGTGGTGTGACAATGTTAGAATTTACTATATACACGTATAAAATTCTGAAAGAACAAATTTAATTAATTGTAAAAAAAAGGAATGTAGCTTATAGATGTCCTTAAAACAAGGTCAAAGACTTGAGATATTAATTTGGTTAATTATAATTGTTTTATTGTTTAAAATAGCTTTAAAAGAAACTTCAAGTTTCTAATTACAAGTAAAATTGAGTTATTAATGTTCCCAATGATAGGGACAGACCCAGCTCATCCACAACAGCAGTCTGAAGACATCCCCTAAGGAAAGGAGAAAAGAATTTCAGGGGCCAGATTGAAAGCAGAGATAGAAGTTTATTCAGTCATTTATAACACAGCTCTTAAACTAAAGGTTTGCTAGAGAGAACCATCCTGGAAAAGAGTGGACCATATCTCAGAATGGGCTTGGGCGTCTCTGGGGGAAATCACTTTTAGCTTTCTTTGTGATGGGCATACATAGCATTTTGGTACCCCTCAAGTTACATTTCTGAAAGTTGATTAGAAACACACCTACCCCTTTAACATTCCTCAAACTGTATACTTAACACCCTATGTAAAGCAAAATGTTTTCTTTTGTCAACAAAATTGTAGCTTGGCTTTGTTAGACCTTCTCCTTAGATCTAGGAAAATTGAGGAGTGTTAAAAGGGTAAGCTAAATATAACTTTAGCCCAAACTACCGTTGGTAGAGTGTCTTTGACAAGATGTATTTTGTAAAACATGGATTATCTTGATGCACAGCTTGGGCTTCAACTGGTACCTTGTTTCCTGGCTCTATTGTCAGAAAAGGTGAGCATATCCTTCTTCCTCTTGCTTTCCACAATGTCTCTATCATCTCTCCCAACTTTCTATCTGGTCTCACATAATCGTGCTATTAATCAGAAGTAGAAAAACTAATCAAATGTAAATAATAATTTTTGTTTATATTTTTCTTATTAAAATGTAGAATAGAATAATATCAAAGTGAAAATTCTAGTTTTTTCCTAATTCCTTTCTGCTTTGCTCTGACTTCAACTTGGAATTTAATATGAGCTCTTTCAATCATTACGCTTTTCTTCCATTAATTACATTGCATAAAATATTGCTTGGTGTAACTTCATATTTGAGTAAATATGATAGAGGTCTTTTATGTTTGCAGTGCTGGACATGAGTCCAGAACCAAACACAAACTAAGCAAGTATTCACTGAACTGCACTTTAGCCGATGGAGGTTTCTAAACATACTAAACTTTCATTCTGGTTTTAAAACTCTTGCCGTGAGACTATGTTCAGGAGCCATTACCCAACTCAGTGTTAAAATCATAGTGAGGTTTGGATACCTATTATACTGCAAGTCACAAATCTAAGAACATGTAGATGTGCTAAAATAGGAATGTTTTTTCTGGTGGAAATGAAAACTTGTGTTGCTTTGGAGAACAATGTGGTAGAGAGCACTTGAGATGAGTAGCTATTACCCAGTCATCCATTTGCCACTATGACTGAGATTACTAAAGATTTCTTGTATTGTGAAGGAAGGAACATTTTCTTTCAACTAATGAGGACAGCCTGTCTCTTCTCTCCTTGACAATGTTTTCTGGTGTTGACTCAACCATTCATTCTTGATGTATCTGTTCCCACCAATGATTTGTGAGTTTTATGAATTTTTGCATCATTTTTATAGTATCCCAAGTCTACAATGTAACCTCTCACAGGTTATGATGCCTGACAAATAGTATTGAGATAAAGAGATGAGATGGGGCTTCCCAGGCCCTTTATGCCTAGTTGCAGGGCTATATATGAAGGGCAACATGGGCCTCAGGGTCAGAACAGAGTGCCGAATGAAGCCTTAGTGCCTGTGGAGGTGGGAGTCCAGGAATGGTACTGTGCTTTCTAGAAATGAACTGGCCAGGCTCCTGTTCTCCCTCAGCACCCTGCCTTCTGCCCAGGGGACAATAAATTAGAACTGTTTAAGCCCACACAGTTGTGGCACTCTCTGCAAGAAGAAATTACTGTGTTCTTTTAATTCTGCTGATTTTTCTTTACTTTCTTTGCCTCCATTATTTCAAGAGATTTAAGAATTAAGTGTGTTGCTTCGTTGAGGTCTTAGTTTTTTGACTTGAGTTATAAAAGATAAAAACCATCTACTCCTTTAAAATTTGCAAAGCATTTTTTTTTACAACTTCCTGGCCACAAACATCTGTGAGAGGAGGTTAGGAGAAAAGGCAAGATTTGTTTTATTTTGTTTAGGACACTTCTTTTGTTGTTGTTGTTGAAAATATTAAACTTTTGGTTCTATATATTTTAGGTAAAATTTGGTAACTAAAATTTTGAAGTAATTTACAGTTATCTAAAATTCAGTTGTGTTTAGATTCCCTTGTCCTTGACAAACAGGTGTTAGTACTGATGCCTCATTCACAGAATTTTAATCATGATTGTGTTCCCTACGATTCTTTCAGGTATCCAGATTCCATGTCATCACATAAACACAGCTCTTATCTTCCAGGTACTGAGATTGTTTATTCTGGAGCCATTTTGAGTGGTCATTGCCTGGGAACACATACTTAGGCTAGCACAAATTCCATGTTCTTATGTGGAAGCAGTTTCATAAACCGTCGTATTTTATAGAACAGAGAAAATCATAAATCAAAGCAATAGTAAAGTACATGGGTGTACATCAGAGAGAACTGTCTTCCTTGTCATAGAATGACTGTTCAAGAAGGCTAAAACTAGCCCAAGATGAGGTAATTAGCTTCTGGACATGCAAAATTCTAATCTTTCACCACTACAGAAATTCCAATCAGAAAATTATTTTCTGCAGAAGTTGTTTTTCATTCATAGGCAAACATGGCTTGTTTTCAGAAATTCTTTTTCACACTGTGTTCAAGAGATCTTTCTTTGTGATTGTCTTTTAAACAATTGAGTTATTAATTTCACTGTGTCCCAAAGATGCCTCAAAACTCACGGGCTCTATGGTCCTCCTGCCTTAGTCTCCCCTGAGTAGCTGAGGTAGAAGGCCCATGCTTGTCTGTCTTTTATTAGCTTGACACTGATTTAGCTAGAAAGGCTGTGCAATGCAGCTTTTTTTAAAATTTAATTTCGCTGTTATTTTTTACTTCATTCCTCATTTTTTTCTGCCCATCCTACCATTTCTATTTCATTCCTCCTGAGATAATTATACAGATGTTGGAATGTAGCACATCTTTAAATCTCTACATATTAATTTTATTTTCCTTATTTTTTAACTTGAATATCTTCAATATTATTTTGCAAGTCTCCTTTATTAGGTGTGAAATAGATAAACAACCTGAAAAAAAACATTAATGGTATTAGCAGAGTGTAGATGAATTTCAGTGACACTAAGACAATGGGGAAAATAATTCTACATTAACTCTGAACTGCATTTGACAATGTTATATTCCATGGAAGTGTAATATATTGATTTTGACAACACTTTTCTTTAAGTTCACTAGACTTAAATAATTAAGTGGGTGGGAGGTAGATGGTAGAAGAGTGGATACATATGCATACATATATGTGTATATGTATATATATATAATATTTGGGGAAAAAGTTATGCCAATTCATGTAGAAATTAGTTAGATATTGTATTCTCTCTGAACATGATACTGATCCTGATTACTGGATGTAAAAAGACCTGTGAGTGTGGTCACGTTCATGGGTGGCATGGACATGTATTCCTTGGTTCTTTAAGCACTATGGCTTGGGAAATTACCACTGCAGAGGCACTAATCTGAACTAACACTCAGATACTTAGTAGTTACTGTGTCAGAGTCCGGTGAAAGTAACCTGGCTTTATAGGGAAAGGCTGTTTCTCAATGTGGAACTTTGTACGAAAGCATGCAATGATTGACTTGCCATAAAAACTTCAAGACTTTGGCAGAGGGCAAGAAGTAATGATAGATCTGGGGGAGGTTGGGGAGAACAAGAGCTCCACAAAGACCAAACTGAGCAGGGCACAGGGGTCTTGTATGAGACGGTTTCTACAATCAAGGACCATGTGTGGATGTGGCCTGGAACCCCCGCTCAGATGGGGCCCATGATAGCTCAGTGTCGGACTGAAGACCCTAGTGAGGGAAACAGGACTGTTTCAGTCTTGAACTTGATGGCTGACTCTTTGACCCTCCCCCATACAAGCCAGGGAGTGACAGACTGGCTAGATCCTAGGGGAGGACATTGCAGCCAGCCCTGAGGAGACAGGATGAGCTGGGGTTGGATGGAAGGGGAGGAGGTCCTCCCCTGTTGGTGGACTTGGCAGGGGCGGGGAGGAGGGAGATGAGGGAGGGAGTGGGAGGGTGGGAAGAAATGAGGGAGGGGCCTACGCCTGGGATGCAAAGTACCTAACCTGTGATTGATATAAAAATAAAAATAAAAAAGAATAAATAAATTAAAAAAATAAAAACATTAAAAAAAAACTTTTGATACAAAGTGTCAGAGCCAAGGGAAAGAGCCACAAAATAATAAAGGATTTTGAATTATACCTCCAACTATAAAATAGGCATCATAAATTTTACAACTAAGTAGATAAAGAGATATCAAAAAGAGGCAAATCAAGGAGAAACATCCCAGGTAAGGGGCACAGCTACTCTGCTAGGAGATGAAGGGTCCTGTGGCTCCCGCCCTTTATGCACACTCTTGAGTACTGGGAGTGCAGAAAGCTTTTCATCCAAACAACATGTAAGGGGGTAAAAGGTAATTCCCAAATGGAGGAACGTGACCTGCTAGATCTCACCGAGATGACCAATGTGATGGCAGCCACAGTAAGGCCTGCTGACAAGTGTCTATATGGCTTATTGTACTGGGAACCTTGCTGTTGCAGGCTTCGCCTACAACAAGCTAATTAGGAGGAAACCACCATGAAAAAAAAAATACCTGAGATGGTAATTGTAGACAGTTTCTGACTTAAACACCTCAAAATTGTCAAGGTCGTGAAAAAGTAAAGTCTGAGGAAGTGTCTACATAGACAGCATATCTATTCATCAATGTATCTCAGGTGGATCCTGAAAAGAAAAGGGACATTAAGGGACAGCTAAGAAAACTGAATGAAGCACATAACTTAATGAACAGTAATACCATTTGAATGCTGGGTCATTATAGTTACAACAATTAAATCATGACGATAAAGATGTGAACAGGAAAAAACAAGTGCAGGATGTATGAGAAATATAAATTATTTTTCATTTTCTCAGTTAATCTAAAGAAATCATCTAAGCTTTTAAAGACATACAAAGAAAGTGGGGTGTGGTACGATGACTCAGTTGGTAAAGTGACTGCCTCACAAGCATGAAGTCCTGACTTTGGAGACCCAACACCCATGTGGAAACCTAAGCATACGAGTACACAACTGCATCCTCATGCTGAGGGTTCAGCTAACCAGCCTAGCTGAAGTGATTACAATTGACATTGACTACTGGCTTCCAAGTATAAGCTTGTGCAGGCATACATACAGGCACACCCACCCACATGAACATATACATCTACCACATTCGCCCCCCAAATATTTGTGAACATAAATGGTAAATCTTAAAAAAATTCATTTAGAGTTTATTGACCTGCAGAGTGAATAGCATCCCAATTACAAAAAAGCTCCTTTCTTTCTTTGTGGCAATTATAAAAAGAATAATATCCACAGAGAATTATACATACATACGTTATATATGTATACATATATTTCATATATAATATACACAAACATGATTGCATATATGTATATATGTATGTGTATATACACATGAGCATGCGCACACATACAAGCTCATTTTTTGACAAGGTCTAAGTTACTTCTACTGATAATCCTCAGTGTGTTGAACAAGCTTCCATGACTGACATGGTAGACAGATTTGGACTTATGAAAATAGACCAGTGGGTAAAGGGTTTGAATTCCAGGCTGATTGTGAGTTTCTATTTGTTTTCAGACAGTGCTAGTGTTTTGAGGATGAGGTCTTAAATCTACCAGATGCTTTTACAAACCTTGTTATCTTACATGTTAATGTTTATACTGTGCTTGGATGAAACATTGATTTGTCTTTTGTGCCCTCTGGTCTTTCCCCACGAAGTTGACTCCCAATGAAACCCATCACTGTGAATATATTCATTTAAAACAAACATTGCTTTCCACAAACCCAGTTTCTGGGTTAAAAATCAAATTAAGTAATCTATAGTTTCTGTTCCGTGTAGAATGGGAATGTTTCACAGTAGATAGCAATTTTCTTATTTGGGAGAAATTTTCATATTATGAAGAACAAATGCATGAGCAGTCAGAGGCAGTCTAATGGTGAGCTGATGCCTGTCTGTCTGTCCATTCCTGGACCAGCCCACAGCAGAGAGTAGCCTGACATTTCTTTGTTTTCATTATAGAAAGAGAACCAGATGTGGGGACAAGAGATTGGTAAGGCAGTACCTTCCCACCCACCACCCACCTCGTGTTCAGATTGAACAGTGCCTCTAATTGTTTCCCAAATAATCATCTATAGTAATTAGCTTAAATGAGGATTGGGTCCTGGGGAGAAGATAGGAGAGAAGCAACAATGTGAAAAGCAACTTTTCTCAAGTTGTTGCCATGGCTCCCGGGACGCATGCTATTTCCATCTCAGCAGCAAACAGAAGTGCTTTTAGAAAAAAGACAAAGGGAAATGAAATCAGGGCTATTTCCATAGCAACAAGAAAATCTTATGTGGCTTGGCTTTGCTTTACCTAATAATACTAATATTACCGATTAATAATTTTACAAAAGCAGTTCCATGTTAAACCCTAAATACACTGCATTTGTTAAAGATGTCTCTGAGGCTCATGGGAAATGCTAAGCGATCAATGACTGCAGCTATCACGGCTACTTATTTATGTAAAGTTCAGAGGAAATTTTCTTTTTTTATACCAATGACAATGTCACATGGATGCTTATGGGGCACAGGATAAGCAGATGTTAAAGAAGTGATGTAAAGAGAATTTAATTTTGAATCTGTAGATAGTGTCTAGGTGGTACTGCAGTATTATGTAGCACAGATCTGATTAAAGAAAGAAAAAAATCATGACTGAGCTTGTTTACTCTGAGTGAATGATTTCAGAGAAGAGTAATAAGAAGGTAAGGCAGGAATTTAAAAGTCATTTCATAATTTTGCATGATGCTTGCTTTGCAAATGAATTATTAAAATACATTCAGTTGTCTTTAGAAATAATCTCGGTGTCACAAAAAGGAATACCCAAGCAAAGCAAATCTTAGCAAGGCAAATCATTGTTCTCAGTTATAAGAGTACTCTCCCCACAGAAGTAGAAGAGTAAGCACATCCCGTACCCAGGCACGGAGTTCATTTGGTTTCTACTCTAATGAAGGTTGAGACTGTGTCTATTCCCATTGGCTGAACTTCAGCCTCACAGTCTTTCTTGATTGGCCAATTTCACAAAAATTAGACCCAAAAGAAATGAAGGAAAATGGGAAAAGATAGACCACTTAAGTCACTTAAATTCTTAGAATGCAGCCATGCCTTTGTGTAAACTAAAGTTTTAGGTGGGAGAGATGAAAACACTTGCATAAAAGTCTTCAAAGGTTTAAGAGATAAAAAGACTCGAATATAAAGGAACATTTGCAATATTTTACAAAAATATTAATATATGATGTTCCTCATACCATGTACATAATTACTGTTATCCTACTACAGACATGCTATTTTCAGTTCTTCAAACCCATCTGTTATCTAAACAGACAAATACAAATAAAAATCATCTGTAAAGAGTTGTGTGTCATAGCTGGGCTGCCTTGTCTGACCTCAGTGGGAGTGGATGTGCCTAGACATGCTGTGACTTGATGTTCCAGGCTTGGTACCCATGGGGTCCTCCCTTCTCTGAGGATAAGGGAATGGGAGAATGAAGGAGGGGTGTGAGGGTGAGTCTGGGAGAAGAGGAGTTAGGGACCTGCTATCAGACTGCAAAGTGAATAAAAGAGAGAGACAGACAGAGAGACATAGCAAAGAGAGACAGAGAGAGAAGTAGAGGGTGGGACAGAGACAGAGACATACAAAGAGTTACACTTAAAAGCAAAATAAACAAGAATTAGTGCAGGTTGGTGGCATAAGTCAAATATGAAAATAAGGACGAACTGTTCATGACACCAGTAAATTTGTTTTACCAAATCTAGGGATGATCACTAGTTAAGGGAAAAGACTGATGAAGCATATGCATAGATGCTAGAAGGATTATTGCAGAATACAGCCTCTGTATCTTGCCTTCCAAATCAGTCCACAAACCAGGAACCAAATTATATATATTACATATATACATGCATTTATACATATTCACATATATTTTCACGTATATGATGCATGCGTATGGGGGCCGAAAATCTCATTCAAATCATTACATCTTACTGCCTGGCCCCCATAGGCTTGTAGCCATGTCATAACACAAAATGCATTCAGCCCACCTTCAAATGTCTATGTAGTCCTTCACAGTCTCAGCATTTTTTAAGAATCCAAAATCTCTTCTGAGACTCAAGGTAATCAATTAATTTTAACTCTCTGAAAAATCAAAATCAAATCATATACTTCCAATATACAGTTTCACATAATGTATTGTACATTACTATTTCAAAAAAAAAAAAAAGATAAGGGAGCAGGGTAGGAAATACTGGACCAAAATGAGACCTGAACCGATTAGGGTGGTCTGCAAATCCTGACATAGATTGTTCTTCCAGTATCTCACTTCTTCCTTCCTGTTAGACTGTTTCCACACCCTGATTGACGTTCTTCTTGGCAGGTATCAGGGCTCTCACATATACAACATCTCGGGATCTCCAGCATAATGCAGGCCTCACCTTCACAGATTCATGAAGTGGTCTTTCCATGCCTACCTACATGGACTCCCCTGCCACAAGCCTAACCTTGGTGGTTTTCCTTAATCTGGAGGAAGATTCTATAACCATTTTATACCTGTATCTATCTTGATAAAGCCAGAACCACGTGGCTAAAGCTGCAAGTTTTGTAGTCTGTTAGGCTGGAACCTGATGTGTTCTATGACATACATTATAACAGCTTTAAATTGTTCATGCTTTTTAGGCTGAGAAAATCTCAGAGGCCTTTTCCTTTGGCAACTTGCAGGATTAGCAGGGTATTGTTTTTTCCTGAGGAAACTCTCTTTTTTTAAAATCTCATCTCCTTGAATGCAGGCTACATCATTACATTTCCTGGCTTGTCTTTTCTCCTCAACCTGTACTTTTTTTTATCCTATTGCCTTGCTCTCTTTTTCATTGTAGATCTCTCTAAGAGTGATTATTAACAATGAAGTGACACAGCAGATGCTAGTCTGTCTTGAGATCTTCTCTGATATAAAACATTAGTCAAAAATTCTTTAAATTAGCCTCTAGGAGATTTTTAGGACAAGGTCAGAAAGCATCCACACTTTCTTCTAAAATACCACAAGAATGGTCTCCAATATTATTATCTGCCTAAAACCTCTTGAGCTGGACTTCCATAGTCCACATTGCTTTCAACACTACTGTCGTCCATGACCTATTAAGCCAATATTACAGTGTTCAATCACTTTTCTAGTCCAAAGTCTCAAAGACTTCTACATTTCTCCAAAGAACAGTACAGTCAGTCCTCCACAGAAATACCCTAGACCCTATACCAACTTCTGTCTTTAGTTACTGTTTTGTTGTTTTGAAGAGAAATGAAGATTCACCATGACACAGACAGCTTATAAGAGGAATTACTTAACTGGGGGCTTGCTTATACTTTCAGATGATTAGTCCATAGCCATCATGGTAGGAAGCATGGCAATGGGGCTTTAGCTGAGAGCATACATTTGATTCACAAGCATGTGGCAGGAAAAAGACCTGCATGGACACAAAAACAGACAAATAGACCAGCAGAACAGAATCAAAGATGCAAACGAGTAAAGAAAGCATATTCAACAAATGGTTCTGGGAAAATGGGATATTTGATGCAGGTGAATGACATTAGACCTGTATCTATAACCTTACACAAAAACTAGCTCCAAATAAATCAAAGACCTAAGTCTGCACAAGGACTAGCAGACGAAAACATAGGCAGTACCCTCCATGACATAGGACTTCCTGAAAATGACTCCATTTCCGAAAAGGAATGCCACAATTGACAAGAGGGACTTGGTTAAATTAAAAAGTTTCTATGCAGCTAAAGAAGCAACCAGGTGGAGAGAAAGGTCACAGAATGGATCAGAAGCTGAGCTAACTACACCACACACACACACACACACACACACAGGCTAAGATGAGAAATATCTCAAAAACATACTCATCATTCCTAGCAATGAAGGATATGCAAATCCAAACAATTTTAAGATTTTATCTTACCTCAGTTAAAATGACAAAGAAGAACCAACAACAAATTCTGGGAGAGATGCAGGAAAGAGGTAATCCTCATTCACTATTGGTGGAATTGCAAATTGGTGAAGCCTGTGTGGAAATCAGGGTGGAGAATTCTTATAAAGCTAAAAGTAAACCTACCATATGTCTTGTTTCAGCTACATCACTCGTAGGCATATGCCCAGATGATTTGACTTCTACTCCACAAATACATGTTCAGCCACATCCGCTGATGCTCCTATCCACTATTGCTAGAAAGGGAAACAACTTAAATGTCCTACAACTGACAAATGGATAATGAAAATGTGGTACATATATATGATGGGATATTAATCACCTGCAAAGAAAAATGAAATCATAAACTTTTTGAGTATGGATGGAAGGCAAGGAGGTCAGATTGTAGGAGGTAATCTAGACCCAGAAAGACAAAAGTTGCATATTCACTCTCACTGCAGTCTCCTCATTCCAAATCTTAGTCCTCACCTGTAGTAAAGGAAACTTCCCTTTGCAACAGATGGAGACCATTTCAGAAGACTACAACCAATACAAATTCAGATTTGTACAGCCCAATCCAAGTAAATTCATCCATAAAATGTCTGCATCTAAAGGTCAGGGAACATTATGGACTAGAAGGAGGAAACCATGCAAAAACCAGAGTATCAGATAGTTTGCTGTGAAATTGTGTCTCCTAAGAGTATCAGAAACTACATCCATAAAGTCTCACCAATATAACTGTCCAACATGGGTTGAACAAGGTCAACAAGAATTGACATGCCCAAATGAGGGAAAGACTGAGAGGCCTCGATCCTATACAAAGAACTACAGGCAGCTAAAGAATGCCATGGAATGAGTCAAATAGTCTGGGTAAATTTCTGTGTAAAGCACACAAATTCTGTTATTCAATACCAAATGGTTAGCCTTGGAAACATACATACAAGTAACATTATACAGATTGAGCAGGTTACTTATGTACATATGTTACATATGTAACAAAGTAAAAGAGTCTATGAATTTGAAAGAGAAAAAGGAAAAGTATATGGATGAGCTTGGAGGAAGGAAACAGTGGGGATAGAATGTAATTATAATGTAATCTCAAAAATAGAAGAAACTATTTTTAAAGCCTGAGATGTTATATGATGATATTCTTAAGCTTTCAGTTGTGGCCTATAATGTTAACACATTCTAAACGTTTCATCTGATTGTTACAAGGATGTCAGACACAGAAATGGGGAATGATGAATTGTGATGAAGGAGACTAAAGATATCCCAAGATAATCTGAGTCTGAATGAACACATTCCAACTTTCCACAGTCAGGAATTTCTAATCAATGTTAGGCTTGTAGAATATTTGACATATGTGTGTTCTTTTAATTCTGGGAATTTGTATTCAGTTTCTTCAGTTAGCCAAACTTCATATTTTATGCCTGTGGAGCCTATGACACTTAGGATCTTCATTCCTAGAATTTGATAAGCTTAAGCCTGAGTAAAAAGTAATAAACTGTTTAAGAGAGGGAAGTAGCAAAGTATCTAAAGATATCCCTAGGCCATCGTAATCTTGTTGGTCATTGTGGTCCAGACAAATTGGTGTGCTTTTCTCTGGGGAAGACTATTTTACTCTTTCCATGGCACTCCTTAGCTGCCTGTGGTTCCTTGGGTAAGGTTGAGGCCTCTTGCTCTTTCCCTCATTCTGCCGTATCTATTCTTGTTTTCCATGTTCAACTTGTGTTGAGACAATTACATTGGTGAGACTTTATGAATGTAGCTTAAACTCTATATGTATCACATGTTGGAAAATTATACCTAAAATTAACATAATAATGAATATTTAGGCCTAAATAGGAAAGGCCTAAAATAGAAAATCTAGCACATCAGGCATTTTAGCTCATTTGTCCTACAAATCATCTTTTACCAGTCTGACAATATGTTCTTTTTGCCAGATGTTGTTCCTTTGGTATAAAATACATTATTTGATAGCAAGAGTATGTGAAATAATTTATTATTGTTTCAGTTTTAATTTTTTATATTTTTTCCTTTCTTTATACATTATATCCTGACCACAGTTGCCCCTCCCTCTACTCCTCCCAGTTCCTCCCTCACCTCACCTCTCTCCCTGATTTCCTTCTCCGTTTCCCTTCATATGAAAGAGCCAAACTCCCAGGGATGTTCACCATGCACGACCTGACAAATTACAGTAAGACTAGGCACGAACCCTAATCTCAAGGTTGGACAAAGCGACCCAGTAGGAGGAAAAGGTTCCCAAACACAGGCAAAAGAGGCAGAGACAGCTCTCCCTTCCCATTCTCACTGTTGGGAGTTCCACAAGACCACTAGGCTATACAACCATATAAGTTATATACAGAAGACCTAGTTCAGACACACACAGAGTTCATGTTTGTCGTTTCAGTCTCTGTGAGCCCAGGTGAGCCCTACTTAGTTGAATCACTGTCCTGTCTTCCTTGACCCCTTTGACTCCTATAATCCTTTCATCCCCTCTTCTAACTCCACCTAGCGTTTGGCTGTGGGTCTCTGTATCTGCTCCCATGGGTTTATATCTATGTCTTCATGTGAAGTGGTTGGTTCTAATATAAGGAAAGTTTGACCTTAATGCCTAAATTATTGTAACTGCTATTCCTGGCTAATAATTTTAATTGCTCTATTCTATAATTGCCTATATTCTGATATTATACCTGATCCCAGCTTTGAGAAGTAAAAGAACAGACACATTACAGAAGTCAGAAAACAATACATTATCATTTTGATTTCTTTCTCAAGAAGCATACTCTTTTGTAAGCTACTAAATGTTATTAATGGTTAATATAGAAACAAAAGTTGCCAAGAAATTAGGATTTCTTATATTTTGTAGTCATTAAAATATTATTAAAAAGAAATATTTCTTATTTACTTTTATTGCAAAAATGTGAGAATTATTTAATTTTTCCCATGCCCGATAATGGCACTGTATGACACATAAGACTCATTTAATGAAGAACCGTGAGCTCGTGAAGTATTGGTCTATGTGGCTTCAAGTTTTCTTTTTATAAAATAAACTTTCTCATTTCTTGCTTTTGAATATGAACTTTTTTGTAGATTTTAGATTTTTACATTCTGTTTAGTTGAGTTCATCTGTCATAAACCAGTACAAGTTCAGTGAATAATCTTAAAGAATAGAATATGAATTCTGTTGCCATTGGTGATTTTTATAATTTAATATTGAAAGTGTAGAAAAGAGACTGGAGAGTGGTACACGTGGGAGTTGGAGGACATCCAGGTACAGTGAAAGAGATATAAGGAAATCTCACAATTGATAAGCCAATCAAAAAGCAAACTAAACGGTTTGAATGGAGGTACTTTATGGGGGTGGATTAAGGTGCTTCCAGAAGCCATAGGTTATCAAGCAGAAACTCCCGTTGATAAGATTGGGAAGGTCCCTGAAGTCCCCAAGGCAGTATAGGCAATTGATCCTGCTGTGGTTGCCCACCAGAAATAGATCATAAGATACTGTTGCTGAAGTGTCCTAGTTTGCATTGTGTTGCTATGATAAACACATGACCAACAGCAACTTGGGAGGAAAGGAATTATTTTAGCTTACAGGAAAGCCAAGGCAAGAGCTGTGGGCAGGAGCTTGAAGCAGAAAAAAAAAATGGAGGAACACTGGCTACCTGGTTACTCCTCTTCGGGTTCATGTTTAGCCTGCTTTCTTTACAACCCAGACCTACCTCCCCAGTGGTGGTTTCATCCATAGTAGTCGCATCAATCAAGAAATCACTCACTCACTCAATCATCATCACTAATAATAATAGTAATAATAATAGTAAGGCTCTATAGACATGCCCAGAGACCACTCTAATCTAAGAAATTCTCAGGTTGACAGATTCTTTGCCACATCTTGACACTTTTGGTAAATAAACATATCCCCTTAAGCCATGCTATTTCATTTACTGTCTGATCATTTATAAGATCTCATATTAATATCACAATATAAAACACATTGTTTTAAAAGTTTTACAATCTATAAAGATTTCAGCACATTAAAAGTTCAAGGTCTCTTTAAAAGTTTGAAGTGTGTTGGCTTTTATATAAAAACAATGCTTTCTTTCTCCAAAAGGGAAGAACAGGACATAGTTAAAATTAAATCAAAGAGAAACCTAAAATCTATCACTATAAACCAATCTCTAAAGTCCAATGTCTAGCATCTTGTGTTCATTCGTAAGATTCTCATTCTAAAAGCCTTGGACTGTCACATTTCTTTGTTTTGCCCTCTGTGCCTCGTGCAGCTCGTCTTGTAGGCTCACATTAGTTCCATACCACACCTGCTTTC
The DNA here is from genome assembly GCA_028658305.1 of Pachyuromys duprasi. Taxonomy (NCBI): domain Eukaryota; kingdom Metazoa; phylum Chordata; class Mammalia; order Rodentia; family Muridae; genus Pachyuromys; species Pachyuromys duprasi. The sequence continues at coordinate 37,886,278 of CM053758.1, read as the reverse complement.
CTTAGTGGACACCATGTGTTCCTGGGAACTTCAATATCTTGAGATCCCAGCTATAGCTTAGGCTGTTCCTTCACCAAAGACTTTCCTTCAAGGACTCTGACTCTGCCATGTTGTGCAAAGTCTCTACTGTCTTCCTGACTCTTTATGGCTAGCACCATGAGGGAAACTGACACACTGCCAAGTGCTGCTACCAGCTTGAAGTATAGCTATGGATCCCTCAGACCACAGCTTCTGTGTAAGGACTGTGAAGAAATATTTTCCTGAAGACTTAGCCTTGTTGATGCTGGTCTCGTATTAATCACAGACAATTTTTCCATTCCAGCTAATCAGCATCTATTGTGTCTGTAAAACCAAAGGTTTTTTACTTCTATGTATTCTTAATTCAAAATGTCTTAACCCAAAAGCCTTGATAGTCTGCTCTCCTCTGAAACTTCCCAAGCCAGACATCCATCATTTGGATTTCTTTTAGCATTCTCATTTACCAAGCTTCCATAGACTAGGCTTTTTTATTTATTTATTTTAATCCCAGTGCTTATACATTATTCTCTCTAAAACAGCACCATCAGGTTCAACACAGGTACCAATAGCCCCAGTTTCTTGGTAGCAGTTTCTGTCATAATTTGCTATTTGTTGCTGTGATAAACATCATGACCAAAAGCAACTTGGGAGAAAAGGACTTATTTGAACTTAAAGTTTATAGTCCATCGTAGAGGGAATTCAAGGCAGGAGCTACCAGCAAAAAAACAAACAAACAAACAAAACAAAACAAAACAAAAACAAAAAACAAACAAACAACAACAACAACAACAACAACAAAAAAACAATAGGGAGGTACTGTTTACTGGCTTAGTCCTCTCTGGTTCATGCTTAGTCAGTTTTCTTATACAAACCAGGCCACCTGCCCAATGGTGGCTTTACCCTCAGTGAGTGGTCTGTTTCATTTCAATCAATCAAGAGAAAAATAAATAACATTAATGTGTAGGGCCTTTGTGGCCTGAACTGCTGTCTTCTCATCTGCTTCTGCTTCTTTTGATAAAACATTATTCTAGTTTCTACCCTAAGCCAATCATATCTGTAATGAAGGCATTTAAGAGTTAACTGTAACATTGCAGCCAGCCCTGAGGAGACAGGATGAGCTGGGGTTGGATGGAAGGGGAGGAGGTCCTCCCCTGTTGGTGGATTTGGAGGGGGCAGGAAGGAGATGAGGGAGGGAGGGGGAGGGAGGGAGGGAATAAGGAAGGGGGCTACACCTGGGATGCAAAGTACCTAACCTGTGATTGATATAAAAATAAATAAATTTTAAAAAGAGTTAATTGTAGACTCTGGGCCTGTAAAAAATCCAAAAGCATACTAAAAAATGATTACATTTACATGCATAGGGATACACATATTTTAAATTCAACATGCCAATATTAGTAATAAATTTTAAAATGTGCAACAGTTTAACTGCCAAAGTTTGATACTCGGTTATTTTTAGGAGTTTTAAGAGCAGATTGTGTTTCAACACATGCCGTTTTAATCACAAATGGCAGGGAGAGACAATTACTTTAATTTAGTATCCACCCTTAGCAGGAATAAGGTAGGAAATTATGTCTTAGCCAGAACTTTCTGAAATGAAAGTCAAGGATAGAAGATAGACCTAAGGTAATTCTCATTCCACGTGTTTAAAACCTAAGGAGCAGCCAGGAATCAGCTTTACAACAGAAATTCTGAATTAGGAAAAGTTAGAAACTTCAGTTTTGTAGGTTTATAATGTGACCCAAAATCATTTAACCCATCAAACAAGGTTCTTATATGGCTGGGGATGACCAGCATCAACATTCATAGCTCTGTCCAGGGAGTGGGACACTGTTAACACTGCTTCTCCTCTACATTCTATCTTAAAAGAGGGCATGAGCTCCGACGCAGGCTTTTCATCTGCTTGGGAATTACTAGATAAGAGAGTAGAAGGAAAGGATGAGAAGGATGGAAATGCAAAGTCACGGAAAGAGAAATGCGATGGGAACTGAGAAAAGTTGGACTGCTCAGAATTTATATTTTATTTCCCAACGCAACCTTTAACCTTTCTGTTAATTTCCTGTGATTTAAACCCCCTTCATCTCCTCATCTCTGTTTGATACAATTTCTAATGCTCACATTGGTTGTTGTTGTTGTTTTTTCTCAAAGTAGCAATTTCTTATTTTTCATAGATGGTTTAAACTCCAGTGATAGATCAGTTCTACCATTTAGTGCCTTTAGGCTACTGTAAAAAGGAAAACAAAAGATAAGCCAAACAATTTGATAATATAAGACATTCTCTACTGGGCACAAGCAAAGCAAATATATATGAAGTTACATTTCCCAAGTTTTCAAAATACTTGCATGTTGAATTACTGTAACTGTGCACAAAATTAGCTGGAATACCCAATTGTGTTTTCCTCTAAATGCTTTCTCCTTCTTTAATTTGTCAACCATTTTTGGTTTCTCCCTACAGTCCTGGAAATTACGTTTTAAGCTGGATGGAGAAATTTGTTATTTGGATAGAGTTTTCCTGTTGCCTATTAGAGCAGCTAATTCAGGAGCTGCCCCTGTTGGTTCTTCCTACTATGTTGTCTCAGATTTGTCCTGCACATTTATGATGTGTGAATGAGCTAAAGACTGGGTGATCACCCCTTCCGCATTTCTTTCTGAGCCAATACCGTTCCTTCTAACCAAGGAATTGCATATGATGGGGGTGAGGGGGAAGGTTCCTTTTCAGGCTCCAGCTCATCCTAGAGGGAAGTTTCCTGACAGTTTCCTGAGATGTCTTCCTTTTGGTGTAAGAAGAAATAAGATTTATAACCTTGCCAGATACGCACAACGTCTCTAAAGGGGGACATGTTTTTCAGAAGTAAGAGAGAATATAGAAGAAGAGGAGGAGAAGGAAGGAAGGAAAGACATATGAAGGGAAGGAAGGAAAAAGCCAAATTATGTATTGTAAGAATGGGAGGCAAAAAGACCAAATACTAGCAACCAAATCTATGTGCCTGAAGGCTCACCGACTGAAAACGTTCTCTGACTTACTGTTCTTAAGCAATAAAAACGTCTTAAGGGGCAGGTAGATCATTCGTGGGGCCCCATATTGGGTGCCATAACTGTCAATACAAACAGCTCTAACTCCAAAGATACTGAGAGATCATTCGTTCTGAGATAAATATGAGGGCCTGTGCTCTGATAACACAGATTAAGGTGGTCCCAAATTATGCGTTCCAATGTGAAAGTGGCTACAAAATTTTATAGCAACAGAGCAAATGAAAGTCATAAATCATGGCACTCCCCAAGCACATCAGTGAAAACATCAAGTGAATAAGTTACAACAAAGCAGGGAGCATTTACTGTAGGTCACTTGTGGCGTCTGAGGACAGCCTTGCTTTTGGAATTGATGTGAAGCTGGTTGTTTGTTCGTACATTCCCAGGGTTTTATCTGATCCTTGAAAGGATGTCATGTCAGACACAGAGGAAGCAATAAACAACAATTAAGGCCAATAATGATAGCTAAGGTTAGTTGCAACTCCCCATAATCACAGAGCTCTGACCAATTAATCAGCCGTATGGAATCTTTAACATAGGGATGATTGTTTCTTAGAATTTTAGTTTTCAGCCTGTAAACTAAAGAAGTACTCGTCTACAAACATGTGATCCCTCACTTATTCCATACCCCTTCAGGGCTGAATGGATAAAGATAAGACTAAGACATCCTATTTATTGTTAATATTTTAAACTTTAATTTAGAGGTATTTACATCACTTCCTGTCCTCAAATGTTCTTCTCCTTCACCCGGAATTTGCAGCCTCCTCTTTTTAAACATTGGTATTATATAAACAGATAAATATATAAATACAAGTGAGTGCTGAGTGCCTTTGGTGTTGCTTACATGTGTATATTTATAGGGCTTACCACTTGGTATTGATTGTTCTATCAAGGGTCCCCTGCCTTGGGAAGATTAACTGTCCATCTTAGCGGTTGTTAATTATTTGTAGTTCTTCAGTTAGTGTTTGGGTCCCATGAAATTTTTCTCATCCACCTTGGGAATTGGCTTGGTGTTATTTTTCCTGTCTTTTCTTGGAAGTCCTGTTGTTGAGAATTCCTGGGTATACTTTCTGTCAGGTCCAAAGGAACTCCAGACAAATGGCTAACGGCGGTGCCTATTAGCATACCAAAGTGCATGCTGGCTTCAGGCTCACTCAGTACCAGTGGCTCCTCTCAGCAAGTGTTGCCTTACTCCAAGCCTAACTCCTGCTTATGGATTCCCCTCCCCTAGCACACATACATATATGTTGCATATATTACAGGAGTTGGGTTATAAACGTAATATTTGGGGCTTGGTGCACTGCAGTCAGTTGTTCTCTGCCTTTTGACTAATTGTGCTTACTGAAATGATCTCCATCTACTGCAAAGGGTAGCTTCTGTGATGAAGGGTAAGACTTATATTCTGTTGTGGGAATAAGGATAAGATTTTAGAATGCAGTTAGGAATTATGCCGGTCTAAAAAAATGACAGCAGTATATTCTCCTCTTAGATACAGGTCACTAGTCATATATAGTTGGATAGGTTTATAGTGCAGGCACGATTCCCTTTCGGTTAAGTGGGATTTGAGTCCATGCAGACAGCTATTGGGTATCACTAGGTTTTGAGCACCACTGTTTCACCTTTAGGAATGCTGGTCATTGTGGTTTATAGGCATTACATCTGGGTATGGATATTGACTGCTTTCCTTCTCTTAGTAGATTACAAATTGTCTTCCAGTACTACCTGTGAATGAAAAATTCTGAAAAAACTAGGTTATGTACAGATTGATTGACTGATTGAAACTTTAGTGCTGTGAAGAGATCAGAATGTTTCAAGTCCACAGTTGTTAGTTGCCTTATTTTGGGCTAGTTCTAGCCCTCCAGAAGAGCCATTCCTACCCTACCTCTGTGTCAGAACTAACATGTTGTGACCAATAAATAAAAATCTCTTAGAATCTTAACAATTATTAACTTAGCAGATCACCAGTTTCCATCAACACAAGAGTCAGAGAGTATCTTAGGGCTATAGAATAGCTCCCATCATATCTTGATATATGGCCTCTCTGATGTACCCACCAATGCATTTTTATGTAATTTTTTATCAATTAATTAAATTTACATCTCAGTCATAAGCCTCTCTCTCCTTTCCTCCCAGTCCCACCCCTTAAGAATTTAATTATTTCATTTTTTGCATCTGAATAGTATTCCATAGCATATATGTATCACATTTTCATTATACATTCATCAGATGAAGGACAATAGATAATATAAATAGATCAGCAATGAACATGGTTGTGCAAGCATTTGTGGGGTATGATTCGAGTTTTTGGACATATGCCAAGGAGTGGTATAGCTGGATCATATGATAGATTTATTTTTAGCTTTTTTAATGTTTTCCATACTAATTTCACTTAAGGCTCCATCAGTTTGCCTCCTACCAACAATGAATGCAGGTTCCCCTTTCACCACATCCTTGCTACATTCATCCATCCTTAGTGTATATATAAATAATTAAGTTTAGCCATTCTGCCTGTGGTGGTACACAATCTCAAATCTGTTTTAATTTGCATTTCTCTGATTGCTAAAGATAATGAGCATTTTGTGTATGTGTGATTTTTCTTCGTTTTAGAACTCTTTGCTCAGATTCATAGTCTGAGTTTAAATTGGATTGTTTGTTTTCTTAGCTCTGTTTTTGGAGTTCTTTATATATACTGAATATTCATTCTCTGTCAAAAATATACCAGGAAAAGTGTTCTCCCAATCTATGGGCATCTTTTTCATTTGATTATTTCCCTAGCTGTTAGAGACCTTTTTTAGTATTATGAACTTTCACTTATTAAGTCTTCATTTTAAAATTTCTTGACAAGAGGAGTCCTGTTCAAGCCATTCCAGGCACATATATCCAGACACACTATGTATGTTTTCTTCCATCCAATTCAACATTTCTGCTTTCACATTGATGTCTTTGATCCATTTGGAGTTAATATTTATGCAGAGAGGTAGAATTGTGTCAAGTTTAATTCCTACACAGGAGGATATCTAATTTCTTCATTTGTTGACAATGTCTTTTCTTTTTTTAATTAAATTTTTATTTTTTAATATTAGTTACAGTTTATTAACTTTATATCCCAGCTGTATCTCGCTCCCTCATTCCCTCTCAATCTCAGCCTCCTTCTCTCATCTCCCTACCCCTTTCCAAGTCCACTGATAGGGAAGGTCCTCCTCCCCTTTTATCTGACCCTAACTTATCAGGTATCTTCAGGACTGGCTTCAAAGTCCTCCTCTGTGGCCTAGCAGGACTGCTCCTCCCTTGGGTAAGGGAGGTAGGTCAAAGAGCCAGCCATTGAGTTCATGACAGAAATAGTCCCTGTTCCCCTTACTAGGGTACTCACTTGGATACCGAGCTATCATGGGTTACATCCAAGCAGGCGTTCTAGGTTATGTCCACACATGGTCCTTAGATGGAGATACAGTCTCACAAAAGACCCCTATGCCCCGATATATTTTGTCCTTGTGGAGCTCCTATCCTCTCCAGGTCATACTAACTCACCTTTCTTTCATATGATTCCCTGTACTCTGCAGAAGGTTTGGTTATGAGTCTCAGTATCTACTTTGATACACTGCTAGGTAGAGACTTTCAGAGGCTCTCTTTTCTTTAGTGTGTTTGTAACATCTTTCTTATCTGGTAAGTGCAGTTATATATAGTCATGTTTGGATCTTTTATTTTGTTCCACTAGTCTATCCATCTGTTTGGAGCCTAGAATCATGTTTTTTTTTAATTAAAATTTTTTGTTATTTGCTTCAATAAAAGATGTTGAAGTCTGGAATGATGATCGTTTTTCTCTCTCTCCTTATTGTTTTGGCTGCCCAGGTCTTTCGTAGTTACAAATAAATGTTAGGATTTTTCTGTCAAAAGTGTTGTAGTAATTTTGATTGACGTTTCATTGATTTTGAAAATAGCTTTTGGCAGCATGGTGATTTTCACAGGTTTGTTTGTTTTCTTTCTAGAATCTCTTGGCTATGCTTATTCAACTCCATTCTAAAATATTGCTTCTAGTATTCTCTACAGGGCTGATACTTTTCATATCCTGTTTGTGTTAGGAAGAGTTTTATTGTTGTTGTTGTTGTTGTTGTTTTTAGTTTATCAACTATGACAAATAATTTTGTTAGTTACAATAGTCCAAGTTGGTATTCATGGTCATTTAGAACTTGAAATATATTGTTCCAGCATTTTCTGATTTTCAAAGTTTCCACTGATAAATTATTTTAATAGATTTTCCTTTATATGTTACTTGTACTTTTTTGTGTAGCTTTCAATACTTCTTCCCCCCTGCATGTTTAGTGTTTTAACTATGACATGCTATAGGTAGATCATTTTCTGGTCTTGTCTTTTTGTTGTTCTGTGTGTATAGGGGTATTTCTTTTCTTAGTTTGGGAAAGTTTTCTTATATGGTCTTGTAGATGATGTAATTGATGTAGTTGATGCCTTTGGTCTGAGATTCTTCTCCTTCATCCTATATTGACCATATGGTCTTTTAATGCTATATATTCCTATCATATTATTTTTTTATGTTATTTTCTTGTGTGAGACTATTTCTCTAATCTTTGAATTATAACATTTTATCTTCTACTTGATTCATTATATTCATAAATATTTTTGATTTTCCTCTTCATTTTCATTTTAGAGTGAAATTCCATTAATACTTCTATCTTTTATGAAATTTCATTTCTAAATTCTTAATTGCCTTTGTCTTTAAGCCTGTGTTTTCTTGAGCATTACCTGGGCATTTCCTCTCATTAAGTTCACTCAGCTGTTTAAATCTTTTTTAATCTTCTTGATTTCTTTGATGAAGTTTATGAACTTTTAAGTTCTGTGTCCTGGGGTTTAACTGGCAGTTCTCACTGAAGAATATTTCTATAGGTTGATGGATTTGGAGAGGATTTTATCGTTTCAGTTTGTAACTGTTGAAGTGAAATGCTCTCTCTTTCAGAATATGAAGTGGTGGAATGACTTAAGCAGGGCTTGAGCCTCCCTAGTAAGAGTTTGAAAAACAGTAGACCTGGAGACTTTGTAGACAATGGAAGCCCAGTTTAGAGACCTCAGAAGGGAACATTATTAGCAACTGGGATGTAGAACTTTCTTTTTTATTTGAAAATAAACCCTTTCCTGACAACATATTCCAGTTGTACTTTGCCCTCCCTCAACTCCTTCCAGCTCTGCCCCACTTCTCCACCAACCCAACCCAAATGTACACTCTTTCTTTCCTGCTATAAAACAGACATGCATCTAAAAACAATAGTAATAATCATAAAAAAAGATAAAATAGAGACATCTTACTTAGGACTGAGGGTTCCAAGGTCTCCCCTTCTCTGTACATTGTCCAGTTGTGGATCTCAGTATTTGGTTCCATCTACTGTCGGAGGAAGTGTCTCTGATGGTGGCTGAGCAGGACACTGATCTGACTGTACCAGAATGTCATTAGGCATCATTTTTAGCTACTTTCCTCTAACAGATCAGCTGTATTTGGGTTTCTTCTAGGTCCGTGGCCTAGCTACTCTCAGGTTCTAGACTATTGAACAGGTATTGGGAGTGGGTTCCGTATCGTGGAGTGGGCTTTAAATCCAGAGAGATAATGGTGTGTTACTCCCACAGTCTTTGTGCCAGTGTTGTACCAGTATATCCTGCAGGCAGGTCACCACTGTAGATCTGAGGTTTGTAGTTGAGTTGGTACTTACATGTCTCCTCTGGTAGTGTACAGAGTACCTTCTCCACAAATAGTGGTCAGTAGGGTGAAGTCTCTAGTAGGCATCATCTTGAATTCTCTATATTCTATGAATTATATAGGTGTTATCTTCAGTAACAGGACCACACATCATTTTGTAGAAAGCAACCAATAGTTTTGCCAATATACTGGGTTGTTTCAGGGTTCTGTAGGCCTTTTTGGACAAGAATTCATTTTTTTACGTTTTTTTTCTTCACAATTTATTCATTATATATTCCTATTGAAGCCCTGTCCCTCAACTCCTCCTGTCCTACCCTCTCTCCTTCTTCCTTTCATCCCCTCCCCCTAGTCCACTGAAAGGGGGGAGTTCTCTGCTCTTACCATGTGCCCTTATTTTGTTAAGTCTCATCAGGACTGCCTGGATCCTCTTCCTCCATGGCCTGGCAAGGCTGCATCCTCAGGGGTGAGTGATCGAAGAGCAGTCAACTGAGTTCCTGATAGAGGCAGCCCCTGATCCCCTCACTCAGGGATCCACATGGAGACTGAACTGCCAATCAGAATTTAAACATGTGTAATCCGTTCCTGGGACTGATGACTTCATTTGGTAGAAAGAGATGTCTAGTTAGGGCTTTGTCTCTCTCATTATTTGTTAAGTCCATTTGAATTTATTTCATATACGTATATATCTTAAAAAGCTTCAAATATATTAGATTTCTATATGACCCCCTCAACCGCCCCTTTAGTTTTAGCTGTCCGCTACCCCCTTCTTTCTTCAATCAATTCATTTGATCCTCCCATTCAAATTTCATGCCTTTCCCTCGTCTAATTATAACTACTTATTCTGTCTCTCCTTTCATTGGAAAGCCTTTTCTCTCTACTACTCCCTTACTATATTCCTAACCTCTGTGCTTACACAAATTGTAACCGGATTATCAAAGCCTTAACAGCAATTTTCACGTATAAGCAAATACCATATTCGTGTTTTAGAGCCTGGGTTACCTCACTCAGGATGATTTTTTCCCCAGATTCATCCATTCACCTGTGAATTTCATGATTTCAGGGTATATTTTAACAGCTGAGTAATATTTTATCATGTAAATGTACTCCATTTTCTTTATCCATTCATCCATACAAGGGCATCGAGGTCATTTTCAATTTCTGAGAATTACGAATACAGTAGCAATGAACATGGTTGAGAAAGTATCTCTATAGTAGGATGAAGCATATATATATATTCTTTGGATATATGCACAGGAGTGGTATAGATGGATCTTGAGGTAGATCTATACCTGGCTTCAATAGGAAGTATCCTAGTACCATGGTGGCAGTACAAACTTGCACTCTCCTCAGCAATGGATGATTATTCCTGGCACCCTACAGCCCCAACAGTGTGAGCTGTTATCATTTGTTTTATAAATCTTGGTCATTCTGACTGAGGTAAAATGAAATCTCAAAATAGTTTTGAATTGCATTCCCTAATGACAAAATATGTTGAACATTTCTTTAAACGTTTCCCAGCCACTTGTGTTTCATCTTTTGAGAACTCTCTGTTTAGATCGGTACCCCAATTTATCGATTGGATTCTATTTTGGTGTTCAGGTTTTAAAAAATATCTTTGTACATTTTAGATATTAGGCCTAATGCAGATGCAGAGATGGTCAAATCAGTTGTATAGTTGTTAAAAATCTATGCCTCTTTGTCTGATTGGTTGTGTCCTTTGTCATGAAGAAGTGTTTCAGTTTCATGAAGTCCCCATTTATTAATCATTGTTCTTAGTGCCTGTACTAACATTGTTATGTTCAGGAAGTCTTTTCCCATTTCAATGCATTCAAGACTATTCCTCACTCTCTTTTTAATCAAATTTAGGTATTTAGCTTTATGTTGAGTTCCTTGATTTATTGGAAGTTAAGTTTTGTGCCAGGTGATAAGTGTAGACCTATTTTTATCCTTCTATGTGCAACTATCTATTTTTTTGGATTTTCCATTTATTTTTATTTCTGATGGTGACAAAAGAAAAAAATGAAAAGGTGAAAGAAGAAAAATGAACAACAAACATTATAATCATCTGTAGTGTCATTTTGTTCATTCTTTCTTCCCGTCTTTACAGGAAAAATACGCTATGTATTAGTTACTGTACATTTTTTCTTCTTTTATTAATTAAAGTTTATTCACTTTGTACCCCCTCTGTAGCTCCCTCTCCCTCCCCTCCCAATTCCATCCTCCCCCCTCTTCCCCACCTGTGTCCCTCCCCCAGTCCACTGATAATGGAGGTCCTCCTCCCCTTCCCTCTGATCCTAGTCTATCAGGTCTTATCAGGAGTGGCCTGCATCCTCTGTGGCCTAGAAAGGCTGCTCCCTGCTCAGGGGGAGATGATCAAAGAGCAGGCCAATCAGGGTATCAAGGCAGATGCTGAGACTCTGGCCAAACTTTGGGCAGAGTGCAGGGAATCTTATGAAAGAAGGGGGAGATAGAAAGACCTTGAGGGTACAGGAGCTCCACAAGAAGACTAAAAGAAGAACTAAAAAAAAATCAGGGCACAGGAGTCTTTTCTGAGAATGATACTCCAGCCAAGGACCACTTATGGAGATGGCCTGGAAACCCTGAACACAGATAGCCTATGGCAGCTCAGTCTCCAAATGGGTTCCATAGTAATGGTGATAGCCATCCATTTTGACCAGTGTATTTCTTTATGCAAAATCAGGTGTATAGACTTATATCTTTTTTCTTTTTTCTTTCTTTCTTTCTTTCATTCTTTCGTTCTTTCTTTCATTCTTTCTTTCTTTTTTATGTTTTGGTAAAGAATATAACAATGTTTTGCCCTGGTCTGAAAAATTTGTTTGAGGCCATTAAAAAGTAAAGAACTAATGTCTTTGGTGGAAGAGTTTTCAGGATTGCCTCATTCATGTGGTTATTAGTAATCACTATTATGCATATCTACAATTAAAAAGAACAAGTGTGTCAAAAAGAAATACAAATGTACACTTTAGAAAGGGAAAGGACACTGATAAGACCTGTAGTGGAAGACAGGCTATAGCTGTAAAGCAGATTAGGGGTATTAAGGGTGTCCAAGTCTACACTGGAGCAAGAGAAGGTTTCACAGGATACACACCCAGATAAGCTTCCATCAAAAGAAAAGGTCCAAGAAATTAACAAAAGCCACTGCAAATACGATTTAAGGGATCCAGGTTTCATCTCAAACTCCAGTCAGACTTGGCAGTGTTGTCCACCTGGCGCTACCTTTAGAGTCACCAAGAATATAAGAATATTGAGAGCATAGGTGTTTTTTTTTTCTTAGTTTCAGATTGTTGCTGAAGCTAGGCAGTGGATAACATGGCAGTCTCTACATAAACATGATTAGAGGTCCAAAAGTCCTGAGAGGCCATTAGATGATACTGTGACAGCTGGAACCTACATTGTGTTTGAAGACCCCCAAGATAATAGAGATGCCAGATCTGTAAGACATCTCAGGGAGAAGTGCACAGAGAGACTGGAACCAGCCCCAGCGAGAGAGATGAATCTTACATGGCAGTGAAACACAAATGATGGAGCCAAGTATTCCCTTTGCTATCACTAATGGAGCTGTAGAATTTGAATTCTGCCCTGCTACATTTCAGTTTTGCTTTGGTATATTATTTTCTCACTGTACTCAGTTCTTCCATTTTGTGATGTTGATGGATATTCTGGGCTATTGTATCTTGGAAGTATGTAATTTGCTCTAATTTTACAGAGGTTTATAATTAGGAGATTAGCTTGAGTCTCAGAAAAGACTGGAATTTAAGAGACTGTGAAATAATATGAGGAATTTTGAAGTTGAACTAAACGCATTTTGTTTTCTGATAAGCAGTTAAACTATAGGGGTTGGAAAGTGAAATGCGGTGGCTTGAATGCATGTCCCTCATAAGTCTCATGAATTTGAATACTTCATCCCCTGTTAGTGAATGTTAGAGTAGAATTAGTAGGTATTACCTTGCTGGGGGAATGTATGCCACTGTAAGTGGACTTTGAAGGTTCAAAGGATATGTACCAGTCATGTTAGCTGTCTCTGTTTTCTGACTGTGGATTGAGGTGTGAGCACTCAGCTGCTGCTCCAATACCATGCCTGACTGCTTCTAGGCATGCTCCCTACTATGATGGTCATGAACTATTATTCCTCTGAAACTGTAAGCTTCAAATAACTCTTCTTTCATTAAGTTACTTCACTCATGATCTTTTATAACAGCAATAGAAATTATAATTAAGACACAGCTTGTTTTTATCTTTGAAATGAGACTTGGATGCGTGGATTTGTTTTGTTGGTCGTGTGTCTTCTGTAGACACAGCCAACTGGACTGGGATACAGCATGTACATCTTGGCCCAAGTCTGGAGGTTTGGGGATAGTGCAGGCCAGGCTCCTTTAGACTGGTACAGAGCACTGGATGTTCCATTCAAGATGGGTTAGAATTAAGAGGCTAAACTCATTCCAGCACAGGATGTGTGCACCAGTTTTGGAATGGAGACTGGATATGGTGTGGGTTGAGACAAGATAAGGTCCAGCCATGCTATCAGTTTTGTACAATGTCTTATTTTAGACACTCACATGATAAAGGTGCTTAAAAATGTCAATCCTTGCCTTGCTGAACAGACCACTTCTCAAAAAAAAAAAAAGGACAGTTATCTACAATGGAAAGATGATGGACAGGATGTAACTGGCATATCACTTATCATCTCCTGAATGCCAGCCTGTCCTTCCCAGCAATAAAGAATTCTTCTGATCATCTTGCAGAGGTATAACCCAGACAATAATCAGCCAAACCACACCTTGACCTAGACTCCATAATTATGTAGATATCCTTTCTGTTACCAAGTTCATTCTATATTTATAACTACAGTTTATGTCAGCTCTAGGATGGCAGACCAGCATATCCCTTGATCTGTTCTTCCAAATGTGTCCACAATGATGAATTTGCATTGCCCTGCTTCAGCCATCACTTGTCTCTTTAGTTGGTGTATTGGGCCAGTGGCTGAGCCCATCTTATGGCTACTGAAACAGGGCTCTGCCCTAGATATTAGGCTACATTGTCACATTAATTAGTCTTAAATGTAGTTGCCTTGGACTTTGGCCTGTGTTGGAACTCAGCCAAATGTTTGTCACTATATCCAATGGACCTGGAAGATGAGAACAAGGGACTTTCTGGATAGCATATGCAGATGTTATCAGTTGTCTGAGCTAAGAAGCAGAGGAACATGCACTGAAGCCTTTTAAAATAAGAATTCAAGTGGTGACTATATCCATGATAAACAGCTGATGTTCAGGATCATCTACTTAAAAAGTTCGTGTTAATTTGTGATAAGGTTGTGGACCGGCTAGGGTTGAACAAAGATCCTTGACAGCCCTACAAGACAAAACAGCAGAAACTTGAGTTCAGGGCTCTCCATAATCTGCACTCTTTGATTGTAACTCCCAAGTCTGTGGAGAAAGAGGAAGAATAGAATAGAAATAGACTGCAAATCCAGTTCCTAAAAGAGAATGATATAGATACTGGGAAGGACCTTTCACCCTATGCAGAGAATAGAGTTGACCTTCTCTATCCGTGTGTTTACTATCCACAGACTAGAATCTTTGGGTCAGATTCTTTTGGAAAACAATTACCTCTGTAATAAACAGAACCTTTTCTTGGTCACTGTTGGTAAATAGTGCAGTTTAGCAAGCGTTTTCTTAGCATTTACATAATATTGCATACTGTGAGTCACACACACAAATACACAGGCAAACATATTTTCATACAAACATACACATGTACACATATATACATGCATGGACTGCATGCACAGATACGTACACACCATCACCACAACCATCACACACACACACACACACACTTATTAAAGTCTTGTCTACCTGATCAAGATACAGCAAATGAAGATGCTGCCATTCAGGAAAACCTAGGATATCGGGGTGAGAATGATGCTCTAATCCAAGCTATATGCTCTATCATAGCTCCCAAGACAACATCTGTTCTCCTTCTACCATCTGTTCTCCTTCTACCTTTTCAATCTAGGACAACTACAACAGGGGCTCTAGTACCCCCAAAACAGAGCTACTAGATAGCTTCCTTGACTGACTTGGCTCATCCTGTCCCTGATTCTCAGAGTGACCCTTGCTCTAGGAGCAGGCTTTGAAAGACAGTAGACTTCATTTTTTATGCATAATCTGTGAGCTTGGTTCTTCATGCCTGGATTGTAACTCCTTCCTATGAACTGGGCTAGTGGAAGAAGGAGCATGAGTCCTTCCTGAAAGACTGCCTCATGGAGTACACCATCGGGCAGATTTCAGGCTTGAAGCAAATGACCCTGACCATCAATATGAACACACACACACAAATCAACAGTGACAATAAGGGAATATGCAGTTATGAAGCCAATATAATTATCTTTTTTTCTTACAGAGACAGAGAAGTTAAGTGAGGTTAAGATTACAGACTGTTCTTACAAAGGTCCTGAGTTCAATTCCCAACAACCACATGGCAGCTCATAACCATCTACAATGAGATCTGGTGCCCTCTTCTGGTATGCGGGCACAAATGCAGACAGAATACTGGCTGGATGTATGGATGGATAGATAGATAGATGATAGATAGATGATATATAGATAGATGATAGATAGATAGATAGATAGATAGATAGATAGATAGATAGATAGACATAATACATACATACATACATACATACATACATACATACATACATACATACATACATACATACATAGTAAAGCTAGATGAATGAGATTATGGGCAACAGAGGCCAACATGACTCCCTAGGGTAGAAACACCAGTGGTGAGTTCAAAGGTATATTTAACCAAGTGAGAAACACACATGTACATCTGCTTTTCTTTTTTTTCTTTCCACAGGAAAACCTCAAAACCTTAAAAATGAAAATCAGTAAAAGGCATGACTAGAAGACGTAGAAGCAAAATAAATATCATGATGACAAACAAGGACTATAAACAATGTTTAGCATCTTTATCTGCTAGGGAAATGAAAACCAGAATGACCTATAGCTTCTCACCTATATTAACTACAAAAGAGTTTAAAAGAATACTGGCCATAGCAAAGATGGTTAGCAATGTGGAGTGACAGAAACTTAGCTCTGAGCTATTGGGAATGCAAAATCACCCAGCTGCAAAGGAAAGGGGTTGAAAGATTCTTACACATGTAAATATGCTATAAAATATGACTTGAGAGCCCATTTCTGGATATTCATATCAGAAATATGAAAACTTATTCCGATATAAGAACTTGCACATTGATAGTTATAAATGCTCTATTAATAATTGCTTGTGGTGGTTTGAATCAGAATGCCCCCCCCATAGACTCATAAATTTAAATGTCTTGTTAATAGGGAATAGCACTGTTTGAGAATGATTAGGAGATGTAGCCTTGTTGGAGTAAGTGTGTCCTTGATGGAAGGGGTGAATGCATGGGGATGGGCTTTGAGATTTGAAAAGCTCACAGCAGGTACAGTCTCTCTCTCTCTCTCTCTCTCTCTTTCTTTCTCTCTCTCTCTCTCTGACTACTGCCTGAGGATTGGGATGTAAAGCTTTCAACTACTTCTCTAACACAATGCCTGCCTATCTGCTGCCTTGCTTCACAGCATAACAATAGACTAACTCTAAACTGTAATCAAGCTTTCCAATTAGATGATTCCTTTTAAAAGAGTTGCCTTGGTCATGGGATCTATGGTGGTGGATAAGAATGAACCCCTTAGGTTCATATATTTGAATACTTATGGAGTGACACTATTTGAAAGGATTAGAAAGTGTGTCTGTCACTGGGGGTGGGCTTTGATTTATTTATTTATTTATTTATTTATTTAATAATTTAGTCATTTTTTTAATTTATTTATTTTTATCTCAATCACAGGTTAGGTACTTTGAATCCCAGGCGTAGCCCCCTCCCCCATTCCCTCCTACCCTCCAACTCCCTCCCTCATCTCCTTCTTCCCCGCCCCCTCCAAGT
>CM053758.1:37843071-37869030 GCA_028658305.1 Pachyuromys duprasi | reverse complement strand
GATAAGCTGGGGTTGGATGGAAGGGAAGGAGGTCCTCCCCTGTTGGTGGACTTGGAGGGGGCGGGGAAGAAGGAGATGAGGGAGGGAGTGGGAGGGTAGGAGGAAATGGGGGAGGGGGCTACATCTGGGATTCAAAGTACCTAAGCTGTGACTGAGATAAAAATAAATAAATTAAAAAAAGAAATACATGTATTTATAAAAAGTTCATCATCCCTAGCAATTCAAAAAATATGAATCAAAGTGATTTTGAGATTCATTCTATCATAGTCAGAATGGCAAATATCCATGAAACAAGCAACAACAAATGCTGATAGGGATGTGGGGTAAACTCAACCCTCGTACACTATTGGTATGATTTTAAATGGCTGCAGCCACTATGGAAATTAGCGTGGAGAATTCTCAACAAAAAACTACAAACAAATCTTCCATACATCTCACCTATACTACTGCTCAGCATGTCTCCAAAGGACTTGACTTCCTACTCCATAGGTATTCAGTCAGTCATGTTCATTGCTACTCTATTTACAACAGCTAGGGAATGGAAGCAACTTTCATGTCCTACAACAGATTAATGAATAATGAAAGTGGGGTAAATTCACACTATGGAATACTGTTCATCTGTTTAAAAAAAGTAATTACATAAAATTTGTGGATAAATGGATGATGGTAGCCAGACCCAGAAAGAGAAATGTACATGGCATATTCGCTTATCTGAAGCTTCTAGCTTCCGACCTCTGGATGTGAATATATAACCAGTAATAACCACAGAAAATAGAGAAATAAAACTGGGTTAGTGCTAGGATGAGAGAGCAGTTGGGGAGATATACAGAAGGAGAATAGCAGGATACAAATAATTGGATAAGGAAAATGGAAAAGGGAGGCTCTTTAGAGAGGAGAAAAGTGGTAATTGCAGAAGAAGGTGGAAGGAAAGTTAGGGGGAATAGCATGGTACTAATGATCTAATAGAGGAAGTAGGAAATAGAGGACTCCTTAGAGAAGAAACTAAAGAAAGGAACTTGTTAGAGAAGTAATGAAATAAAGAAGGACGTAGACAACAATATAAATGTCTGAAAAAGCCACAAGGAATCATATTAGTAACTCTTTACCAAAACAAACAACAAACAACAATACCAATCTATAATGCACACAATTTGCTGTATAAATATACATATATAACTTTAATAAACTTTTCTCATCTGTCAGGCCACATAACAAAAATCCAAATACCAGATATGAGATACCTTCTTTTGAGTTTTTGGCCAAGGCCATTTATGAAACTCCAAAACCATCTATCCAATTGATATTGACCGTGGTTACCCCATCACCACCACCAAGAGATGGGAGTTAAGTCTCTATTGCTGAAGACACCATACCCTTTAGAAACAGGACCCAGAGATCCCTGAGCTGGAATTTATCTGACTGATCCCTTCCTGAGGACTTCCTTCCATGGTACCAGAAGGCATCAAGCATATTTCCAAAGTCAAAGGGTAACTAAGAGACCTACTGAACTATGATACTTATGAACCACATCAAAAACCACTGTGCACAATAACACTGTAGCACAGTAGTAGCATACATACCTTGACAATAAACAACAGTTCTCTAACTGTACTTAAGACCCACTCAAAAACAGACACTATACCTGCTACTGGAAACCTAGTAAACTGTTTAAAGCCAGTGGAATTACTGTTATTGTAGGAGAATATAAAACCACTAACTTACCAAGGCAGTATAATTCCTAAAGTTTATAAACATTTGTCCTTATACCCACAGGTAAGTGTAATCTTTAAGATTATACTTTAAGAAAACTCAGTAAGAAAACTCTTCTTTGCAGCATGTGGAGAAAATTAGAGAAAACCACAACCAATCAGAATGCAAAGTTGTGGAGCTCACTTCCAATGGGTATATTACAAAACTCTCCTGCAATGGAAGCTCAGGGAATACTGTGGAAGAGGGAGAAGAAGGACTGTAAGAGACAAAGGACCGGGGAGTCGGCTGTGAGATCGTGTCTCCTAGTGATATCAGAATCTACACCCCAAAATTCTCACCAGTAGCTGCCCAAGCATAAGCTAAACAAGCAAAGAACAAGCAAAACTGGATGGAGAAAAGCCTATAAGGGCTCAAAGAACTACAAGCAAGTGAATAAAGCTGGAAATGGGAAAGGTGGTTGTCTCTAGGAAAGAGCATTTCAATTGGGTGTTTAGCACAAAATGATCAGCCCCGAAAATGAACATAAAGTAACATTATATGAACTGACAAGGTTATATTTAGGAATATATATGCGCATACAAATACATATATGCAATAACAATTAAAGAAAAAGGAGGCCATGAATTTGAAGGAGGGTGGGGAGACATAGATGGGGGTATTTGGAAGGGGGACAGGGAAAGGAGAAATGATGTAATTAAATTACAATCTCAAACACGAACAAATGAACAAAAAGTTCTTGAAAAAAAAAGAGGAAACTGTCTTCTTTGTGATTATTGCTTGCTATGTGTCACCTTGCTCATCATCCTAGACTTCTACCTAAGCAGATTTTAGGTACTGAGCAGACAAACAGTGTACAGCAAAAGAGCCCAGATCACAGTGAGGCAGGAACACAGCTGTACCAAAAGCCCAATGGCTCAGGTGGCACCTTATGAATTAGGACTGAAGAAACAACCTATTACCCTGCTTTTTGAGTGAAACAAGGACTACACAGAGGGAGAAGCTTCAAGAAGGATAATTCGATAATTTGTTTTTTAAATGGCAACACTGCTTTGATGGACAATTGGTCCCTTTCTCCCAGGAAAGATGGGATGGTTCCTTGTCAAGCCCCGGGAATCTGAAGATCCTCGCCTTCTATAGTTTCCTTTCTATCTCAGGAAGGAACATGGGAGTAATAGTGACCATCCCTGCATGGTTGTCCTTGTTTTATGTTCATTCATAAAGGAGGCAGTGGCTAGAGTAAGAACAAAGATGACAGAACATATTCTAGAAAGTCTTAGATGAGATCATTGGCCTTGTTGTTGGTCCATCTAATTCATGTCCAGAGATAAAGGGTAGTATAGCAAAGGATATGGTGGAGATGGGTAATCAGAAGGTGAGTTCACAGTGATTCTCTACCCATGAGCTATGTGAGCAGGGAGCAGTGTCCCTTTCTGTCCATGAGCTAAGCTTTTGCATCTATTAGGGGGTACATCAGGTTATGTTTTCCTGCAGTTTGACAGGAAATTCATGTGCAGAAATCAGGACTGGCATTGCTCTCTAATCACTGTGGCACTGTTCCAGAATCAGCCAGTGCCAGGAGCAGGACACAATCAAGGAGTCTGCTCCAAGCCAGCAGCCAGCCACACACGCTAACTTTGAGATTTACTAACAATTACTTCCACCCCCAATTAATTACCTTGAACACTCTGAAAGCCAAAGAATTATCTCAGGTGTCATCTGTGACATCACTGCAATAGCAATGGCATTTTGCTAATGATCTCTCCAGCTTGAAAACTGTTACAAATGATATAGACATCAAGCATAAAACAGCACTATACGTATTAAAAATTTTCAACCAAAATAACTTCCTAGAGCAGAGCTGCGTCCTGTGAATGCACGCATATCTTATGAATTTCACTTTGATTCCGTTGTCCTCAGTTGTGACAGTGGTCATCAGGGGCCCTTTTTATCAGTGTGCTTCTCTGTTGCATATCTTATGAAGTTCACTTTGATTCCGTTGTCCTCAGTTGTGACAGTGGTCATCAGGGGCCCTTTTTATCAGTGTGCTTCTCTGTTGCATATCTTATGAAGTTCATTTTGATTCCATTGTCCTCAGTTGTGACAGTGGTCATCAGGGCCCTTTTTATCAGTGTGCTTCTCTGTTGCATTTAACCTCCAGCACTGTCCCTGGCCAAAGGGAATACACCTGGATGCCCTGATCTCTCCAGAAAGGAAAGTTCAGGCACCAGGGTAATTTGTAAAAATGAAATGACTGGTGATTATCAGATTGGGAGGGACAGTGGTTTCCAGAACATTCTAGAGGCACTTGGTTACACTTAGGGTATTAGTTTCTAACACGAGTACATTATTAAGTCCTGAGTGTGGTGACGGCTGACCCAGGCCCTCTGACACCCTTTCCCCACATTTTTAAATGGCATTTGTATTTTATTTTAGGAAGTACATATATTATAAACAGAAAAACCAGAAAAAAGAGACAATGTGGCTGGAGATTATCCACTTTTTACTTTACATTTTCTGTTAAGACTTCAGATAAAGTAAGAAGAGCAAGGAATAAAGGACAAAACCTACATAAAGGATAAGAAAGGCAAAACCAGGTTTCTCCTCCGATATATAAAAAGAGATTCAATCTCTCCCACTTTTTCCGATCACAGTAATTAAAAATCTTTCCGGAATAACACACATAAAAACAGAACAAGAGCACTGGTCAGACAGTCAGCTAGAGTTCTGGTAATGCCATGACCCAGTGTTTCCTTCTGGTCATCAGTGCTATGGAGAGCAGAATGTCTCTGTAGTTGGCATCACAGGCATCACTCCTCTTTCTCAATCATATTACATGGAGGGAGGGGTGACAGTGATAAAGAAGAAAGATGAACATTCTGGTCAGTTTCCTACCTAGTGGCTGAAGAGGGACTGGAAGGAGAGGACGGAGGGGCTGTGATCAGGCTAAAACTGATTAAACAAACAAATAAATGGATTTTAAAAGAAGAGTCCTCTAGGCACAGGAATTGAATTCTCTGTCTCATCCAAGCCTCTAAGAGTAATATTTTAGCATCCCTAATTTGAGCACAGACAACTGGTACTTTAAGTCAGGAAACTTTCATCACCTGTCAACAACCCTTTAAGTTCCCTCACTCCTTTCAAAGACAGAAGACAGTAAGTTAGACCATGCTGGAAGAAACTTCAGTGAGAGATACTCTTACAGGTTCCTACTTAGACAACAATGTAGCCATCTGTGTCACACATACGGGTGAGTGTGACTGACACTGGCAGTTTCTATTCTGTGACTGGATTCTCTCAAGGGACTGCTCGGCTGTGGTGGGCTACACAGGAAGATCCTGTAGGGTTGAGAAAGCAGCCAGCTTTCACTAAGCCCTTCACAAATCATTAGGCATTTTACCCAACAAGGCTCATGTGCCTGTCTAAGGGGACTTGCAGGCATCAGACATGCCACGGGTATGCCAGTTCACTGAAGCTGGTATGACACATCAGATAGGTATGCATATCTACAAGGATGGCATCTCAGGAATGCCCACAAAAACAACTGCTCGAAAGACAGTCTGCTCACAGGAGGCAAGTGTGCCCATCTTCTTACTGGAGTGTTTAATTTTCAGTATATGGGGCTTCTGCTGTCATAAAGTAGTAGTATTTGCTTTTTGGTGATTAAATCTACTGCAGGAGTTTTCAAAGAGCACCAGTTCTCTTCTCCCCTGGTCAGCAAGCCTTCGAAGGAGACCCCACATGCTGGGAAAGACAACCTGTCTGATAGCCCACCTCACTAGACACTAAGCACTTTTTCTGGGCTATTAATCCTCTGAGATGATTTGAGAAACATCCCACAAACTAACATTTGTCAGAGTCACGAAGAGATGTGAACATGGCAGCCTCACTCACACAGTACTTGGTCCACAAGCATGAACGATTAAGTCACAGGGCCATGGAGGTTTTTCCCCAAGCTTCTCGAAAACTTTGAAGGCCAGGCAATGTGTGATCCAATCTGATTACTGCAAGCAGGACCTGTGATGACATTGCATGAAGCCGTAAGAAGAGGAAGGATGGGACTGCCCAACCAGGCTGGAGTGCCAGATACCAGGCATGGAGCTATAGTTTTGGTTTTTTTTTTTTTTTTGCTGTATTAGAATCTTACTTATGTCTTTCCTTACTATGTCCCATTCTTCCCTTTAGGCCTGGAAATGTTTACTCTGTGCCACCATGTATTGAATGTATATAACTTTTTATTTTATCAGAACTCATGGTTACATTTCTGTGAGTCTCAGAAAAGACTTTGGATTTTCAATCGTTATTGGGATTGTAAAAGACTTTGGAGACTGAAATTGCATTGAATGTACTTTGCATTAGAAGATGGCTATGTTCCTATAAGTATCAGAGGTGGAAGGCTATGGTTTAAAAGTGATGTTTGGGTGTCACATTTGGCAAAGCATGGATTTGTGCTGGTTAACTTTGCTTGTCAGCTTTGCAGGATTTAGAATCAGCTGGGAGGTAAGCCTCTGGGTGTGGCTGTAATACTGAAGCATCTTAACTAAGGCAGGAGGATCCATCCTGAATGTGAGCGGCCTCGTCCAACAGGCAGGGTCCTGGACTGAAGGGAAGCAGGAGCACCAGCCTTCACCTCCCTGCACTGTGTCTACAGATCCAGTGTGAGCACTCCCTCATGCCCTGCCACCCTGAATTCCCTTCCATTAGAGACTGCATCCCAATCCGTGGCTAAAATAAAGCTGTCCTTCTTTATGTTGATTTTGTTATCAGGAATTTTCTCACAGAGAGCAATGAGAACAGCAGTGAGATGAGGGGTGATGAGCTCTGTTGATGTACCACTCTTGTCCCACTTTATACGTAAAATTTTATAGTTTATATGTTAAAACTGCCTTCGTTTGTCAAAGCAAACCTATGACTGGAAGCTTATCTTAAAGGGGTAGCACTGGCCTGAGAGTTATTGTGAGAGAATAAGAAATATTACTCTGAACGTTAAGTTAGGAGGCTATGGCAAATCTCAGAGAGAGAATGGAGAGCTCCTGGGTGGCGGATAGTGTGGAGGAGTGAGCCTGGGTCTTCAGCTTGAAATGTTTCAGTTCTTCATTTAATATTCCTAAATTTATTGCCAATTTTGAAAAAATACTGAAAGCATTCCTAGAAAAACTCAGAATATAATATTCTTTTAAAAAATTAAAGTTATCTGACAAAATAATTTTAATCTTTATTCTTTCAATTTTTTGAAGTTAACGAATTATACCATTTCCTTGTTCCCTTTCTTCCTTCCACCCAAACCCTCCCATATACTCACCCTTGCTCTTTTCCAAATTCCTGGCCTCTTTTTTCATGAACTGTTGTTAAATATATATTTATACATTTGTGTTCACACACACACGTAAATATATTTTGTTCAGTCTGTATGTTTTCAAAACTGGCCATTTTTTTTCTCCCTGTCAGACTGGTTCTTCCTCTATCATCATTCCTTGGTTGTTCTAGTTCTTTGTGTAGGCTTGAAGCCTTTTGAGCTCTTCCCATGCATGGTAGCATGTCTATTGGCATCATCTTTGCAAAGCTCATATGTAGGAAGTAACAGTAACGTACCTTTATGAGTGTAGCTCCTGGCATTCGTGAGAGACTCAATCTCACAGCAATACTCTGTCTTGGCTGCAACTGGCTAACAATCGTAATATGTGGTTGATCATGGACCCCTCCACTCCCTGATGTCTCCTGGAGGCTAACATTGAATGCTGACTGACATTTGCTACTTTCCTGCATATGCTTCTCCTTCCTGAAGAATACTTAGGAGGAAAACAAAATACATATAACAGTCAGACAATTTTGGAAAGTGTGAAATGTATTGTTATGGAGGGAAAAATTAATTTCCAGCCAGCAACAAGTTAGCATATTTCCTTCCTTTGGAGAAATTTCTCATAACTGAGCAGAGAAGTGCACATGGATGACTAACCAGATACCGTTTCTCCCTGGCATGCAGCTGCCAGATGTGTGACACAGCCTTTTTTTTTTTTTTCTGGAGGCTGACCTTCCACTGTCTTGGTAATGTCCTTTGTGATGTGACAGTTTTCAACACAATGGCACTCGCTTTGTCTGTTTTCTTTTCCTTTATTATTTGCACTTTTGGCTCTACAGCTACCTGCCATCAGCTGACCCACAGTCACAAGGACTCACACTCATTATCTTCCAAAGACTGCTTAGCTTGGCTTTGGAGTTCATCTTGCTTCTCTGGCACATACATATGCCAGCATCTCAGTAGTGTCAGCAGAAAGCCTATCCTTTCCCACTGAATTATTGTGGTACCCTTTTCAAACATTAATTAACCATGAATGTACCTTCTAGATTTCAGGATCAGTATGTGCATCTTTCCGACAGTATCAGTGCACTGACTTGGTTACTGTAGCTGGTTAGTAGGTTTGAAACCACATGAACAAGGCATATAACTTTGTTCTTCAAGAAAGAGCATTTTGGACATTCTGGAGCTTTTGCAGTTTTCTTGAAGGGTTTAGGACTAACTTGTTAGTTTTGAAGCCAAAATCTAGCTGTTTCATACAGATTGCACTGAAGCTTTAAGAGACATAGTCCTCTCAATAAAATTAAAGATTTCTATTCAGTAACAGAATGCCTTCCCAATTATTTAGCCCATGTTTCTGTAAAGTCAGTCAACCTTGGCTTTCACTTCCTAGTTACTTCAAGAATACATAGAAACACACATGAGTGGGCTCTGAGGATTTGCATTCAGCTTTTTGTACAAATCAGTGACTGGCTTATTTGGGTTCCTGAGTAGTCCAGCTTAAGGATCAAGAGCAACTTTCTCACCAGCCCATGCACTGACAGGCATGAGGATGCTTTCCGTTAAGGATCAGTTATAGCTGGACAAGATGGTGTATGCCAGAGCCCCAGCACTGAGACACTGCGGAACTAAAGTTCAGTGCAGACTTGGGGTACACAGAGAACCTGTATCCAGGAAAGAAAAGCGATAATGTTCTGGATATCATAGGTAGGTCTTCATGAATATTCATTAGTAGGATGTTATGAATACATGATTATATACTTTGCTTCTCAGGGATCGATGTCTAACTATGCATTATTTAGTTTTCCTAGTATAGCTATAGTTTTGAAAGCAAATTCTAAGTTGCTTTCTACATTCTGCCATTGTATATTCTATTCAACAGATGATCCAGTGTCTTCCATCTTCTTACCACTGGTCTGTATTTCAGCCATTCTAATCATTTATAGTGATAGCTCTTCCTGATTTTAACTCATACTTATATTTTACATTATATTATATCTAACTGCTAATGATTTGTAGCTTTCTTATGTGATTATTTCCCTTTTGTATATCACCTTTGATCAAATGACTACAACATTTGTTTCATTTTTAAATTGTAATAAAAATACACAGAGGATTCATGAGATGAATCAGTGAATAAAGAAATTCATGTAAAGGAAGGATAGAACTGATTCCACACACTTGCTGTTGCTTTCCTCTATACTTATAACACACATAGCATGTGCGCATGCACACACACACACATACCCACACACACATTTCTTATGAGGGTTAGACTTAATTTTTTTGTACCTTATGATACTGAGAAAGCAATATACACTTGTAAAACACCTTCCATAATACTCGGGTCTTCCCCAGAGTGCTGCATCAACATGCTTCTCTCTTTTAACTCTGTGTCACAGAAGCATCCGAAGCGACCAACCAATCTCATGATCACCAGGGAGGAAAATGGGAACTGAGAAGTGCTTTGTTTCTGAGCTATGGTGCTCAGCATGTTAGTTGCAATCAATATACCTGTAATTTAGGTGTTCTTAACCTAATATTCACACATCTGGACATATCTTCTACCCTGAGTTGAAGAGCACCCATACATTGTAGCTGTTGCACATCAGCTCCACCAGCATTTCAAAAGCCACACACGTTCCAGAAATTAAACCACAAATGAAATAATGCTCACAGTAATATACTCTGATTAATCGACTGAGCAGGGAAGAAGGTATTTCTCATAATGCTGATATTTTACCAAAAGAAAACCAGTAAGGAAATAAACTATTTTCAAAATAACTATAAGGAAAACATTAAAAACAACAGTTTCTACGTATTTTATCTTTTAACTTGTTTTTCCACAAAGCATCCCAAGCTAGAGATTATAGGGGCTGTAGTGACAGCTCAGCAGTTAAGCGTGAATACT
The DNA here is from genome assembly GCA_028658305.1 of Pachyuromys duprasi. Classification (NCBI taxonomy): domain Eukaryota; kingdom Metazoa; phylum Chordata; class Mammalia; order Rodentia; family Muridae; genus Pachyuromys; species Pachyuromys duprasi. Next base: position 37,859,116 of record CM053758.1, on the reverse strand, counting down.
GCTCTTCCAGAAGACCCAAGCTCAAGTCTCAGGACCCACAACGTGGCTCACGACCACCTGAAACTCCATTTCCAGGCAGATATGTCACCCCCTGACCTCCATCATGTTTACCAGGTACCCTGATGGTTCACAGATAAACATGCAGCCAAAACAGTCACACACTGAACCTTTTTTAAAATAATTTCTAAACATTTAATATGTTTCATATTCATATATCCCTTTGTATGACTCTTTGTTACTTATTCTTTACATTCACTGTAACCATCTTCCATAATAGTTTTACACCAGACATACAATTAATTTTCTCTGGTCTCACAAATTAGAAGAGACTGCTCACTGGCACTTTTTACATAGTAAAATTATTTTATTTCTATAAGTTATTTTCCCTCTGAAAATAAAGCAAATGTCATACATAGATAATCCTTTCCTAGAATGGAAACCCCAAATGATTTTGCAAAATAGTTAAATGGGTTTTAAAAGCATACGGGTGTAAGGGAAACAGAAAGAGGAAGAAACAGGAAAGTTAAGGAGATGTCTATGCTGGAGTGCTCAGGGCCCTGCCATCTGTGCTGGCTTCCTCAGGGAGCCTGGGGATTCCACTCAGGCTAGGCACAAGATCAGGACCAAGGCTTGGAAGAAGATAAGATTCCAGAGTCAAAAAGCACTCAGCTGGAGGTCTCTTGAAGACTCTCTAAAAGAAGTCTATCCACCCTTGCCCATGAAGGAATGTAAGAGTAAAAGTGCTTTTCTAACTTAGGAATTTATATTCTGGAGGCTGAAATTTAAAGAACATATAGATTTAAGTTCACACCATATGTTTAACCCAGGCTTCTCAGGCTTAAACTTTAAAGTGATAGAAAAATGAACTACTAACTAGTGCCAACATGCATGACTCACAGCGACATCCTGCTGAGTAAAAGATGCCAGACACTAACTATGGAATTCTGCATCACTCACCGAACTTTCAGTGATCTAAACCACATCAATAATTACCATGGTTTAGGGATGGGAATCACTTGCAAAGATGTGAAGATGGGTGCAAGGTTAGTTCAGTTCAATGCATGCTTAGAAAGCAGAAAGCCTCAATAAAAGTCAGGAAGAAATTCTGAGAAGAGTTCCTAGGAGACATTAATTCAAAATAACAAATGACTCAACAACTAATTGTACAAATGTGTCCCACAGAGATGAATATTTTTCAAAAAAATTCAAAATAGAAGTCATTGAAGCTTTGGTAAAGAAATCCAAGATTGAGTAGAAAATTAGAAAAAAAGGAGCAAATGGAAAGTCTGGTAGTATAAAATAACAACTTAAATTAAAAAAAAAACTCAATAAAGCCGGCGCACTGCTGCACACCAGTAATCCCAGCACTCAGGGAGGCAGAGGCAGGTGGATCTCTGTGAGTTCGAAGCCGGTCTGGTCTACAAAGCTAGCCCAGGACAGCCAAGGACACACAGAGAAACCTTGGCTTTGGAATAAAAAGAAAAAAATTCTCAGTAGATGAGTTAATAGCATGTCAACACATTGGAAAGACCAGCAGACACAGCTGGCTTGTGATAAATACAGCCTGTACGAATCACTCCGAATCATGCTATGAGTCTACATGTGCTCCAACAGCTCACGAGACTGCAAGGAAAGTTGGCCGTCCTCTGCCTTATAGAGAACAACATCCAAAAGTGATCTTTGTGTAAATTTATCACACTAGAGTTATGCATATTCAAGTGCTCGGTACCAGACATTTGTGCCAGTTATTAACTATTTTTAATATTGTTATTGTTTATTACAATTTATTCAATTTGTATCCCAGCTGTAGTCCCCTCCCTCACCTCCTCCTGGTTCCACACTCTCTCTCTTCCCCCTGTCTGTCACTCCTCTATCCACTGATAGGGGAATCTCTCCTCCCCTACTATCTGGGCCCATCAGGTCTCACCAGGACTGTCTGGATCCTCTTTCTCTGTGGCCTAGTAGGGTTACCTTGCTAGGGGGAGGCGATCAAAGAGCAGACAATTGAGTTCATGCCAGAGACTGCCACTGCTCCACTACTGGAGACCTCCATGGAGACTGAGCTGCCCATGGGCTACATCTAAGCAGAGGGTCTATGTCCTCTCCATGCATGGTCCTTAGCTCATTCATCAGTCTCTGCAGATGGGCCCACGGGCCCAGATTTTTTGACTCTATTAGTCTCCTTGTAGAGCTCCTGTCTCCTCAAGATCCTGAACAGAACACCAAAAGCTCAGGATCTGAGATCAACAATCAAATAATGGGACCTCATGAAACTGAAAAGCTTCTGTAAAGCAAAGGATACTGTCAACAGAACAAAACGACAGCCTACAGACTGGGAAAAGACCTTCACTAACCCTACATCTGACAGAGGGCTACTATCCAGAATACATAACTCAAGAGCTAAACACCAACAAACCAAACGATCTAATTAAAAAAAAACAGGGTACAGAGCTAAACAGAGAATTCTCTGTAGAGGAATATATAATGGCAGAGAAACACTTAAAGAAATGCTCAATGTCCTTAGCCATCAGGAAATGCAAATCAAAAAGACCCTGAGATTTCACCTTAAACCCACAGAATGGCCAAGATAAAAAAAAAAACCCAAGTGACAATTCATGGTGGAGAGGATGTAGAGAAAGGGGAACCCTCATTTGCTAGTGGAAATATAAACCTAAGAACTATTTTTTATATGAGTTTTTTTTTCTAACCAAGTCTAGGTCAGTGAAATTCTATATTGCATCTTGGATTTCTCTGAATTAGAACCAATTCTAAAATGTCTGTCCCCTGATGTCACAGTTTGTCTATCTGAGATTCCTTCAGGTTTGACAGACATACTTTATATTCAGTTTTAAAGAAAGCCAATACAGTTATTTAAGTGTTTATGAGTCATGCATACATATGTAAGTGCTTGCGATTAATATATTTAAAATAAACCACCATAAATTCAAATGATGCATTTCCATATTGACCTTTACTTAAAAGCTTTGTGCATTTGCAAATGCATCTGATATTTGATATTTCCTTTTGGATGTGATCATGCGCTTACTGTTAGGAATCATCTAAATCAATCACCATCTGCTTGAGAAGAAATACAAGTACATTCAAAAGGGAGATATGACCTTCTTCATTAAAAGCCAAATCTTTAAAGTATTAAACCTAAAAAATGGGACAAAAGATTTCAATAAATAGGTCTAGCTCATTAGTATTGGTCCCCTTGGGGAATGAATGCACCATTAAACTTTGAATCCTTCAATATCACTTTCAGTAAAGAGACACTCACTCCTTAATCAAAGTTATCTGCTTTGCAACATTCTGTGTAATAAAGTCTAGAGTAAAGCCATCTTGATGGCCAAAGACACAAATGTTACTGGTTTTCTCTGGTTGTTCAATAGCAGTGTTACCAACAATACAGCTGTACCCTGGAAAGCAGACCCAGTCCAGCCAGGTCCAGCTCCAAAGCTCCTACCCAGGTATCAATCCCTGTATACTCACAGCTGGAGAAGGTCAGAGGGCACGCATGCGCATCCATAGGGAAGTTATGCAGTTGCAGCTGGCACTCTGCATTGATGGTGAGCCTGTGAAAGAGACAAGCATCATTTGAGATCAGCAACAGCATAGCCAAGGCCTCCAAGGTAGATAAACCTCACACAATAGGCTTGGGGGTGGGTGATGCCATGACAGAGTGTCACCCTCACTCCCGTTCACTCTCTGGGATGCTTTGGTTGCTTTCTTACTGTGATATTCTATTTTGCTTGTAACTACCAATAGTAGAGAAAATTCTAGTAATACTCCAACGGTCCCTAGAAACACAAGCCAAGTCACAGTGGAAGGAAACAGTGGCTGTTGCTTTCCAAGTCATTGTTTCAATTTGTCCTAATAAAACCTTTCCACTTGAAACTGGTATGTTGGTCCACACAAGAATTAGGCCAAATCCATCTATTTACATGACATTTCTTTCTTGGACACTTCTCTGCATTGCCCCAGGCAGGTGGCAGCTGTCCTCTGTGAGCACATTCCATGTGCCATGTGTGTCAACATTCTAATAAGGGATCCAGGACTAGCCAGGCTCAACACTGTTTTGCTCAGGATCAGCTTCTCTTCTGAGTCTACTTCTAGTCCTTTATGATCTATGAGAAGCCTGTTACAAATTCTGTCTTTCTCAAATTTCCTTGCTGTGGCTCTTTATTGTACTTTCTGTTGGTCCCTGTCTGGAAATTTACTTTCTTTGAGCTATGATATTGCCTTCATATTTTGATGTCAGTATGTGCCTACTGGTGCTATGGAAACTCCAGTGTTAGAAATCACAATTTCTCCACAGTGCCATGATCACTCGTAATTAAAATCTCTGTAACGAATATGGAATGAAGGAGAACTTTAGAAGTGATGAAGAGAGGGTGCTTAAGGGAGTCTGGGGAAAGCAGTGTGTATCAAAGGAAGCTGTTTTCCATTAATCTACAGTCAATATGAAATATCTTTCAACCTGGGAAAGGAGACAAGTAGGTACCTAGGAACATGAAACCTGCAACAGGGTAGATGTATTGTTCACCTTTTTCCTGGTCCTTAATCCTTTCCCTTTCTATTAAGGAGACAGACCTTTCACACAGTGTTCTGAGTTCTATGAAAAGGTTTTTTTTAAGGTCCTTCTTTCCTTAGCTTCTATGACCTAACATGCAGAAGAATAATGTTTGTATAGATAAAGGAAGTGCTGTCTTCAGAAGTCAAAGTTCTGGAAGTCCACATAGACATTCAAAGAGAAGTGGAGACAGCACTCTGGAGAGAATATCTGCCCAGCAGGATTTCTCACCATGGGTTTTCCTGTACTCCTATGTGTCCCATGAAAGTACTTTGCAACCCTGAGTCCCAAAATGATGAATACCTGAGACAGAAAAGGTCTATTGTCTATCACTAACCAGGCCTTAAGCAGATCAATTCCCCTCCATCTGTGTTTCCTGGGTTGTTGGTATAGCACCAAGCAGTACTATCTCGGTTTCTATAAATAGTTTTAAAAACTCAAAACAGAGCTATGCAGCATTTTACCTTAATGTGTAAAGGATTTTCCCATCATTCCAAATTCTGAGGAGCTGGTTGGGTGTGGTGATCCAGTGAGCCTCTGCTGTTTTTGAGTTTCGAAAGATGGTGTCTGGGATCCATATCAAGCCCACCATGTTGCTGTTTAGAGTTAGTATTTTCATTGTGCTGTTAAATCGAAGGCGACTGTCTGTCCAGGTTTGAGCAAAAAATATATCAATTTGGTATTCCTGAAACAGAGAAAAGATATTTTTTCTTAATCTATGGTCAATCTGAAAACCCTTTCAGGCCACAAAATGAAACAAGCAGGAGCCCAGGAATCTGAAACCTATGAGATATTAACAGAGTAGGTGATCTGACCATCTTTGTCTGGTTCCTAAACACTTTCCTCCTAGTAAGGAAGCATCCAATTCACATAGGCTTCTGAGTTTTAAGGAAAGTGAATTTCAATATGATTTGCTCTCTTTTTTTTTTTAGGTGGGGAGGGAGTTGAAGACAGGGAGACAGGGTTTTGCTGTGTATCCTTGGCTGTTCTGGATTTGTTTTATAGACCAGGCTGGCCTTAAACTCACAGAGATCTGCCTGCCTCTGCCTCTCTGAGTGCTGGGATTACAAGCTTGTGCCACGGTTCCAGGCTTGCTTTGCTGTCTTTGTCAAAAGTTTACTTTTACTCTTTGTTCTCACTTCTCTCAACCCTCCCTTTGTGAGCAGTTGTTACACTGTCTGCCTTAACATATTCACATCCAACAAACACTAAATCATATTATCAACAAACAGAACGGTGGAATTCTTGATGCATGGTTTTATTAACCTTAAATTGCAATAAGAATTTACAGTCTTGTGGAAGTTGAGGAAAGAAGAGCACACACTTTAGGACATGATGCAGAATCTACACAAACCTAATCTTTGACAAGGAGTATGACAACTCAGAGCCAATGTTCTAATCAAAGAGAAAAAATAATGTTCCCTTCCTAAATGTGTAAAGTGTAAATGAAATGAAATGATGAAATGGAAACCTAAATGCTGAGAGCCATGTAATGGAGAGCCAGTAATTTATACATGCTAGCTGATAAAATAACATCATTATTGTATAGTATTCTCAAATAACATTATTTGAAAAAGAAAGAAGAGGAGAAGCAAGAAATAAACAGCACAAAACAACAGCGAAAAATAACTGAGGGCAATCATGATGCTAATAGATGGCTTGGTGGGTAGTTAGGATCAAACAGGGAAAGACCCAGTGTTGGGGGCTATTGTTCCAGGCTTCACAGGCCCAATATGACTTTGCTGTAATGATTAGAGAATTAGGACAGGGCTGAAAGCATCACAGAACAAAAGGAATGTCTCTGCCTGGTCTGTCTCAAAGGATGTTTTCTAGTCACACTGTGAAGAGTCATCAGAGAGCTAGGGAAATGTGGGTTTAGGGGTTTAATCTCAAAAGCTTGATTAATTCCATAGTTTCCATTATGTATTAAATATAATTTTAGTAGTTTTATATAACACGAACTAAGTAGCTTTCAGTGAACCAAGTATTTCTCTTTTCAACTGAGCTTCCAGGTATCTGAACAGACTTTTATTCTTCATATGTAGCAAAGTTTGTGGTATGTCTGTTTAGAAAACAGGACAAAGCGGTAGCCAGTCCTTCAGAGAAGGGGGAGTTAAGAGCAGAAAATCTGAATTTTCTGTGAGGTGTGACCAGCCATGGGAAAGCTGATTAGAAATCTTCTCCAGAAGATTCAAGTCAATGTGAACATCTCAGCAAATAGATGGTCTTTCTAAAAGGTCTCTCTGTCTCGCATTCATCTTCCAAACATGCCCGTATGAATTAATGACTACTGCCTCCAAAATGCATGTGCATAACAAGCTCTTCTTAAACCAAAAGCACACAAGGCAGAGTATGAGATATAAGTAACTACATAAGTATGAAAGTTAGTGCGTGTATGTGTATGCATGACCGTATGTGTGTGTGTTTCCCTTTCATATATTCTCTCATGTCTAATTGATACAAAAAGAGGGTTCAAAAATTAGACTGAAAAACTGGATGTTTGCATGTAAAAGCATCCAAATAGATACATACTTATTACCCAGCACAAATATCAACCCTAAATGTATTGAAGACCTCAGAATAAAGCCAGATACACTGAATTTGATAGAGGAGAAATTGAAGAATAGTCTTGAACTCATTGGCACAGGAAAAGGCTCTCTGAACAGAAATACCAATAGCAAGACACTAAGAACAATAATGACTAAATGAGACTTCATGTGGGACCTCATGCCTATAATCCTAGCACTTGGGAGGCAAAAGCAGGTTGATCTCTCAGTTCAAGGCCAACCTAGTTTACAAAGTGAGTTTTGGCTATACAAAGTAACTGTCTAGAAAAACCAAACCAAGTAAATAAGCAAGAAAGCAAATAAACAAACAAACAAAACTAAAGCAAATGGGACCTCATGAAATTTAACATCTTCTATATGACAAAAGACATCATCATTCAGACAATGTACCTGCCTACTGAATGGGAAAAGATTTATGCTAACTCTATATCTGCTAGAGGGCTAATATCCAAAATATATAAAAAGCAAAACAAACAAATAAACTTGACATCAAGAAAACAAATAACCCAATTTTAAAAATTGGGTACAGATCTAAACAGAATTCTTAAAAGAGAAAACTCAAATGATTGAGAGTATTTAAAGAAATGTTCAATATACTTAGTCATTAGGGAAATGCAAATCAAACTTACTCTGAGACTCCATCTTACATCAGTTAGAATGGCCAAGATCAATAAAACAAATTACTGCAGCTCATAATAGTGACTCTATGGGACAAGGAAAGAACGCAAACTTATACAACCACTATGGAAATCAGTGTTCCTGAGGAAGCAGAGAATTGATCTACTTCAAGATCCATCTATACTACCCTTGGGCATAAACCAAAAGGATGTTTCATTCTATTACTGAGACACTTTCTTAGCTATGTTCACTGCTGCTGTATTCATAATAGCCTGAATTTAGAAACAACCTAGATATCGATTAGTGAATGAGTGGATAAAGACATTTGGTAGATTCATTCAATAGAATATTATTCAAAAGTTAAAAATGAAATCATAAAATTCATAGGTAAATAAATGAAGATAGAAAAAGTTGTCCTGAGGTACTTTAAACACAAAAAGAAAAATGGATGTTAGCTGCTGCATCATTGATAAGCAAAGCTACAACCCATATAACCACAGAGGCTAAAGATATAATAATGGACTAGGAGGGGAAGGAAGGGGAAACAGAATCAGTGGTTCTCAACCTTCCTAATTCTGCCACCCTTTAATAGTTCCTCATGTTGTGGTGACCCCCAATCATAAAATTATTTTGTTGCTACTTCACAACTATATTTTTGCTACTCTTGTGAACCATAATTTAAATATCTGGAAAGGTAAACACCATTCCAGGCTACAAAATCTTTGCTCTACAATGGTGACCTGCTTGCAAGATACTCTGGTACATTAGTGACACAAAGTGTGTGGGAGTAACTAACCAACACCTGATTTGAGTTAAGGCCCACTCTATAAGATGGAACCCATATCCAATGCTGTTTGGATGGCCAAGAACCTCAGACTAGCTAGGTCATGGCCCTAGGGGAAAATCAAATACTAATGTTCTGCTAAAAGAACATAACAATAAAATGACTCCTAATGACATTCTGCTAGACTCATAGATCCATGCCTTGCTCTGCTCAGCTATCATAAGAGATGATCCTCTCTCTCTATTTCCCATTCTTCCCTCCCTCTCTCTGCTATGAATGAGAATATATCTGTCAGTTACTTCTCCGTCACCATGCCTGCCTGCCATGACCCTCTTGAACTATAAGCAAAACCCCAATTAAATGCTTCCTTGGATAAGGGTTACCATGGTCATGGTGCCTTTAACAGTGACTAAGACAGCATCCTTCAAGAACAGACTAGATGAGGCAAGCACCCTGTTGCCCTCTAGATGGCAGGATCTGCAGTTGGTTCAAGATGCAAATGGAGTGGCCATAGATACAGAGGATCAAAGGAAGATGTAACCTTGACCTTTGACATGGAAAGCACTGAAATTTTGTTTTGCCTCCCTTGAAGAATAGAGAAGTCTATTTTCTTTGATAGAGAAGCAACACCCAAAAGCTTGATACTGAATACTTTGCTCTCTGGAATGTTGCCAAGCAGTTCAGCATTCCTCCTTCAAACATATTGTGAACCTGCTTCCCCTGCGGTATGGAAATGGTACCTTCTCTTATCACAGGTTGATATGTGAGAGGGTTAGATATGCCATTTGGTAGGGGGGCACTTGAGCAGCCTCCTTGGAACCTACACAGATACAAGTTCTACAAACACGAGCTAGACTCGGTGTGAGCAGTGTTGCACAAGCTGTTCATAAGACGGGAAAGTCCCAGGGTGCTTCACTGACACATGGGATAGAAGGCCCCTCGGATGTAAAGTTCACAGACATAGGAGGGACTCATTAAGCAAGTGACTTAGTGTGAATGCCTAAATTAGGTGTGCAGTGGTCTGTGTTGATAGCACTGGTCAACATCACAACCAGGAGAAGAGGAAACAACTGCAAAGCATCAGTAGTGCTTTGAATGAGATTGGCCCCCATCGGCTCATATATTTATGTGTTAAGTGCTCAGCTGATGAGGTCTTGTGGAAGGATTAGGAGGTGGAGTCTTGTTTGAATAGGCTTGTCATTCGAGGAGATAGGTCACTCTTGGTGAGTGAGGTATCCCAGAAGCAGAAAGACATGCATGGTGTAAACAGACTTATAAGTGGATATTAGACATAATATAGGATAATCATACTAAAATCTGTTCACCTAAAGAAGTTAAGCAAGAAGGAGGACCCTGGGTAAGATGATCAATCCTCACTCAGAAAGACAAACGGGACAGACATCAGAAGAGGGAGAAAACAGGGAACAGGACAGGAGCCTACCACGGAGGGCCTCAGAAAGACTCTACCCAGCAGTGTATCAAAGCAGATGCTGAGAATTATAGCCAAATTTGGGCAGAGTGCAGAGAATCTTATGAAAGGAGGGGGAGATAGAAAAGACCTGGAGGGAACAAGAGCTCCACACGGAGAGCAAGAGAACCAAAATATCTGGACACAAGGGTCTTTTGTGAGATTGATACTCCAACCCAGAACTATTCATAGAGATAACCTAGAACCTCTGCATAGATGTATGTAACCCATGGCAGCTCAGTCTCCAAGTAAGTTCCCTATAAGGGGAACAGGGACTGTCTCTGACATGAACTCAGGGGGGACATAGAGGAAGACCTTGCAGACAGTCCTGATGAGACGTGATATGATAGGGTCAGATGGAAGAGGAAGAGGACCTCCCCTATCAGTGGACTTGGATAGGGGCATGGGAGAACACAGGGAGGGAGGTTGGGATTGGGAGGGGATGAGAAAGGGGCCTGCAGCTAGGATACAAAGTGAATAAACTGTAATTAATAAAAAATAAAAATTAAATTAAAACTTGACAGACTTTTTACAAACAAACAAAAAAGAGACCTCAAAGCCTACATAAGTTCCAGCCTGCCTCTTTCTCTCTCTCTGCTGTGAATTAGAATATCTCTGTCAGTTGCTTCTCCATCAGCATGCCTGCCTGCCATGACAATGATGGATTAACCCTCTTAAACTATAAGCAAACACTGATTAAATGCTTTCTTGGATAAGCGTTACTTTGGTAGTGGTGCCTTTTCACAGCAATAGAACAATGACTAAGCATCCCTCGAGAACAGACTAGATGAAGCAAGTACCCAGTTCCCCTCTAGAGAGCAGGATCTGGTGTGACCTACAGTTTGTGAATAAATGGCTCTACTGAATAAAGAACACACTGAACATGCTTATATTTGACATGTGAGTAGCCAGAAAGGCATATACAGCAATATATAACTGCTTCAACATTCACTTTCTGATTTGGGTAGACCCCCTGATAGATCATCACTATCAAAGTGGCCAGAGCAGGCTAGGTTTAATAATTCTCAGAGTTGCTCTGAGAACCACTTACTGATTTGGCAACTGCGTGTCACAGCAGAGAGGTATTGCTCTGCGAAGGCTCTAGCCTCTGCCAAGGAGCAAACGAGTTTCCTTCAGCTCTGTGAGAGCCCCTCTAGAAATGCTGTCCACCTTCTGCTCAAAGCCCACCAAGGATATACCAGAGAGAAACTCTGTATTGCTCACATGGTTTTATCTGTTTCTACACTGGAGTACAACTGCATTTGAAGAATCAAAAAGTTTCTTCACATGTCAAAGATCTTTTGAACAGTGTGGTAGCCCAATTTACCCTCCCCCCTCAATGGGCACTCTATTGTCTTGTAACAGAGCAGCCAAGGGCCCTTCAAGGCAGGCTATTTTCTTGTTTCCTGATACCTGTCCCCATCCATGCTCTATATCCAGTTTTTCTTTATTTGACATGTTAAAGTGAACGTTTGAAAATGGACAGCAAGGAAGTGCTGCCAAAAGCTGCTTTTGGTGGATGATGTATTCTTCACCAGGAGGCTAGATTTATTGAGACAGAAACAGTAATCACCCTTCCGTAAAAGGCCTACAACATTAGCACCCATACAGCCACTGAGCCCCCAATTCTCTAGGGAACATCTCCTTTCTGAGAATGACCCAGAGGGAGGGAATAAATACTATCTCAAGGTACAATGTCCTGGCATGTGAAAAAGGGCCCAGAGCAGACCATCTCTTGCACCATGCTTACAAACTACCAACACTCGCATATCCTACCTTCCTCAGCCTTAATTTCTCCATCTGAAAAATGGGGGTATTGATTCATATTGCATTCCAGCACCACATCAACTTTAAAAAATCTGGGTTTCTCTACCAGTCTCAACTTAGCTTGCAACTGTATGAACTAATTTCCTACTCCACATCTCTGTGACTTGCTTTTCCAAGTTCATGGTGGAATGTTTTCATGTGGTCCATCTTCTGCTCCTTACAAAAACTTTAGTATGTGTGAATTTTGTGTGGAATATTCATGAGCTATTCATGAGGCAGAGGCTGAAGATGAAGGAACTAGTCCAAACTCCACACTAGTTTCCTGTAGCATAGAGCACCACACCAGTATCCTCCTGTGGTAAGGGCTGCCAGCCTGCTCTCCATTCTGAAACTTTGCCAGAGACTTCCAGTTATGAGGGTGTAGGGCTGAGTAGTGCACATGTTTTATTGTGTCTACATTTGACTAAGTGTTGGTGCAACACTCCCACCCACAGAGCAATGCTTTTCTTTCTCTCATAAACTTTCTTTGTAATGGCATTAATCATCCATCTTTTCTGCAGAGAAAGAAGCACTCTTGTGATTTCTTTCTAAATATAATCAGCATTTTATACAATTCATAATTGGCAATGAAGGTAATATGTCTGAAATTCTACTGAATGCAACAGGTGAAATTGCTCAGAACTCTCCCTGTGTAAGCCTCTGTGGGTGGAGGTCCTGAGCTTATCTTTGTGTTAGTAATTAAAGGGCTTAATGATGCCAAAATAAGCTGGGAGTTCTGCACCATGTGGAACATTTGGACAAAACAGAAGCAAAATTATGCCTCCTAATAATATCCATCTGTAAATTCTAAAAGATTTACACATCACTTTCTCCTAGTTTTCACCCTTCTCTGAGAAAAAGAGAGGCCAGTAGTTGCTGGGCACTCCTTTCAATTTCTAACAGTCTCTCTCCCACAGTGGTTCCCTTCTATTGGCACACTGCTTAGCACAGTTAGACAAACTCATAGGCAGAAGAAGTTGCTGGGCCCAGAGTACAGCTCAGCTCAGAGCATCAGCCCTAGCCCAGCAGTCCTCTCAAAAAAAGAGAGAGAAAAAAGAAAGAAGAGAGAAAGGGATAGGAGAAAGGGAAGTGAAGAAGGAAAAAGAAAAACTTAAACATTAAAAGCTGCTGTCAAATTTTCTTTATATAATAATATGTATAATCACAAATTACTATCCCAATTATATCACCAAAATATCACAATTATTCTGCCAAATAAAGATTGCGGCCATCACTAATTTGAGAATGTATAGATCAAAGGACCCAGTCCTTTGCAAATGACTCCATAAGAATGGGAAGGGCATTGTCACAGTGGATAGGTCCCTGTCAGAATGAGAAGGATTCAGTCTCCTCCATGCCACAGAGTCCAGGAAAAGGGACATGATCACCTGCTTCCAGAATCAAAAACCAGAAACTCAGTGTCTGGGAGCAGCTTTACCCTGCAGCACTGACTATGTCAGCAGTCGCCCTGGTCAACTAATACACAGCAGACAGGTCACCTAGAACACTTCAAAGCCAAATGCCATGAATGAATGAATGAATGAATAAATAAATAAATAAATAAATAAATAAATAAATAAATATACAATATTCAAAATTCCAAGCAGGCCAAAGGCTTTAAAGCATTTACTCTCAAGAGCTGAGTCTGTAGTCCAGTTTTGTTTTTTTTTAATTTAAAAATTCACCTGTTCTTGGGCCCATGTTTGCAATGCCTGAGCACTCATTCTAGTGGCCCATGCATGTCTTTTGGTCATGTGAACTACCAGGGGCATGTCTGGTCTGTGAATGTTAGTGCACATATAAGTAAACACTTGAGACCTGGGTCACTAAATAAAAGTGTTTCGTATCCCCATGGTAGCTGTTAAAACGATTATAAAAGCTTTCTATATTGTCCCTTGGCCTTTGCTAAACCCTCCCACTCATCATGACTGTAGGCCTTAATCACAAATATGAGATATAATTCCTATGTGCAATTATGTAACCCTGTGTTGGCCTGTGTGAAGCAGCTTATGGAGCTGGTGAACACAGAAAACTTTGTTGTGTTTTTTTTTTTCTTCTCCCATTACTGGTTTGTAGTTCATCATAGAGCATGGCATATGTTTCTTGGTCAGGCCTTCCTTGAGAATTTGTTACTTTAGATTCTATTATAAGTACTGCTGCTTAATTTTGCTTCTATTTTACCATATAGACTTTTTTCTTTCTTTCACTGATATACCATAGGTTTTTATAGATTTTAAACATACATATGTATTTGTGTAACAATCAGCATAATCAAGAAGCAAAACACTTCTGCCATTTCCCAAAGTCACCCTCCTCATAGTCATCCTCACAATACTGGGAGCTTTTCTTCTGAGAAAGACTTCTCATTGCCTTTTAATCTGGTTTCTTTCACTTAGCAAAATGCCTTGGGAGTTTTTTTTTTTTTCAATTCATTACAGGTATCAGAAGTTCCTCATTTTTAATTAAATATTCTCTCATCACAGGGCTATACCCATCTGAAGGTTACTATATATTATCCAACTTTTAGCAATGTCTTAGTTACTGTTCTATAACTATGAAGAGACACCATGACCAAGGCCATACAGTTTCACAGTCCATTATCATCGTGACTGGGAAGCATTGCTGCACATGGGCAGACACAGTGCTGGAGAAGTAGCTGAACAGTTCTACATCGGATTTGCAGGCATTAGGAAGAGAGAGCCATTGGATCTGGCTGGGACTTTAAAAATTTCAAAGCCCACCAGCAATGGAAGAGGGTTCTGCTTTCTCGACATCCTTTCTAACATGTGTTGTCACTTGAGTTTTTTATCTTAGCCATTCTGGTAGGTGTAAGATAGATTCTCAGGGTCATTTTGACTTGTATTTCCCTGATAGCTAAGGAGATTGAGCATTTCTTTAAGCGTTTCTCCACCATTCCATATTCCTCTGTTGAGAATTCTATTTAGCTCTGTACCCCATTTTATAACTGGATTATTTGGTATGTGGTATTTGTGTGGAGAAAGCATTGCTGGTAGGTGTGCAAACTTGTACAAGCACTTTGGAAATCAATCTGGTACTTTCTCAGAAAACTGAGAATAGCCCTACTTCAAGACCCAGCTACACCATTCCTGGGCATATACCAGAAAGATGATCTACCATAAAACAAGGACATTTGCTCAACTATGTTCATAAAAGCTTTATTCATAATGGCCAGAATCTGGAAACAACCTTGGTATCTCTCTACCAAAGAATGGATAAAGAAATTGTATACTTACACAATGGAATAATACTCATCTATTAAGAACAAGGAAATCATGACATTTTCACGCAAACAGATAGAACTAGAAAAGATTTCCTGAGTGAGGTAACTCAGAAGCAGAAAGACACATATGGTATACACTCACTTATAAGCAGATATTAGTCATATAATATAGGATAAACATACCACAATCTACAGACCTATAGAAGCTAAACAACAAGGAGGATCCTAGGGAGGATGCTTAAATCTCATTCAGAAGGACAAACAGGATAGACACAGGAAGCAGTGGAAGAAAGGGAACAGGACTGGAACATACCACAAATATCCACGGAAAGACTCCACCCAGCAGGGGATAGAAGCAAACACAGAGACTCACAGTCAAACTTTGGGCAGAGTGCAGGGAGTCTTAAGCAAGGAGGGGGGAAAGAAAGACTCAGAGGGGACAGGTGCTCCACAAGGTGACCAACAAAGTCAAAAATCTGGGCCCAGGAAGCCTGCAGAGAATGATGCATCAATCAAGAACCATGCATAGAGAGGGCCTAGACCCCTGTTCAGATGTAGCCCATAGGCAGCTCAGTCTCCAAGTAAGACAGCTAATACGGGGAGCAGGGGCAGTCTCGGACATGAACTCAATTGCCTGCTCTCTGATCCCCTGGTGGGTTGCCTTACCAGGCCACAGAGGAAGAGGATCCAGGCAGTCCTGATGAGACTTGATAGGCTAGGGTTAGACAGTAGGGAAGGAGGACTCCCCTTTTCAGTGGACTAAGGCAGGAGGATAGAAGGAAAAGGGAGAGAGGATGGGACCAGATGGAGATGAGGGAGGGGGCTACAACTGGCATACAAAATGACTAAATTACCAATCCCACTTCTGACAGAGGGCTAATATCCAGTATATATAAAGAACTCAAGAAGTTAAAAAGCAAGAAACCAAATAATCCAATTAAAAAATGGGGTATGGAGCTAAAAAGAGAACTGACCGTAGAGGATTATA
>CM053758.1:37802637-37842571 GCA_028658305.1 Pachyuromys duprasi | reverse complement strand
AATGGATACAGAAATTGTGGTACTTTTACACAATGGAATACTACGCAGAAATTAAAAAGGAGGAAATCATGAAATTCGCAGGCAAATGGTGGGACCTGGAAACAATCATACTGAGTGAGGTATCCCAAAAGCAGAAAGAAACATATGGTATATACTCACTTATATAGAGCTATAGGATAGGAAGGTCAAGCGGTTATCTACACACCTAGAGAGGATATACAGGAAGGAGGACACAGGTTGGTATGATCAATGCTTGTTTGAATGAACAAATGGGATGTACATTGAGTGGAGGAGAAAACAAGCAACAGGACAGGAGCATGCCAAAGAGGTCCTCTGGGGAGGTCAATGTAGTGATGTATCATAGCAGATATTAAGATTCGTGTCAAGCCTCTGGCAGAGGGTGAGAAGTAATGATAGATCTGGGGGAAGTACGCGAGACTTGGGGAGAACAAGAGCTCCACAAAGACCAAACTCAGCAGGGCACAGGGGTCTTGTATGAGACGGTTTCTACAATCAAGGACCATGTGTGGATGTGGACTGGAACCCCCGCACAGATGGGGCCCATGATAGCTCGGTGTAAGACTAAAGACCCTAGTGAGGGAAACAGGGACTGTTTCAGTCATGATCTTGATGGCTGACTCTTTGACCCTCCCCCATACAAGCTGGGGAGTGACAGACTGGCTAGATCCCAGGGGAGGACATTTGCAGCCAGCCCTGAGGAGATAGGATAAGTTGGGGTTGGATAGAAGGGGAGGAGTTCCTTCCCTGTTGGTGGCCTTGGAGGGGGCGGGGAGGAGGGAGATGAGGGAGGGAGTGGGAGGATAGGAAGGAATGAGGTAGGGGGCTATGCCTGGGATTCAAAGTACCTAACCTGTGATTGATATAAAAATAAATAAATTTTAAAAATAAAAAAAATAAAAGTGATCACAAGCAAATGGCTTATGCTGTAACTCAAAAATTTTGAAAAAACAACAACAAAAAAGAAAATTCAAACCAATTGATGGAAAGAAATAATAAAAAGCAGGGCAGGAATTAATGAAATAGAAAGAAAGGACATCGGAAGAGGAAGAAAACAGGAAATGAGACAGGAGCCTACCACAGAGGGCTTCTGAAAGACTCCACCCTGCAGTGTATCAAAGCAGATGCTGAGGCTCATAGCCAAACTCTGGGCAGAGTGCAGGAAATCTTATGAAAGAACGGGAAGACAGAAAGACCTCGAGGGGCCAGCAGCTCCACAAAGAGAGCAACATAACCAAAAAATCTGAGCACAGGGTGTTTTCTGAGACTGATTTTTCAACCGAAGACCATCATGGAGAAAACCTAGAACCCCTGCACAGATATAATCCATGGCATCTCAGTGTCCAAGTGGGTATCCTAGTAAGGGGAACAGAGACTGTCTCTGACAGAAACTCATTGGCCTGCTCTTTGATCACCTCCCTCTGAAGGGGGAGAGCAGCCTTACCAGAGGAAGGCAATGCTGCCAGTACTGATGAGACCTGATAGGCTAGGGTCAGAGGGAAGAAGAGGACCTTCCCTATCAGTGGATTTGGAAAGGGACATAGGAGGATATGAGGGAGGGTAAGATTGGAAGTGAATGAGGGAGGGGGCTACAGCCAGGATACAAAGTGAATAAACTGTAATATAAAAAAAATAAAAATTTAAATTAAAAAATAATACAAAGATTCTAAGAGCTATTTTTATTTTTTTCTTCTTTCCTTTTTTGTCTTTTTGTTATGTTTTGTTTTTGTTTTTTATTTTTTTATTAATTACACTTTATTCAATTTGCATCCCCCTACAGCTCCCTCCTCTCTCCCCTCCCAGTCCCTCCTTTCCTCCCCCTTCTCCACACATGTCCACTGATAGGGAAGGTCTTATTTTCCTTCCTTCTGATTCTAGTCTGTTAGGTCTCCTCAGGAGTGCCTGCATTGTCTTCCTCTGTGGCCTGGCAAGGCTGCCCCCCCCAGGGGGAGGTGATCAAAGAGCAGGACAATCAGTTCATATCAAAGTAGTCCCTCTTCCCATTAGTAGAGTACCCACTTGGACACTGAACTGCCATGGGCTACATCTGTGCAGGGGTTCTAGGTTATCTCCATGTATGGTACTTGGTTGGAGTATCAGTCTCAGAAAAGACCCCTGTGCTCAGATTTTTTGGTTCTGTTATTCTCTCTGTGGAGCTCCTGTCCTCTCCAGTTCTTACTATTTCTCACTTCTTTCATAAGATTCCCTGCACTCTGCCCAACAGTTGGCCATAAGTCTCAGCATCTGCTTTGATAGTCTGCAGGGCAGAACCTTTCAGAGGCCCTCTGTGACAGACTCCTAACTTGTTCCCTGTTTTCTCTTTCTTCTGATGTCCATCAGCTTTGCCTTTCTGGCTGGGGATTGAGCGTTTTAGCCAGAGTCCTCCCTCTTGATTAGTTTCTTTAGGTGTACAGATTTTAGTAGGTTTATCCTATTTTGTATGTCTATATGAGTGAGTATATACTGTGTGTGTCTTACTGCTTCTGGGGTAGCTCACTCAGGATGATCTTTTCCAGTTCCCACCATTTACCTGCAAATTTCATGATTTCCTTGTTTTTCATTGCTGAGTAATATTCCATTGTGTAAATGAACCACAATTTCTGTATCTATTCCTCAGTTGAGGGACATGTGGGTTGTTTCCAGCTTCTGGCTATTACAAATAAAGCTGCTACAAACATGGTTGAGCAAATGTCCTTATTGTGTACTTGAAGATCTTTTGGGTATATGCCTATGAGTGATATAGCTGGATCTTGAAGAAGCATTATTCCTAGTTGTCTGAGACAGCACCAGATTGATTTCCAGAGAGGTTGTATAAGTTTACATTTCCACCAGCAGTGGAGGAGGGTTCCCCTTTTCTCCACAACCTCTACAGCATGTGTTGTCACTGGAATTTTTGATCTTAGCCAATCTGATGGGCTTAAGGTGAAATCTCAGGGTCATTTTTATTTGCATTTCCCTGATGGCTAATGACATTGATCAACTCTTTGCCATTCTATAGTCCTCTATTGATAATTCTCTGTTTAACTCTGTTCTCCATTTTTTAACTGGATTACTTGATTTGTTGCTTTTCAACTTCTTTAGTTCTTTATATATACTGAATAGCAGCCCTCTGTCAGATAAAGAGTTGGTGAAGATCCTTTCCCAGTCTGTAGGCTGTTGTTTTGTTCTGATGATAGTGTCCTTTGCTTTACAGAAGCTTTTCAGCTTCATGAGGTCCCATTTATTGATTGTTGCTCTAAGAGCCTGTGCTGTTGGTGTTCTGTTCAGGAAGTTGTCTCCTGTGCCAATGAGTTCAAGGCTCTTCCCCACTTTTTCTTCTAACCAATTTAATGAGTCTGGTTTTATGTCGAGGTCTGTGATCCACTTGGACTTTAGTTTTGTGCAGGGTGAAAAGTATGAATCTATTTGCATTTTTCTACACATCCAGTTAGACCAGCACCATTTGTTGAAGATGCTATCTTTTATTCCATTGTATGGTTTTGCCATATTTGTCCAAAATCATGTGTCTGTAAGTGTGTGGATTTGTTTCTGGATCTCCTATTCTGTTCCATTGATCCACCATGCCAGTTTCTATGCCAGTACCATGCAGTTTTTAATACTTTTGCTCTATAGTACAGCTTGAGATCACGGATGGAGATACCTCCAGAAGATCTATTATTGTAGAGAATTGTTTTAGCAATTCTGGGCTTCTTGTTATTCCGTATGAAGTTAAGAATTTTTCATTCAAGGTCTGTAAAGAATTGTGTTGGTAACTTGATGGGAATTGCATTGAATCTGTAGATTGCTTTTGGCAGGATGGCCACTTTTACTATATTAATCCTGCCAAGCCATGAGCCTGGGAGATCCTTCCATCTTCTGATATCTTCTTCTAATTCTTTCTTCAGAGACTGGAAATTTTTTTCATACAAGTCTTTGACTTGCTTGGTTAGGGTCACACCAAGGTACTTTATGTCTTTTGTTGCTATTGTGAAGAGTGTTGTTTCCTTAATTTCTTTCTCAGCCCTTTTGTCTTCTGTATACAGGAGAGCTACTGATTTGTTTTTGGTTTTGAGAAGATGAACAGTATTGACAGGCGTTCAGCCCACTAACCAAAAGAAATAGAAGACCGAAATGAACAGAATCAGAAACACATTGGAAAACATCACAATAGATTTTTAAAAATCACAATATTATACGGGACTATTTTAAAAGCTTGTATTCTATTAAACAATGGAAAACTAAATGAAATGGATAAATTTCTAGATTTGGGCAAACCATCAAACTTAAACCAAGAAGAAGTCAATTATCTAAGCAGACCCATAACAAATAAGTGATGAAAAGCTTTCCAGTTTAAAAAAAAAATCCAGGGCCAGATGGATTCAGAACAGAATTCAACCAGACTTTTAAAGAAGAACTGTAGCTGATTTTTCTTAAGCTATTCAAAAAATAGAAAGATTGAGTGCTTCCAAACTCTCTCTATGAATCCAGAATCACTCTAATAAAAAAAGCCAGATAATGACAGGCCAGAGAAGAAAAACTACTGGCCATGAATATTTAAAAAGTTTAATAATGTACTCGTAAGTAGAATCCAGATCACCCATCATAACCAATTGGCTTTTCGCCTGAAATACAGGGATGGTTCAACATACAATGTTAATAAATGTAATAAACCAAATAAAGGGACTTAAAAACAAAGATCACATGACTATCTCAATACATGTGTGAAAAGCCCTTGACAATATCTGACATGCTTTCATGATAAAAGTCCTAGAGCAAATAGGTATAGAGAGATCATACCTCAACACAATAAAAGTTATACATGGGGAAAACACAGTGAACATCATCCCAAATGGAGAAAAAAATTTGATGCAGTCCCACTGAAGACAGGAATAAGACAGGAATGTCTACCATCCCCACTCCTTTTCAGCATTGCACTTGAAGCACTGGCTGGGGCAAAAAAGGCAAGTAAAAATAATCACAAGGATACAAATAGGAAAAGAAGACAAAGTAACCCTATTTTCCAGTTATGTAAGAGTTCCCAAAAACTCTATAAAAATACCTATAAATTATCAATAAATCCATCAGTGTGGTAAAAAACAGAATCAATTATACAATCAATCACTTTTCTACACACTAATAACAAACAGACAGAAAGAAAATTCATGGACACACTTCTATTTACAATAGCATAAAAATATCTAGGAATAAACCTAAACAAGAAAGAGAAGGACTTCTACAATAAAAACTTTAAGCCTCTGATGAAAGAAATACATAAAAATACTGAAAAAAGTGAAAAGACATCTCATGCTCATGGATTGGTAGAATTAATATTGTGAAAATGATCATTTTACCAAGACCTTTTACATATTCAATATAATTCCAATCAAAGTACACATTTCATTCTTCACAGAAATAGGAAGAAAACTATACTAAAATTCATATGGAACTACAAAATACCCTGGATAGCCCAAATAATCCTGAGCAAAAATAACAGTAATAGAGGAATTTTAATTCCAGGTCTCAAAATATATTAGAAAGAAATAGTATTAAAAAACAGTATAGTACTGGCACAAAACAGACATATAAACCTGTGGAACAAAATGAAAGATCTTAGTATGCAACTTCAGCCAGTTAACATTTGACAAAATTAGACAAAAGAGAGCATGTTCAACAAACAGTGCTGGAAAAACTGGATGTCCACATGTTATAAAACAGTACTCTACATCATATATATATATATATATATATATATATATATATATATATATATATATATATATAAAGGACTTTCTAAATAGGACTCCAGTCGTCCTAGAATCAAGATTGGCAATTAACAAGTAGGACTTTGTAAAATTAAACTGTTTATGCTCATCTAAAGAAACAATCATCTGGGTAAAGAAGAAGTCCACAGAGTGGGAGGGAGTCTTTGCCAAGTATACATTGATGGAGTATCAATATTCAACATATATAAATATATAAACAAACAACTGAGCCATCCAAAATATGGGCCTGAGACCTAAACAGAGAATTCTCAAAAGAATAAAAGTGGTCAATAGAAACCTCAGAAAAAGGTCATTATCCCTAGTAATATGAGAAATGTAAATCAAAGCAACCTTGAGAATTTATTTTATCCCAGTCAGAATGGCAGAGATCAATGGAACAACAAATATGAGATTGGATACAGGAGAAAGGAAACCTTCATTTACTGATAGTGACAGATTAGTACAGCATCTACAGAAATCACAATTCTTTACAGACCTTGAAAGAAAATTTCTCAACTTCATATGGAATAACAGAATCCCTAAAACAATCCTCTACAAAAATAAATCTTCTGGAGGTATCTCCATCCCTGATCTCAAGCTGTACTATAGAGCAACAATAATAAAAGCTGCATGGTACTGGCATAGAAACCGGCTGATGAATCAGTGGAATCGAATAGAAGACCCATAAATAAACCCACACACTTAAGGACACCTGATTTTTGACAAAAATTCCAAAACCATACAATGGAGAAAATAGCATCTTCAACAAATGGTGCTAGTTTAACTGGATATCTACATGTAAAAAAAATGAAAATAGATTCATACTTATCACCCTGCACAAAACTAAAGTCCAAATGGATCAAAGACCTCAACATAAAACCAGACACACTAAACAGCTTAGAAGAAAAAAGTGGGGAAGAGTCTTGAACTCATTGGCACAGGAGACAACTTCCTGAACAGAACACCAACAGCACAGGCTCTAAGATCAACAACCAATAAATGGGACTTCATGAAACTGAAAAGCTTCTGTAAAGCAAAGGACACTATCATCAGAACAAAACAACAGCCTACAGACTGGGAAAGGATCTTCACCAAGCCTATATCTGACAGAGAATTCTCAACAAGCAAAACTCAAGTAACAATACATACTGGAGAGGATGTGGAGAAAGAGGTACCCTCCTCCACTGCTGTTGTGAATGTAAACTTGTACAACCACTTTGGACATCAATTTGGCACTTTCTCAGACAATTAGGAATAGTGTTTCTTCAAAATACAGATATAGCATCCCTTGGTGTATATCCAAAATATGCTCAAGTATACAACAAGGACATTTGCTCAACCATATTCGTAGCAGTTTTATTTGTAATAGCCAGAAGCTGGAAACAACCCAGCTGTCCCTCAACCATGGAATGGATACAGAAATTGTGGTACATTTACACAATGGAATACTACTCAGCAATTAAATACAAGGAAATCATGAAATTTGCAGGTAAATGGTGGGAACTGGAAAAGATCATCCTGTGTGAGGTATTCCAGAAGCAGAAAGAAACATGGTATATACTCCTTTATAAGTGGATATTAGACACATAATTTAGGCTAATAATTCTAAAATCTGTACACCTAAAGAAGCTAATGAAGAAGGAGGACCCTGGGTAAGATGCTCAATCCTCATTCAGAAAGGCAAATGGGATGGACATCAAAAGAGACAGAAAACAGGGAACAGGACAGGAGCCTGAAAGACTCTACCCAGCAGGGTATCAAAGCAGAGACTGAGGTTCAAAGCCAAACTTTGGGCAGAGTCAAGGGAATCTTAGGAAAGAAAGGGGAGACAGAAAGATCTGGAGGGGACAGCAGCTCCACAAGGAGAGAAAAAAAATCTGGACACAGGGGTCTTCTCTGAGACTGATACTCCAACGAAGGACCATGCATGGAGATAACCTAGAACACCTGCACAGAAGTAACCCATGGCAGCTCAGTGTCTAAGTGGGTATCCTAATAAAGGGACAAGGACTGTCTCATGACATGAAGTCATGGCATAATAGGATATGAACTCAGTGACTGGTTCTTTGGTCACTTCCCCTTGAGGGGGGAGCAGCCTTACCAGGTCACAGAGGAAGACAATGCTGCTACTCCTGATGAGAACTGATAGGCTAGGGTCAGAGGGAAGTGGAGGAGGACCTCCCCTATCAGTGGACTTGGGGAGGGGATGGGAGGATAAGAGGGAGGGAGGGTTGGAATCGGAGGGGATGAGGGAGGAGGCAATAGCTGGGATACAAAATGAATAAACTGTAATTTATAAAAAAATAAATATTTTTTTAAAAAGCAAAACTTAAATATATTTTATTCCAGCTCATTTATACTACTCTTTGAAACATGCCCAAAAGACTTGACTTTCTACTCTACAGGTACTTCCTCAGTCACTGTCATTGCTTTTCTCTTTATAATAGATAGGAAATGGAAACAACCTAAATATCCTACAACTGATGATTGGATAATAAAAAATGTGGTCCCTATATGCTGTGGAATACTATTCTGTATGAAAAAAATTAAATCATAAAGTGTGCATGTAATGGATGGTACTAGTAAAGATCATATTGTGTGAATTATTTGTTACTGACCCAGAAAGACAGCATCGTATGTTTTCCCTCATCTGAGGCCCCTTGTTCCAAATCTTCTGATATGAGGCTATATCCAGGAGTAACTGTAAAAACTAGAAAGGTAAAAAGTGCCATTGCCAGGATGGAAGGTTGAGGGAACAGTTGAGAAGAGAAAAGTAGGATACTTGTATTTGATGGAATAATTGGGAAAATGGGGACCTATTATTTAGGGAGTGGGAGTATCACAGTTTGAATGAGAATGTCCCCCATAGTCTCATATATTTGAAATATTTGTTTCCCAGTTTGGGGAACTGTTTGGGAAAGATTAGGTGGTGTAGCCAAATATGTTCTGTTAACTAAAATGTGTATTATTAGAAAAATGAGGTATTCCTCATAGGAAGAAGTCTTCCTGTGTGTCCCTTGTTTCCTTCCTTCTTCCAAGTGTGCTACAGCTGTCTGGCCTGAGCCACACCCATCTTTGCAAAGGTATCACACCTATAAGATGTCAGACCAAGGTGACTTAAAGCAGTAAAAGTGGAAAGGTATTTGGTCACCTGGGCTTGCTTGCTCCAGCAGCTTTGAGCCCCACGTTTCCCTGTCCTTTCAGCTAGCTTGGCAGGATAACCTACATTGTTTATGTATCTTTCTAATTGTTTATTATTATTAGAATCTCTCAGGTTTCTTTTGGCACTTTATTCAGCTTTCATATGATTTGAATGTTTCCTACAAAGATGAACAACTTCTTTTAATTAGAGGAGGTAAATTTATTAGTTATTCATTTTTACAAGTCATTAAAGTAAGCATATAAATGGTAGAATAAACAGTACCATTACTCATTAGTCAGAGTTTCCAAATTCTTTTTTGAATCTGAGGAATGAAGCATTTCTAATCCACCTCTGTGGTTAAAATGCAATAAACACACACAGGAGAGAGAAAGAGAGAGAGATGCATATGTTTTCATGAGTTAAGTGTGTGCATTGCCATCTGAATGTCTTTTTGGGCCTTTCCATGGGCATGGATAGGAAACAATGTGTGGTTTAGGGACTGTTTAATAGCTTCTATTTTCATGCATCTTTACAGAAACTACATTCAGACAGGCATTTCCTGTAAGACAGATTCAAAGCAGAAGGTTATGTAAGCCAGAGAAGTCACGCCAAGATTATCTGAACATCTTTTTATAAACTATAAAGTTTCTCCAGTTGAGTTCACACACACTTATTTTAAGGGTGCTCCTCCTATTTCTCTGCTTCTTCCTCTTCCTTCTCTTCTCCTTCCTTTTCCATATGTGTGTGTGTTTGTTTGTACATATATACATATATGTATATATGTACACGCTCAGAGACATATATATTTTGTTATTTTTTCCTGTTCTTTTTTCCTCACTTAATCTACTTCTATTCTTCAATCTACCAAATGTTTCTTGAGTACTAAATGCACACTCTGCTCTTGCAAGGTGAACCTGCAGCTTTGCCTCAGGAACTGGGCATGGAGCATTTCCAGGTCAAAAGCACTGGGTCAGTACTGTGAGAGCCATCACAGGAGCTAACATCCACGTCACAATTGAAGCAGCCTTGACCAGGACAAACAACCTGAGTCTGTGGAAACAAACTTGTCCAATTTGCTGTTGAGTTTACTTAGGCAGCCTTCAATACATCATTGCTGTGCTTGAGGTCCCCTCTCAAAAAAACAACAGACCATATGCTGGTTACTTTTCTGTTAACACAAGTTTGGGAAGAGTGAACCTCAAATGAGTAATTGCCTTCATGGGATTGTAGCTAAGTCTTTAGAGCCTTTCCTGATTAATGACTGATATGGGATGGTCCAGCCCACTGTGGGTGGGGACACCCCTGGGCAGTTTGTTTTGGGGTGTATAAAAAGGCCAACATAGGGAGCAAGCCAGTAAGAAGCCCTCCATGCCCTCTCCCTCAGCTCCTGACTCTAGGTCCTAGCCTTGAATTCCTACATTTTCATTCATGCAACAGGTGGAGACCATTGCAAAAAGACCATTGACAACTGGTCAATAGGCAGAGAATAAGTGACCATGTGACCTAAGATTCAGGGCACATCACAGAAAACAGAATGGAAAGAATGTAAGAGCCATATCTCCTTTGTGAGATATGGTCTTTTGTATACAACAAGGAAACTGCACCCAGCAATTTGTTGCCTACAGCTCCAACTGACATGCCAGTGTGGGTGGAGGAATTCTCACAAAACTTTACTCCTAACTGAAGAGCTACATTAAACTGATAGCTGCTGAGAGTAGCAGAATCAATCTTCTCTGGCAATGAGTCCCCTGACAGGTTAACCAATTCCCCAAGGTCAGCTTTAAACAGGTTTGAGCAACCCTACATGAGTATGGTGGGTTGTGGGAGTAATTAGAGGCAGAAGAGATAGGGGGAAATGAGGTTGATACACTATACATATATTAAGTAAATTTTAAAAAAAAATAAAAAATAAGGACCTAGAGAAATAAATCAGCAGTTAAGCATACTGGCTGCTTTTCCAGAGGATCCAGGTTCAATTCCCAGCATCTACATGGAGAGTTACAACTATTGCTCCAAGGAATCCAAGACTCTTTTGTGGCTCCCATGGATATGAGAGATGCATGGTATATAGATTAACATGCAGCCAAAAGACCCATATACATAAAAAGTAATAATAATTTTAAAATTAAATAAACATCTTTTTGAAAAAAGAACATAGAGGTGTCTGCTGTGTTTTGTTGTTGTTATATTTAGGCCTGATGGCAAAATCTATCCCAGTTTCTCCTCCTTACAACTAGAAGATAAGTTTATGGCCCTACCTAACCTATTGCCTTCCTCAGTCCCTTGGGATGCAGGCTAGGCTGGGCTAAGGCATGCATTATAGAACTTGAGCTTCTGAGAATGTTTACAGGTCTGAAGCCCCCTTTGTTCCTGAGAGCTGAAGGCTCCCATGGTAGGCTCACTGTCATATTACTACACAACAGCTCTCTCTCTCTCTCTCTCTCTCTCTCTCTCTCTCTCTCTCTCTCTCTGAGAGATGCACTATTCTATAGATAGAATGATAAGTTCATTTAATCCATGTCTAGGTAACAGAGTAATAGTAGCGGTGTCTCCGCTAGGTCCTATGACATGGCTGGCCACATGTGCTTGGCTGCAGTAACAGTGTCAGGTATGGGTCAAATCATGGACACGGGGCTTAAATCCTGTCATAAAGTGATCAGTTATTCCCATGGCATTTATGCTACCATTGCACAACTGGGAATGTCTTTCCAGACCAGTCATTGTTGTAACTCTCGGGACTCAGAACTGGGTAAGACTGGTGATTCCTTTGTCTGATAGCGGTCAGCACACTTTTTAGCACTATGATAGCTAGACAGTAGGTATGAAGCTTCCAGGGGAGTTCCAGCTTGAGTCCTCCATGACTCATGTCAGTATGTGCTGTCATGAGTAAGACATATCTTAGTACCAAGTTCTGGAGAGTAATCAAAAGCATTGTCAATACCTTATAATGTTCGAGTGTCTATCAGACTTCACTTTCCAATAACTCCACAGAGTTAACCTATTTCTTGCTTTGGGATTTTTGTTATCCTGCAGTATCTAATAAGCACAGGGTTACAGGAACTTAGCACAGAAACCAAAGAACTAACACCGGAACTCCTCAGACTATTCCATAAAATAGATAATGGAGGAGCATGTCCAAATATTTTAGAGGAATCCAGTTTTACTCTGATGCTCAAACCAGATAAAGACGCAACAACAACAACAGAAGAAAATTGTCTGCCAATATATCTGATGAACATGGCTTCCAAAATTATCAGTAAAATAGTTGCAGGCAGATTTAAGAACATATAAAAACCATTATCCATCCATCCTGAGGCAAGTTTATCCTAGAGATTCAAGGATGATTCAACATATGTAAATCAATAAACATAACCCACTACATAAATATACTAAAAGACAGAAACCACGTCATCATCTCATTAGATGCCAAAAAAAATCTTTGACAAAATCCAACATCATTTCATGATAAAAATCCTAGAGAATCTAAGAATACAGAGAACATATCTCAACATAATTAAGGCAATATATAGCAAGTCAACATATTGCTAAGTAGAGAAAAACTCAAAATATTTCCACCAAAATCAGCATCAAGACAAGAATGTCCACTCTTCCCCCACCTACTCAATATAGCCCTAGCAGCCTTAGCTATGGCAATACCCGTGAAAGAGATGAGGGAATGTAAACATGGAAGAAAGAAGATAAAGTGTCCTTACTGGCAGATATTATTATATACATAAAAGATTCTAAAGGTTCTACCAGAAAATCATACAGGTGAATGAGCAAACCAGCAGGATTTAAAACTTCCAGGTCTTCCTGTTTGCAAATGACAAAATCAAATAAATTTCAATTTGGTAATTGCATGAGGGAACTATCTAGTTGGTAAATTCCAGGGTTGGCCTCTTTGTAACAGATACTTGGCCTCATCTTGTGGATGTGTTGGCCCTTCTTGAGAGTACAAAAGTGGGATAGTGAAAGAAAAAGAAAAGAAACAGGGACAGAAAAAAACTAAGCCTAGCCCCTGAATCCCTCTGGTATCCTGTGTTGCCATGTGATGCCTTCTGCAAGCACTCCTTGTATTGTGGTATCAGTCCATTAGACCTCCAAGAGAAAATGATCTGAGGAGGGGTCTCTCAGTCTCTCACTGTCCAACATGATAACCTAAATAAGCTTCTCTTTTTATATATTACACACTATTATGAGCTTTGAACAGCACCCAAAGGCGGGGGGCAACTACAGTACCTTTGAGGTAGAGGAAGGCCAAAGCAGGCACTTAGGATACTGAATTAGTTTCTTCCCAGCAGACTGCCTGTACTAGAGACTTGGGGCTTTATCAGCATGTTCCCTAAATGCCATTCTGTCATGGAGAAATTGCTTAAAGAATCTGTCTTGGTTAGCTAAACTAAGGACTTGATACACCCTATTATCATCTAGGAGGATGATTGAGGTTAGCCTCAATTGAGGAATTGCTGAGATTAGATTGACTGATGGGCATTTCTATAGAGAATTGCTTTGACTGTTAATTAATGTAGAAAGACCTAGCCTACTATGGGCAGTAGCATCCCCTGAAAAAGTGATCCTTGGTTGTATGAAGAAGTCATCTGATCATGGGAATTAGCAAGTAACATCTACCATGATTCCTGCTCTACTTATGTGTTTGATTCAAACCCATTGGGTAGAGAAAATGAATATGAAATATGAATATGCCTTCAGGTTCTTCCCTTGAATTTTTGATTTGATTTCTCTCAGTCATGGATCATAAGCTGTTAGCTCAAATAAACCCTTTCTTCCTCTCACTGACTTCTGGTCAAACTGCTTTATTACCACAGCAAGAGAGAACAGAATCACAGAACTTTCCTGTGAAAACTTCCACCACATTGAATTTAGCCACTGGCAGAGAAATGAGGTGATTGTAGCTGTCACCCTCACCATCTGTCTGCAGGGGCAGACAGCACACTTTCCCTTCTGTCTGCAGAGCAAGGGGTATCTCTAGACATGTAGCAGGTGGTCTTTTATTGAGGGCACTGGTCAGTAGTGTGCAAGGAAGAGGCAAGCAGTTCTTTTAGGCTAATCTGCTTTTACTGTGATGTCATTGCATTCTGTTATGTTGCTGGATTCAGCCATCAGCTGAAATCATGCTAACAGAAGATGATGTGTCAATTAAGTCACTTCAGAGTGCCCATTCAGCCTATCATTTGAACATTTCTGAAATGGTTATAATTCCCCATTTTTAATTCCCTGGCTTATTTAGCTGATGTGTCCCAATATTCCCCTTTGTGAGTAATTTGACTGTCCCTTTCATTCCTTTTGAGAAAAGAGCAACTGTAAATGAATATGCATATATATTACACATCATTTTCTTGTTTTTACACATGCTCTTTTTAATGATGATGACCATACATATTAATCATTAACTATTGGCTCACATGAATTTGGTGCTAGACTGGATGACCTTCAAGGCGTGCAGTGCCTTTCAGTAGCTTGACTTTGCTCATCGAAGGAACATGTATACAAATAATATGACAAACACAGAAACAAAGGGCAAATGACAGCTTCCACTGATGCCATTCTGTCTTGCTCCTCCTTGTAACCACATGGAAATTTATGTCATTACGATGACAGAATTAAACTGCCATGCAGAAGCTAGATTGGAGCCTCATTGAGACAAACTTTGCATGAGCAGGTGCCCAACAGGTTTCATCTGTGAAGTTCAGCTATAAATTTAAAAAGGGGCTGGAGTTACTTAGACTGTGAAGATGGCAAAGTGATGTGATCTTGCAAATAGAGAAACTCTTGAGACACTAGTTCGAGGCTAAGAAATAAAGAAGATTAATGCTTCAGACATTAATAGGTACCTCATAGATTTTTGTACATTAAGAATCTATTTTATAGTAATTGTGGTACATTTATACAATGGAATGCTATTCAGCAATTAAAAACATGGAAATCATGAAATTTGCCAGCAAATGGTAGGAACTAGAAAAGATCATCCTGAGTGAGGTATCCCAGAAGCAGAAAGACATACAAGGTATATACTCACTTATAAGTGGATATTAGTCATATAATATATGATAAACATACTAATATCTGTACACCTAAAGAAGCTAAGCACAAACGAAGACCCTGGGTAAGATGCCCAATCCTCATTCTGAAAGGCAAAGGGGGATGGGCATCAGAAGAGGGGGAAAACAGGGAACAGGACAGGAGCCTACCACAGAGGGACTCTGAAAGATTCTACCCAGCAGGGTATCAAAACAGAGGCTGAGACTCATAGCCAAACTTTGGGCAGAGTGCAGAGAATCTTATGAAAGAAAGGGGAGATAGAAAGACCTGGAGGGGACAGGAGCTCCACAAGGAGAGCAACAGAACCAAAATATCTGGACACAGAGGTGTTTTCTGAGACTGATACTCCAACCAAGGACTATTAATGGAGATAACCTAGAACTACTGCACAGAAGTAGCCTGTGGTAGCTCAGTGTCCAAGTGGGTACCCTAGGAATGGGAACAGAGACTGTCTGTGACATAAACTGATTGGCCTGCTCTTTGATCAACTCCCCTGAGGGAGGAAGCAGTCTTACCAGGCCATAGAGGAAGACAATACAGCCACTCCTGATGAGACCTAATAGGACTAGGATCAGATGGAAGGGGAGGAGGACCTCCACTATCAGTGGACTTGGGGGAGGGGCATGAGTGGAGAAGAGGGAGGGAAGGTGCGATTACGAGGTAGAGGGAGGAAGCTACAGGTGGGAAACAAAGGTAATAAACTGTAATTAATTAAAAGAAAAAATTTTAAAAATAAGCTAATCTAATGACATAACATAGTGTATTAAAGTAGTGTATACGTGTATAAAACCAGTATAAAAGTAGGTTCAATTGGATTTTCCTTTCAGCAGTTTTATTATGTAATAGGTAGGAGAACTGTCACTCAAAGCTCCTTACTCTGATGTGTGTTCAGTTTAGCACCTATTACTTAATGCCAGCATCCTCTCCAGGTATGTGATGTCAGCACCCTCTTCAGGAATAAATTGTCATCCTTATTGCTGGCTAGCTGGGTTCCCCTCTTCACCCTAATTTTAGCACCTCAAATAAGCATCTCTATAGTGCTGCATCAGAGTTGGTGTCAAATGCAACCTTTGCTCCTTTGAGTTCCCAGGGGCTGGACACTAGATATGAGTAAAGCAGGTAATTATCTGGAAAAGCAATGATTGGGAAAAATAAGAACTCATGTTCATGTCTTCCTACAAATTTTAGAAGCATTTGCAATAACCTTGGTTTTAAGGGCTTATAAACTCATTCATAATTCATTAATAGTCTGCGTTTTGCAGGGATTTCTATGATCTTTCCAGCAACTTCAGGCTTTTTTTTTGTCCTACAGCAAAACTCCGCATTTCAGATTTTCCTTGAAAATATCATCAAAACTCATGACCATCTAGTACTGACTGTCCCGAGCTGTACATTATAAAATGAATCCATCCACACAGGATCCACTGAATGTCTCATGAAAAAAAATACAAAGCTGGAGGAGACCTACACGTATGAAAAGGTGAAAAAATGTGGAGGGAGGCTGCTACCCTCTATGGTGCAGGCCTGTCTGATGAGTTCCAGGGCCACTGGACACAGGAAATCAGTAATACCTTAAAACTAAAGTATGGGGCCTAGTGTGGTGGCTCAGCAGCTACAAGTACTTGCTGATCTTACGGAGGACTAGTGTGAATTCCCAGCACCATGTAAGGCAGTTCAGAACTGCCTGTAACTCCAGCTTCAAGAGTCCTTACCCCCATCTTCTGGCCTCAGATACACACACATCGTGTGCATAAGTTGTACAAATGTGCACTCACATGCATCCCTAAACATACACACATGTGCACTCACACAAATTTTAATAAACTTTAAAGTACGGAGCAAAAAAAATATAGAAGTTATCAGACTCAAAAATAAAAGCAAAAACAATAGAGCACAAACAGGGAGCCTTCTGCCATGACTGTGTTGATAAGAATCCACAGGATTGGAGTCTTGGGGAGAAATTTGCTGGGCATTGTGTTTCAGAGATACCTTTAGGGAATTAGGAAAGC
This sequence comes from Pachyuromys duprasi, assembly GCA_028658305.1. Taxonomy (NCBI): domain Eukaryota; kingdom Metazoa; phylum Chordata; class Mammalia; order Rodentia; family Muridae; genus Pachyuromys; species Pachyuromys duprasi. The sequence goes on along the minus strand of CM053758.1, from coordinate 37,825,601 downwards.
GAGGCTCGGCAGGGAGCTGCAGATTGCCTCAGAAGAGTCCAGAATTGAGGCAATGAGACCAACAACTGGTGTCTGGGGGTGGTAAGCACAGCAATCTCCTGCAACTTAGACAAGCCAGTCACAGACACAGCTGGAAATGAGTATCCCTCCTAGTCGGGATTAGAGAGGTTTGGATGGACGTGTTAGGCCTCCTATTGCCGTGGCAAAATGTCTGACAAAAGTTGTTTGTTTGGTTTGGTTGGGTAGTTTTTTGGTGTGTGGTTGACTCACAGTTTGAGAGTACAGACTGTCATGGTGAAAAAGGCATGGCTGCAGGAGTGAGTCACACTGTAGCTGAAGTCAAGAAGGAGAGAGTGATGAATGCTGGATCTTAGCTCTCTCCGTTTTCTTCAGTCCAGAACCCCAGCCTGTTGGATGGTGCCACTCATATTCTGTTCTCATTCAGACCTTTCTGGAAGCAACCTACAGATGCATCAGAAGTTAAGTTGCTGTGGTGATTCTAAATCCAGGCACGATGACAGTGAAGATAAATAACAGCAACCCCCACCACAGAACTCATGTCCAGTGAGAGACCGAAGGCAGGGCCTGCTGACATGTTCTTTAGTGCTTAATGAGTTAGAGACAGACTTTATGCATGTACAAAGAATCCAACCTTTGGTAACAGAAGGTCTATGAAATAATTAATATTTCATGATGAGATGGTTATCGTGAGTATGACAATAACTGGTAGAGATGTATGAGGCTTAATGAAGGATTTTCTTCAAGCTGGGACGCATTAAATGTCTTAAGCTTAATAGAGGTCTTTATGGAAGTCTGGCAATAAGAATTTTAGCTAGTCATAATGAATAACACAGAGCAATGGTAAGCTTTAGAACACTGGATCTCAGCCTTTTAAGTGGTAGAGTAGTCATTTTGCACAAGGGGAAACGCCCCACCAACCGACCTGAAAAGCTGAGGCCCACTTTATGAACACAGATAGGTCTGAGTTGTCACTCTGAATACTGTCTATTGGTTTCTTTACTTCACAACTGGTTTGTGAGACAAGGGTGGTAACTCAGAGGTCTTGCTCTCCCTCAGGTCCCCAGACTTATCTTAAGTTTTCACTTCAGCTAATCTGCAAAAGCAACTCCTATGATAGATAAGATCATGTTGTCATAGTGTCTGGGTTAGCCAAAACAGATGGCACACTGCTGGGTAGCAGCCAAACCGTATAGGAGATGGCCATCATCACCCATAGGGAGCCATCCTTCTGGGAACTCTGGGAAGATGACTTCAAGGATTTTATAAATGCATGTGGTGAAGATGAGAGGACTTGGGTAGGCTGTATGTATTTTTTCAGTAGTATCTGGACTATGGGAAAAAGAGACTGTAAATCCTTTGGTAAGGGCAGAGCAACTTAAATAGCCCAGGCTATAAATAGGAGGCGGGTCAGGGTTAAAGCATTGATGCACACTATAGCTTCTCTTTCTGGAGTCTGTGCAGGATTAGGAGTGTGTGTAGTGCTGGGAAGCACTTGTCAGTGATAGCCTTCTGCAACAAGGCTGTGGAAGTAGACCTACACGGGGTGAGAGAGAAAGCCAGAGGTAATTAAAGAGCCTAAATGGCAGCATGTAAACACAAGTAAAGGAGACAGAAGTGAAAGGGCATATCAGCTAGTTTGTCAAATGGTATACAACATTTTCACTTCTTTCCGGACATAGTCCTGAGTTTGAAAGCATCTGGAGTTTCAAGATGGTTATGACAGAGTTCTTGAGCCAGTGGGCTTATTCATTTTTTTAGTAGGGTAGCAGTTGCATCCTGTGTGACATTCTCAGTCATGCATCAGTTCTTCCTAACACACAGTAAAAATTACAGGTTTTGAGGCCAGGATCCAGTTGCTGTCTGCTCTCTACGTAAGAATTTAGTCCACAATGTACCAGCAATGCAATTCCACCTTCCCCCTTTCTCCTAATGCTCTGCCTAAGAAGGGTTCTTTCTTCTCTCCTCATTGCTATTTATAGAATCATGCTGTTCTCATGTCAGTTCTGTGCTGGTCTTAGTAGTGTCAAGCTGAAAGGAGCAGAACAGTGGCACAGAATGGGGATGGGGATGACCTCATACATACCATTTTGCACATCATCGCTTGTGGTAGCCCTAACAAAGTAGGTATGGATTGCTCTGAGGTTTCTGTGACAGTGATGCACACACATGCTCCCCAGTAGTAACTGTCACAACAGAGTTCTGGCATTGCAGATTTGCTCAAAGGGAATCCCAAGCTTGCGCAAAAAGTACTTACATAGCAAGTGCTCAGCAACCTTTCATGCAGAGCCTGATGAACATTAATCCGGGTTGTTTTATTTTAGTCTTACTTATTTTTATATTATGTAAATGTCTTGTTTGACTTGCAAGCATGTATGTCTACCATGTATACACCTGGTGCTCACAGAGGCCAGGAGAGGGTATTGGATCCCATGAAACTGAAGTTATAGGCAGTTGTGACCTACCATGCAAGTGCTAGCAACCAAACCTAAGTCCTCAGCAAGAGTAGCAAATGCTCTGAACCTGTGAGGCATTTCTCTAGCCCCATTTTTTATTTTTAATCACTGTGGCCATGGATAATTGTTTCACAAGAACTTACACAAGCTTATATTTGTCTTTACAACAACCCCCCCACTTGCCTCAGTGTCTGAATATGTTCATAGTTTCAAATGGCATATATATTCTCATTATAATGTCATTTTATTCACAAAAAAAACAGTATCATTCTTAGAAGAGTCTCTGTCCGCTTCTCTGTTTGACAGTATCTGGTGTGCACAAGAAATGGTGCATTAAATATGTGTACAATGGTCTAAGTAAAGCTTTTAGAAGCTAGAATCTGTCATTCTAATAAGCCTACATTATGAAAATCTGTTTCTGGTTTTATATATTTCAAGTGGGGAGCTAAGTACACAGATTGTTTTAAATTAGAGAAGACAATCTTTGTCAAAATTGATGTGGCTGTCACATGGCTGAATTATTCTTGGGCACTGCGTGGCAGTGCGTTTCTGTCAGTGTGATCTCATAGGTCAGGCTGTATCTCTGTGTGTCCCAGGGGGTACACAGCTTTGCACTGGCTAATGATAGGGAACTGTGGTGTTGCCTGGACAACTTGCCATCCAATCAAGGTTGGAAAAGTATTGTCTGAAGACAGGACATGTGCGAAACATTGAGCTATGTCTGTAAATGGAAATGTCATTGAAATTTCATCTGGAAAGTCAAATAAGACAGTTACATGTGTAGTCCTGCTATGTGTGAGAGTATGAGTCTTACGTCTCCACTAACACTGAGAATAGTTTTCTCAGAGACTCCCAGAGGGCAGGAGAGTGGAGACCAGAATGCTTTCAAAATTACCGGTTTTGTGTTGGTTCCCTGCAGTTTGATTGGCTTGGAGCAAATAATCTTAAAGATTTCCTTTGTTATGTCAGTATGCCATAATCATTTATTATATTTAAAGAAAGCTTACCAATGTAATCAAGATGAAAGAAACATAGAATGGGGTGGGGAGGGCTGGAGAAGTAGAAAGAGGTAGTTATAAACATCAGCTAAGGCTTCATGACCAGTTTATGGACAGGAAGTTCTCAATTGCCCAGCACGTTTCTGCCGTGCCTTGTTAAGAATGTGTTGGTGGAAGGGATCCCTATGGCAGCGCTGGATGACACTCTTCCTGACCAGCAGCACAGCAGGATCTGCACAGTGACCAGCAGACAGAACTCTCGGCCCTAAAACACCAGAGACCAGTGGTTCCCAGGTGAGAGGACACCCCACGGTGTGGGATCAATGAGCTGCAACTCTACCAGCTAAATCACGAAAGAGGTCCCTGTTCCACCAGGCGCTTGGTCAGCACCCCAGAGCCACAGGCCAGCGTGCTCTGATCACTGTCCCAGACTGAACTGTGGGCTCCACAACATCAGAGACTGGGATTTCCAGTCGAGAGATAACTCCACGGTGCAGGAAACGATCGGGACCGACCTTAGGTCACCCAGACAATCCCTGGAAAAGACCCAGGGTTCCGCAGGTGCCCAGCAGCCAGCCCAGAGCTGGGGTCGCATGCGCCAGCACAGAGTCCTGCCTGCGCGCCTGACTCGCTGCCCCAGATAGAACTGTGGGCACCAGGGCACCAGAGACTGAGTTTCTCTTTTGGGTGCAAACACACAGGGAGGGGAACAGCAGGTCTGATCTCAGGGCACTCAGCCAATACCACCACCCCGAAAAGGTCTCGGGAAAAATTACACAGTTTCAGCAGATGCCCAGGCGCCCAGTAGCCAGCAAGGCAGAGCCACGCCCATCTGTGCCTGCGGGTTCTACTCGCCATCCCAGACAGAACAGTGGTCCCAAAGCACAGTCTGGGTGTCCCTGTCAGGAGGAAACCCCACAGCGGGGGATCATCAGGACAATGCTCAGGACACCCAGCTCCAGAAGACTTTCTGGACTCACACAGGCTCTAGGCTCTAGCCTTCTACTGCAGGCGTGAGGGCCCTGCTCACCTGCCATCACTGAGTACCGCTAGGGCACTGGGGCACATAGCTGCAACCTCAGACCTACAAAAGCCGGAGAGCCCTTAGAGCAGCCCTCAGATACTGCTCCAAGGTTCAACCAGTTACCCTAGCTAAACTGACAAAACTGTTGGACTTCCTGATCCTTCAAGAGGGATGCACTGAACAATTACACCTTAAGAGCAAAAGCTGCATCTCACTAACTTCAGAGCAAGAAACCCAGCAGCAGGGCAGCCATCACCAGGACCTCTCCTGATGAGAGGAGAGCCTTCCTGAACACCACAGTACCACATAGGTCCATATGCCTGAGGTGAACTGTGACAGTTCCTGAGAAGCACCACCATTCAGTTGAGCATACCCCAAAAGCTGAGATCTCCTTCAGAACCCTGCCAAGGGGATTCTTCCCACCCCAGGACCCAGCAGTCACCAGAAATTAACAGACAGCACCTGAGACAGCCAGATGGATAGAGGCCAGCGAAAAAGCACAACCAACAAAAGGCAAAGCAGTATGGCATCCCCAGAACCCAGTTATCCAGAGGCAAGTAGCCCTGGACACCCTAACAGAAGTGAAATTCAAGAAGATGACCTTACATCTATGCTTCTGAAGAGGGTAATGGAGGAAGCAAATAAAATGCACAAAGAATTAGGGAAAGATATAATAAAACAGATTATGGCCATCCGTAAAGAAATACAGGAAAATGCAGCCAAACAATCTGGAGCTTTCAGAGAGGAAATGATTAAATCGCTGAAAGAAATAAAAGAAACAGAAGAATGTTCAAACAAACAGGTGAAGGAATTGAAGGAAAAAGGAAAGTCGGACAGGTGAAGGAAATCAACAAAATGGTTCAAGATCTGAAGATAGAATTGGAAAAATTAAAGAAAACACAAATGGAGGAAATCATGGAGAGGGAGAACCTAGGGGAAAAAAACAGGAACTACAGAGGTAAGCATAACCAACAGACTACAAAAGATGGAAGAAAGAATCTCAGATGTGGAAGATACAATGGAAGAAATCGATATAGCCATCAAAGAAAATGATAAAGCTAAGAAATTCCTAACACAAACCATCCAAGAAATCCAAGACAACATTAAAAAGACAAAACATAAGAATAATAGGAATAGAGGAAAAAGAAGATTCCCTCCTCCAAAGCCCAGAAAATATTTTGAACAAAATCATAGAAGAAAATTTCCTCAAGTTAAAGGAAAGGTCTATAAGAATACAAGAGGCCTAATACAGAATACAGAACACCTAATAAATTAAACCAGAAAAGAAAATCCTCCAGCCACATAATAATCAAAACAGTAAGTATACAGAACAATGAAAAAATACTAACAGCTGCAAGGGAAAAAGGCCAAGAAACATATAATGCAAACCCATCAGAATCACACCTGACTTCTCAACAGAAACTATGAAAGCCAGAAGGGCCTTGACGGATATGATGCAGACCCCAAGAAAACACAGATGTCAACCCAGGCTACTATACCCAGCAAAACACTCAGTCCTCATAGATAGAGAAAACAAGATATTCAACGACAAAAACAAATTTCAAAAATACCTACACACAAATCCAGCATTACAGAAGATACTAGAAGGAATAACCCAAGAAAACTACTTTCAGGAAAACACAGGAAATAAATAACCTCACTACAGCAAAACAAAAAGTAGCCAAACACACTTCCACAGACAACATCAATATCAAAGGATCTAACAGCCACTGGTCATTAATCTCTCTCAACATCAATGGACTAAATTCTCCAATAAAAAGACACAGACTAACAGAATGGATGCATAAACAAGACACAATAATCTTTTGCATACAAGAAACACACCTAACTCACAAAGATAGACATTACCTAAGAGTAAACGGCTAGAAGACGATTTTTCAAGCAAATAGACCCAAGAAGCAAGCAGGAGTAGCCATTCTGATGTCTAATAAAATAGATTTTCAACAAAAATTAATCAAAAGTGGTAGAGAAGGACACTTCATACTCATCAAGGGAAAAATCCACCAGGAAGATATCACAATCCTGAATATCTATGCCCCAAATGCAAGGGCACCCACATTTGTAAAAGAAACATTAAGAAAACTGAAACCACACATAGATCCCCACACATTAAAAGTGGGAGACTTCAACACCCCACTCTCAACAAAGGACAGATCAACAAAACAGAAATAAAACAAAGAAGCAATAACTCTGAGAGAGGTCATGAATCAAATGGACATAACAGACATCTACAGAACCTTTCATCTAAATACAAAAGAATTTACCTTCTTCTCAGCACATCATGAAACTTTCTCAAAATAGACCATATAATTGGTCACAAGGCAAGACTCAACAAATACAAGAAGATTGAAATAATCCCTTGTATCCTATCTGATCACCATGGACTAAAGCTGGACCTCAACGACAGAAATAGCAAAAGGTCCACACACACATGGAAACTGAACAACTTGCTACTAAATGACAGCTGGGTCAGAAAAGAAATAAAGAAAGAAATAAAACTATTCCTAGAATTCAATGAAAATGAAGACACAACATACTCAAACTTATGGGACACAATGAAAGCAGTGCTAAGAGGAAAGTTCATAGTACTAAGTGCCTTCAAGAAAAAATTCAAAACATCTAATGCAAGCAACTTAATGGCTCACCTAAAAGCCCCAGAAAAAAAGAAGCAAACATACCAAAGAGGAGTAGATGGCTGAACATAATCAAACTCAGGGCTGAAATCAATCAATTAAAAACAAATAAAACAATTCAAAGAATCAATGAAACCAAGAGCTGGTTCTTTGACAAAATCAACAAGATAGACAAACCCCCTAGCCAAACTAAGTAAAAGGCAGAGAGACACTATCCAAATCAACAAAATCAGAAATGAAAAGGAGGACATAACCAGAGACACTGAAGAAATCCAAACAATAATTAAGTCTTACTTCAAAAGTCTATGCCACAAAATTTGAAAATCTAAATGAAATGGACAATTTTCTTGACCAATTCCACATGCCAAAGCTGAACCAAGACCAGGTAAATCAATTAAATAGTCCTATACCACCTAAGGAAATCGAAGTGGTCATCAAAAGTGTCCCATCAAAAAAAAAAAGCCCAGGACCAGATGGTTTCAGCACAGAATTCTACTAGACCATCAAAGAAGAGCTAACTCCAGTTCTCTTCAAACTATTCCACAAATAGAAACAGAAGGAACACTACCCAACTCATTCTATGAAGCCATAGTCACCTTGGTACCTAAACCTCACAAAGACCCAACAAAGAAAGAGAATTTCAAACCAATCTCCCGTATGAACATTGATGCAAAAATACTCAACAAAATACTTGCAAACTGAATACAAGAACACATCAAAAATATGATCCATTATGACCAAGTAGGCTTCATCCCAGACATGCAGGGGTGATTCAATATACAGAACTCTACCAATGTGATCCACCACATAAACAAACTGAAGGAGAAAAACCACATGATAGTCTCCTTAGATGCTGAAAAAACATTTGACAAAATCCAACATCCATTCATATTTAAAGTCTGGGAGAGATTAGGGACACAAGGCACATACCTGAACATAGTAAAGGCAATATAGAGCAAGCCTAGAGCCGACATCAAACACAATAGAGAGAAACTTAAATCAATCCTACTGAAATCAGGGATAAGAAAAGGTTGCCCACTCTCTCCATATCTCAATATGGTTCTTGAAGTCCTTGCTAGGGCAAGAAAATTGAAGAAGATCAAGGGAATACAAATTGAAAAGGAAAAAGTCAAAGTATCACTATTTGCAGATGATGTGATAGTATACCTGAGTGACCCCAAAAATTCTGCCAGCAAACTCCTACAGCTGATAAATACCTTCAGCAAAGTGGCTGGATACAAAATTAGCTCAAAAAAATCAGTAGACCTACTGTATACAAAAGACAAAAAGGCTGAGAAAGAAATTAGGGAAACAACACCCTTCACAATAGCCAAAAAGGACATAAAGTACCTTGGTGTGAACCTAACCAAGCAAGTCAAAGACTTGTATGAAAAAAAAAAAAAACTTTCAATGTCTGAAGAAAAAAATAGAAGAAGATATCAGAAGAGAAGGAAAGATCTCCCATGCTCACAGCTTGGCAGAATGAACCTGGTAAAAACAGCTATCTTACCAAAAGCAATCTACAGATTCAATGCAGTTCCCATCAAATTACCAATACAATTCTTTACAGACCTTGAAAGAAAAATTCTCAACTTCATATGGAACAAGAAACCCGAATTACTAAAACAATGCTCTACAGTAAAAGATCTTCTAGAGGTATCTCCATTCCTGATCTCAAGCTGTACTATTCAGAAACAATACTAAAAATTGCATATGGTACTGGCATAGAAACAGAATGGTGGCTCAATGGAACCGAATAGAAGATGCAGAAATAAACCCACATACTTATCGACACCTGATTTTTGACAAAGATGCCAAAACCATTCAATGAAAAGAAGACAGCTTCTTCAACAAATGATGCTGGTGTAACTGGATGTCTACATGTAGAAAAATGCAAATAGATCCATACTTATCACCCTGCACAAAACTAAAGTCCAGTGGTTCAAAGACTTCAATATAAAACCAGACACACTAAATAGCTTAGAAGAAAAAGTGGGGAAGACCCTAGAACTCATTGGCACAGGAGACTACTTCCTGAATAGAACACCAACAGCACAGGTTCTAAGAGCAGCAATCAATAAATGGGACCTCATGAAACTGAAAAGCTTCTGTAAAAGAAAGGACACTGTCCTCAGAACAAAATGACTACCTACAGATTGCGAAAGGATCTTCACCAACCCTATGTCTGACAAAGGGCTGATATCCAGTATATATAAAGATCTCAAAAAGTTAAACAGCAACAAATCAAGTAATCCAATTAAAAAATGGGGATACAGAGCTAAACAGAGAATTCTTGATAGAGGAATATCAAATGGCAAAGAAACACTTAAAAAATGCTCACTGTCCTTAGCCATTAGAGAAATGCAAATCAAACCAAACCTGAGATTTCACCTTACACCCATCAGAATGGCTAAGATCAAAAACTCAGTGACATCACATGCTGGAGAGGTTGTAGAGAAAGGGGAACCCTCCTCCACTGCTGGTGGGAATGTAAACTTGTACAAACACTCTAGAAATCAATCTGGCACTTTCTCAGACAACTAGGAATAGCGCTTCCTCAAGATCCAGCTATATCACTCCTAGGCATATATCCAAAAGAGGCTCAAGTACACACTAAGGACTTAGCTCAACCATGTTTGTAGCACCTTTATTTGTAATAGCCAGAAGCTGGAAACAACCCAGATGCCCCTCAACTGAGGAATGGATACAGAAATTGTCTTATATCTACACAATGGAATATTATTCAGGAATAAAAAAAGAAGGATATCATTTAATTTGCAGATAAATGGTGGGAATTGGAAAAATTATCCTGAGTTAGCTATCCCAGAAGCAGAAAGACACACATGGTATATACTCACTCATATAGACATACAATAAAAGATAAACCTACTAAAATCTCTACACCTAAAGAAACTAATCAAGAAGGAGGACTCTGGCTAAGATGCTCAATCCCCATTCAGAAAGGCAAGGAGGACAGACATCAGAAGAAGAAGAAAACAGGGAACAAGTCAGGAGCCTGCCACAGAGGACCTCTGAAAGGCTCTGCCCTGCAGGGTATCAAAGCAGATTCTGAGACTTATGACCAACCTTTGGGCAGAGTGCAGGGAATCTTATGAAAGAAGTGGGAAATAGTATGATTTGGAGAGGACAGAAGCTCCAAGGAGAGCAACAGAACCAAAAAATCTGAGCACAGGGTCTTTCCTGAGACTGATACTCCAACGAAGTACAATGCATGGAGATAACCTAGGATCCCTGCACAGATGTAGCCCATGGCAGTTCAGTACCCAAGTGGGTTTCATAGTACTGGGAACAAGGACTGTCTCTGACATGAACTGATTGGCCTGCTCTTTGATCACCTCGCCCTGAGGGGGTCGCAGCCTTACCAGTCCACAGAGGAAGGCAATACAGCCACTCCTGATGAGACCTAATAGACTAGGATCAGAGCAAGGATAAGAAGACCTCCCCTAAGAGTGGACTTGGGGAGGGGCATGCGTGGAGAAGCGGAAGGAAAGGATGGTTTGGGAGAGGAGGAGGGAGAGAACTACAGGGTGGGATACAAAGTGAATAAAGTGTAATTAATAAAAAATTTAAAAAACATCCAATAAAATACAAAAAATGTGTTGGTGCTGAAGGAGTTCTCTGGTTGAATTTTGGGGGTTGCTCATGTACACTATCATGTCATCTCTAAATAGTGATACTTTGACTTCTTCCTTTCCAATTTATTTCACCTTGATCTCCTTTAGTTTTCTTATTCCTCTAGCTAGGACTTCAAGTGCTATGTTGAAGAGATATGGAGAGAGTGGGCAGACTTGCCTTGTCCCTGGCTTCAGTGGGATTGATTTAGGTTTCACTCTGTTTAGTTTGTTGTTGTCTATAGGCTTGCTGTATACTGTCTTTACTATGTTTAGGTATGTGCCTTGTATCCCTGATCTCTCCAAGACTTTAAACATGAATGGGTGTTGGATTTTGTCAAATGCTTTTTCAGCATCTAAGGAAATTATCATGTGATTTTTCTCCTTCAGTTTGTTTCTATAATGGATTACACAGGGGTCTTTTCTGATACTGATACTCCAACCAAGGACCATGTGTGGAGATCACCTAGAACCCCTGCACAGATGTACCCTCAGTCTCCAAGTGGGTTCCCCAGTAAGGGGAACAGGGACTGTCTCTGACATGAACTCAGTGGCTCTTTGATCACCTCCCCCTGAATGGAGAGCAGCCTTACCAGGCCACAGAGGAAAACTATGCAGCCAATGCTGATGAGACTTGATAGGCTAGGATCAGAAGGAAGGGGAGGGGAACCTTTCCCTATCAGTGGACTTGGAGAGGGGCATGGGAGGAGATGAGTGAGGGAGGGTTGTATTGGGAGGGAATGAAGGAGGGGGCTACATCTGGGATACGGTTTATTCACTGTAATTAATATTAAAAAATAAAGTATATTTAAAAGTTTATACTGGCTAAGTATATATACATACATCAGAATTAAATTTCTCTTATAAAAAAAGAATGTGTTGGTGCATAAGCACCCCATATGCTAGCTTTCCTCTATCCCTTTACCATTTATAATCCTGATTGAGGTAAGAATTAAGTAGTGCTAAAATATGTTAGCATTTGTAACTTGTGGTATTCTAAAACAAAAGGCATCCTTTAAAGAACTTTGCTGCTTCTTCAGGGCAAAGGATGGTGCAGTTTCAGGTGTACATGGGACAGTTACATCATGTTGTGCTAATGATGACCTTGTTGTTGGCTCAATTTGGAAATTGGTAATGACATATAGCTATGTGTTTGAATATCAAGTTAGTAAGGGATGGAAGCCTTATTAATAGTGAGTGTTAACTCGACAGGACTTAGAAACACTATGGAAAAAATTCTGGTCATATTTGTGAAGGGTTTTATATATTATATTAACAGAAATGGGAAGCCCCAACCTAAATGTGAGTGATAGATACCACTACATGGACTAGGGTGCTATATTAAGTGAAAAAGAGAAAGAGCACTGAGCAACAGCATCTGTCACTCTCTTCATCCAGACTGTGGATACAAGGTGAATAGCTACTTCATGCTCTTGCTGCCTTTGCTGCCCTGAGAGATGGTAATCTTTAACTGTGAATCAAAATAAATCCTTCCTCCCTAAATTGCTTCTCTTAAGTAGATTGTTGCAGCATGAAGAAAAGTAGCAGTGTAGAAAACAGGGCTAGAGCCCACCTCTCTCCCTACCTCCGGCTAGCCTGATCTTGACATGGCCATCAGTGTCCCTTTGCATCCCTGCATCCCTACCTGTCAGTACCTTTAGCAGCTCTCTATATGGGATTATTTACCTTCATCTACTTTTCTAACCCCTATGTGTTTTGTTTCCATTTAAATTTTAGTCATCTTTAGTAGCATCTACCATATGCTACGTGGACTTCATAAATTAATCTCAGTGAGCTTCTCAGTTTTCCTTAATTTACCTAATCAGTGATTGACACATGTGAGGTACGAATCTGATCATTGTGATAAGCAATATTTCTATCCAAGGAGAATCAGAGAAGAGCAGGATGGTGCAGATTTCCCTTCTCAGATCTGAGCCTGAGCCTGGTATTCTTTTCCTTCTCTCCAGTGGTATCAGGACACCTTCAAGATTTTTGTCTGTGACATTTCTTTAAGTCTCAGCATGGCAAGGAATGGAACAGAAAAAGCTCTGCTACAATGGGCCATTTAGATCTAGATTGGGGGGGAGAATATTTCAGTACTTTTTGACTATACTCCTTCTTGGTAGGAAAGCGTTTCATGAGACAGAGGCAACGAAGACAGGCCACTGCCCATCTAGAATCTAGATTTTTTAACATCATTCCTAAATTTTCCACCAGAAAGCTATAAACCTTAGAACACACACACACACACACACACACACTGGGTATGGGAGAATCTAGGCGTGGCTATTCCTAAATATCAGAGTATAAGTCCAGGCATAAAATAAGAACAAGGGCATGAGACTATCATCACCAGGAAGCAAGCCCATTTCAAGAAAGTTATCATATAATGTAAATCGTTGTGGTCATACTTGTATGTATGAGCCTCATCTTGCATATGTCCTGGCCACGACATGGTTTAGGTCTCCATAGAAGGTTCTTAATAAGCCTTCAGACACTTTTAAGGTAGACATTGTCATTGCCTCTAGCTTTGAAAGCACAGGGGTGTATGCTGTAGTCATTCCCTCAAGGTCATGCATTGAGAGTCCAGGTTCCCTCTAAAATAGATACACATTCCGCCATTCTGAAAATGCTAAATAGAAACATCAGAAGACTAGCAGATGCATTTTCTGTAGAGCACATGGGTTATGTGGAAGACAAGGTGTGAAGGCAGCAGAGGGTCTTTTGACTGTAAATGTCCCTCGTGTGCTGATATGTTACAGCGAAGTCCCAGCTTGGTGCTATTGGGAAGTGTGCAAGCCTTTTAAAGCTGGGGACATGCAGAAGGTCCTTATATCATTGGGAGCATGCCTTGAAGGAGAAAGCGGACATCAGCACTCCCTTTCCTCGCTTCTGTGTTCTGGCTGTTGAGGTGAGCAGTTTTTCTCTGCCACACATTTCTAGCTGTGATATATTACCTCATCACCAGACCCAAAGCAACAGAGCTACTCTCTGCAGATTAATGTCTTCAAAGATGTAAGCCAAAATCACCATTTCCCTTCAAAATTTGATTATATCCAGTATTTGCTATAGTGACGGAAGTGTGACTGGGGAGGCAAGGCCCAGAGTGGTCAAGCTTACTTCTTGATGCACTGAGTTCTCCACTAAGGAAGCTCAAAGTTGAAGGAGCCCAGTATTAATGTAACAGTCTGGATCTGGCTGGCAAAGGTCAAATGCTCAATCATTCATATTCCTGAGACTTGATTTCAATTCCTTTCTTACTCTCGTAGTTTTTAAAGGGTTGTCTGTTATCTTCTTTTAGTACTTCTGCTATTCAGTTCTGCTTTCTGTTGTATGTAAACACATACCTGACTTATTACTTCATAGCACAGAAGAAAGAAAACCTTTCCCATATGAGAACAATTAGGACCCCCTGCTCTCATGGTAGAGAGTCAGAGGTGGGATATGCCCTCTGCTGCTGCTGCTTCAGCCCTTGTACACTTGTATGAAGCCATAAATTACAACACAAAAGCAGCGGTGGTGGGATTGCATGGTCTTTAGTTTTTTTTAACCCTGACCCATTCTTTATATACATATATATATATAAATTCTTATTAATTACAGTTTGTTCAGTTTGTATCCCCCCTGTAGCTCCCTCCCCTCCCCCCTTCTGTACCCATGCCCCTCCCCAGTCCACTGATAAGGAAGGTCTTCCTATCCTTCCTTCTGATCCTAGTCTATCAGGTCTCTGCCTTAAATGTCTTCCAGAAGTAAACTCATTGAACACAGCATACCTGATGGCATTAAGTCCTGAAGTACTCCCTGATTTCAGGTCCTCCATTTCCACAGCTCTGTGTTTATATACGCCATCTCAAAGTCTCTGACAGTTAAAATCAAATTAAGCATTGAACAGGACTGAAAAAGAAAGTCTCTAGGAGGAAAAAAGGTTTTGAAGTGCCATCTCGGGCACTTGCGCGGCAGACAGGAGGAGCGCATGATTGTCATTGCTTGGTTGGTGTGTGCTGTCTGCACAGGAGAACAAAACTCTAGCATCCAGAGTTCTCGTTGAACTTTCCTTTTGCTTCCTGTGGGACATGACTTGCAGAGGCAGAGGCCCCTCACTGTTCTGGGCCACAGGCACTCTGACCATGGCATACATGAAGCCTTATAATACAACTTGTCTTGCCCAGAAATAAGAGCTCTTTGCTTCATTAGCAGCTTGTTTAATTCAATTACACAGTCTTTTCCCCATCAGTCATAGTTAATGAAACAAGCCCACAACAAATTTTAATTATGTACAAAATACCTGGTAAAAGCAAAATGAAGTGGGCCCTTAAGCACATTACTCTCCTGTCATATTAAGTACACTGAACATCACGATTCTTCTGCACACCGCTGCCATCAGTAGCTACTATAAAGACTGGATTGTTTCCCCAGGAGTGGCTAAGGAAATTCATGCAAGTCTCCGTGTGCATTCTGCAAATGAATTAACTTGTCATATGAATGGCTCTGAGCAGCTCTGACACTCATTGCTCCCTGTGCTCATTTTCAGCTGGGGAAAGGTGAGAAAGAAAGGAAGAAGAAAAGACAAACAGTACAAGCTAACAAGTTTGAAATGCCTCCAGCAGCCTTAGGCATCTACACAATGGCATTGTTCTTTTGCGGTTTAAGCTCTGAGTCCCATGGTTTGAAGTTCTGAAAAAAAAATTGAAGCACAGAATGTTTTTTGGAAAATGTTTCTATTTAAATCATGTGTTTTAATATTTGCTCCAGGGCCAGACTATTGACCACTGCTAAAATATCAACATTTTCATTCTCTCTTTGACCTGACAGTGACGATTCTACAACATATTTGTCACATCTTTAAAACAGACAACAGTGGGCCAGGTGTGAAATGAGTCACCAGTTCCTTTTATCATGGGTGGGAAGCTGCAGGTGATCAGGTTGGTGAATCCTGGAGTGTGTTCTACAGACTGAAGGCCATAGGGTAGTAACAGTCGGTTGTTAGAAGGACAATTGGACTGTTGCAGCATGACCTCTTCCTTCCCTTATATTTTATTGCTGCAGTGCTGATGAAGCCTAGTTAATAATGCAAATTACAGCACAGAGGCGTCCGCCCTTCATAGTTATGGTTAAGTGATTTCTCCAGGGTGCTAATGATGAAGAGCCAGAGGCAAGCTGCACATGTAGTTCCTCTTGTGCTTTGTGACCCTCTTTTGAGTATATCTAACAACTCTCTGTATCTCAATTTTTCAAAGTCAATTATGATGAATTTGTCACCATATCTATGTTAATATTTTGTTCTAAAATATATTAGCAACAAAAAATAGAGTCCAAGTATTATATTGATAACATGTATGTGCACATTTATGTGTGTGAATGCTGATGTGTTGGCATCATGCGGAAGTCAAGGGGAAATCGTAGTCCTTGCTTTTCAGCTTATTTGGCACAGGGACTTGTTTTACTGCTGCTTATGCCAGACTACCTGACCTATGAACTTCTGAAGATTCTCCTGCCTTGGCTTCCCATCTCCATACAAGACTTCTAGGATTACAGACTTGCCTCCTCTTCTGTCTGACTTTATCTGAGTTCTGGAAATTAAAACTCAGGTTTTTATCCTTGGTCACGAGTGGTTTACTGACTGACCATCACTATGCTGAATGATGTCTTAATGTAACACAATTGAAACATCCTCTTTCTTACTAACCTTCCCCCTAATAAAGCTAGCACCTTATGCCGTTCATCATGAGCCATCATTCATTTTTCTGTTCCTAAATAAAGACGCCTGAGACACAGTAAATAGCAAAAAGGAAAAAAGCAAAGGAATAAGCTATCACTGCCATCTCCTCAGTCCTCCCCAGGAGCAGCATGAAGCTCAAATGTGTTCTGTCTGGCTGCTGGCTGCTTTAGCGGCTTTCTCCAGCTGTTAGGTAAAGAGTATTTGGGTACCTGTAGAAAATCACCAGCAATTATTGAGTGTATAGCTCAGTGGAAGAGTTCAGCCCCAGCGTGCACAGCAAGGCTTTGGGTTTGGAGATAAGTGAGTGGGCTGCAGTGAATTCAGGATGAACAACAGGGGCACAGCATTTTCACTACAAGTGAGTTAGGAATAGATTGTGAAAGTGCCTTAGTTTTGTAAGTAGGAGAGTTTATATGTTATACACTTTTAAGGCTCAGGTTTGCTGACTTTAATCCTTATTTCAGTTCTGAATAAATTTGTATATCGATCAAAATATTAAATTAAATCATAATGAGAAAAAATAATTAAGTAGAAATCATTTATTAAAGGGGTTTCATATTACTAGCAAACTGACATTGGTATTGTGCAAATTTCTCAGACTCATTGTATAAAGACCCTGTTAAGTATGAACACACTGGAAAAGAGATTATGACACACACACAAGAAGGGAGCAGGATAAAGCATATCTGCTCTGAATGCCATGAGCAGAAAGAGCAAACTGTTGAAGTTCTGTGTGTTTTCTGAGAAGTGGTACTGTGTTCTGAACCCCTGTGCATATATGCGTCCAGTGTATGAATATGGGTGATGTGCATGTGGATGTGTGCATGGATGTGTGGATGTGTGTTTTATTCATGTACTGTGTGAATGTGGATGATGAGCATGTAAATGTGTAGATGTGAATTTTATGTGAATAGTGTGTGAATGCTACTAATGTGAATGTGTGGTTGTGCACTTGATGTGTGTTAATGTGCATGTGTAGTGTGTGTCTGTGAATGTTTCGTGGGTGTGAATGTGTAGTACGTGAATGTGAGTTTCATGTGTGTCAAGTGTGAATGGGTAGATGCGAGTGTGAATGTGTGGGTGTGTGTAGTATGTGAGTCTCTGAATGTTTCATCTATGTCAGAGTGTGTGAATGGGTGTGTGTAGTGTGAGAATGTGTGTTTCCCACTGAAAGCCGCTTTCATGGACCTTTCTGTGAAGAGGCCTGATTCTGAACAGGAGTTAAATCCTTCTCATTCTCCAAGCTGTCCTTTTCCATTGTTCCCACTTCTTTTCTGCTTTCTCTGGTTCTGACCATTTTTTGTGGTTCCACATTTCTCCTCTCTGTATGTGCAGTACGCTTTCCTTTTTAAAGGGTGCAATTTTCACTTACCCACCTCCACTTCCAGCTAATACTGTAGCACTTCACAAGCCATGTGAGTCCCTCCTAGGAATCCCTAGTTCCCTTGTCCATTTCCTCTTACCTTGCTGGCATTTGTTTCACTTGTGCTTACGCTATAATCATCAAAGCGTTATTGGCATCGTCATTATTATTATTTTGAATAAATAACAGTGTGCTGAAATGAGAAAAAGAAATATCAAATAGCTTACTTCCCTTCTTCTACCTTTTCTCTGCTGCTTTTATTTTCTGGTAGAGTTGGGAGTTTGATCTGTACCATTTTCTTGTTTTCTGAATAGTTTCTTTGAACATGTCTTACAAGGTAGTTCTTTTAGTTAAACATACCCTTTAATTTTTATTTTCCTGTAAAAAAATATTTCTCCTTCATTTTTGAAGGAAATTTCCGTCAGATACAGAACTCAGCACCAGTAGTGAATTCAGTGCCTCCGCCATTCCTGCCTTTATTTCCTTCACATTTAATGTGGATTTTCTTTTTCTGACTTTTTTCACGATATCCCTCTCGTGTTTGATATATATGTAGTTTGGATACAATATGCATAAATGTGGATTTTTGTTTTTCATATTTATCCTCTTTGGTGTCCTCAAGGTTTCCAGACCCCTGGTTTGCCTCTAGAATTAATTCTGGGAAGATTGCATGTTTTTCCAATAGTCCTGTCCCCCTCTTTCATTATTGACCTATCTTTATTATGTGTTTGTCACACCTTTTTCAACTGCTCTGTTCTTCTGAAATCTTCTGTCCTATATGCTTACCTCTGTTTTGTCTTCTGCATTTCCACTTTGGAAGTGCCTGCTGCTGCTTCTTCAGGGTCACTGGTTAGGTTCTCACTCATCTTTAATTCTGTCTTCACTTTTGTGTGTGTGCTTTTGCATGAGTCCACCTTGCCTCTGAGACCTATTAGCATATCAGTGGTGTAGTATTTTAAATGTGTGTGCTCTGAGCATCTACTCATCTGCCCATTATTGTTTCCATTGTTTCCTTCTTCTGACCTAGTCATTGATTCAAAAAAAAAAACATTTTGGTTTCTGAGCTACTGGCCTGGTAGGTTGTGGTTTTATGCAGCTCCTGTCTGTCTCCTCAATTCTGAAAGCAATAGCTTGCTATGGCTTCAATTTGCTGAAGAATCTAAGAGGAGTTTTTTTCTTTTTTCTTTTCTTTACTGTGAGGAGGGCAAAAGGCTTCCAGGCTCCTTAGTTTTGAACGTAGTAACCAGAAGTCCCACCTTTGTCCTCCCGACACATGGGTAAACACATAGCTTAAAGATTCTGAGTTCTCGATTGGCCTGCTCTTTGATCACCTCACCTGGATGGGAGAGCAGCCTTACCAGGCCACAGAGGAAGACAATGCAGCGACTCCTGATGAGAGCTGATAAACTAGGATCAGAAAGAAGGAGAGGAAGACCTCCCCTATTAGTAGACTTGGGGAGGGGCATGCGTGGAGAAGGGAGAGGGAATGTGGGATTGGGAGGAGAGGAGGGAGGGGTTTATGAGAGGATACAAAGTGAATAAAGTATAATTAATAAAATAAATAAATAAGAGTATAATGAAAAAAAAAGATTCTGAGTCTGAGCAGACATGAGAGATGACAGAAAGAGACAAGGAGTTCTTAGGGCTCAGACTCTGTGGAGCACATGTGGAGCACATGAAGTGTGTTGTCTTTGTGCTTCGTACTTGACTTTCTATATTCATGGAGAGAATTAAAAAGAGTTTGTGGTTTACAACATATTTTATGTGATATTTGATTAGCTATTGTGATTGCATATACATTCTCTGCCAATCTAGATTTGAATCATAAAACTTATTAAATTAAATTAAGCAACAAGCAGAATGGTCCTTAAGCCTCCAAACTCCATATTACAACATACACTTAATGTCCATTACACTCATAGAAGTAACTCAGTCAATAAAATTGACG
Source organism: Pachyuromys duprasi (assembly GCA_028658305.1). Classification (NCBI taxonomy): domain Eukaryota; kingdom Metazoa; phylum Chordata; class Mammalia; order Rodentia; family Muridae; genus Pachyuromys; species Pachyuromys duprasi. The sequence continues at coordinate 37,805,789 of CM053758.1, read as the reverse complement.
AAAGTGTCTGACTTCTTCACATCTCCTTGTTGTGTTCAGTTACAATTCACAGTGTGCCAGATAGAGAACACATGTATGGAGGGGAACAAACCAAAGAATAAATAGAAATATCAATAAGGGCTGTTCTAAGAGGAACAGTGACAGCTAAGTTGACTGATTAAATGATAAAGCTTGTTGAGGGGCAACCTAGCGCAAATGCCCTGTGACAGAACACGTTAGAATAACAATCAGCCTGATGTCACCAAAGGAATTTCACTTGTAGCCAGTGTTTTCCACAGAAAACAAAATTGATATATGTCTTAAAAGATTATTTTGACAGGTGTGTGTAGAAAAAAAAAAACAGAACAAGGGAGACAGTGAAAAACAGGAGATAACGATGTGTGTCAGAACAGACCAGATGGCTGGATTTTGAGTAGGGACCATGCAGTAGCAGGCAGTGGGGAACCATGGAAGAGGTGGTAGAGCAGAAAGAAGAAAGAGCAAGTTATTAACTGGCAGACTGAGCACTGTGGGAATTGTTTCTGGTAGAGAATTGAGAGCTCTCTGGGCAAACATTACGTTTGGAAATGTTAAACGTGTGTATAACCAGTTCTAACTTCAGTGCAAGTATTCAAATATACATTCAGTGTTTATCAGTACATAGATGCAGTTTAAATGATGAACTGGCTGGATCTACCTCAGATGCAAATGAGGAGAGAGGAGGAATGATCTGAAGATGACCCAGAGAACCTTCCTGCATTTAGAGATTGCTAAGGAAATGTGAAAAGACAGCCAAAGAGACTGAGGCAAAGCACATGGCAGTGTAGATTAAGGGCCTATCTCTGCAGCTACTTGACTGCACTTTCTAGAGTCCCTACTTCTGTAAGAGTTCTTAGCTAAGTGGCCATTGTCTGTATCTGAGAATAACTGTAGCTTTCGCATTGTGTCCCTACTTACTCATCATGAACGCATAAAGACTACCTTCCTTTTCTGTCCATTTTCAGGGACCATCCTTCAAAGATCTGCAAATTAATCAGCACAGCCATGCAGAACTTGGCACAACCTAAAGTCCTACATAATGGAAAATTAATTTATTCCTGTTTTCCTATCTGACTGAATCCTTATTTAATTGCTCGGAACAGTTCTGACTTTTGCTTGTTTTCTAGTTGTCTCTGCACTTAGAATTTATCCTATTAGTGTCTGTGGCGGTCTGAGTAAGAATGGCTCCGTAGGCTTATATATTTGAATGTTTCGTCCCCACTTAGTGGAAGTATTAGGGAATGAAGAGGTGTGGCCTTGTTGGAGTAAACATGATCTTCTTTGAGGAAGTGGGACACTGGGTTTAGTGTTGGGAGTTTCAAAAGGTCTCTGCTGCTGCCTGTGGAGCAGGATGTTAAGCTCCCAGCAATTGCTCCAGCACTGTGCCTATTTGCTTCCTGCCTAGATGGTCAGGAACTAACTCTCTAAAACTGTAAGCAATTATTCACAAATTGTGTCTTATAACAGATCATAGTGTGTGTGTGCCTGTGTGTGGGAATTTTCTGTCTAGCCTTGGTATCCCATCTCTAAGATTTCTCAATATGCGTGTGAAAATATCCCAAGATAAATCCAAAAATATTTCTAGTACTAAGCAGTTTTTAAAAGGGTCATTCAAATTGTAGGTCATTCAACTTCAGGTTTGAGACCTTAAGCCCGACTTTCCAAAATACAGAAATCACCAGAACAGATTCACTGCAGGGAATACAGAAAAACATTCAAATCTCATAGAAACCTAGGAATTGAGAATTGAGGAATGTATAACTATGCTTCAGAGCCTGTTCTTAGGAAACCTATTTACTCTCGGGAGAAAAGGTGAACAAGAGCATTTTAGTAGAAGCATTCCTGTTTCAGTGATTCAATCAATTCCTCTGTCTGAAAGACACTTAGCAAAGGAAAAGGTTTATATCACCTTACCAGTTATTGTTCATCACTGAGATAAGTCCAGGCAGGAATTTGAAAAAGAAGTCACTGGAGAGCTCCAAGATGGCTGCCACGAGAGAACACTATGTCTGAGGAGTAGGAGAGCAGAAACAATGCAGCGACCAGGAGACTGAACTCTGGGACCTAAAAAGCCAGCACTTGTGATTGCCAGGTGAACAGAACTCCTATGGTGAGAAAATCAAGTGGGAAAACCCTAGGGACACCCAGTTATTACCTGGAAAAATTTTCCGGTGACCAGCTGCGCACAGCTCTGATCTGAACGAGCAGCCACGCTGGGTGCCCGCACCCGCCATTATAGACTGGATCACACAGTCTCACGGACAGTCTCAGGAGGAACCAGGCACCGTTTACACTGAACTGCACACTGAGAGCACACACTGCACCCGGGTTCTGCTTCAACCCGCTGGTGTGCTGCAGGCTCAGACCGATCACCGGAACCACCACAGACTGAGTGGATTGGGGGAACCATTTTGACCAGTATGCACACTGCGGGGGCATGCGCCAAACGCTTCCACCAGCAAAAACTCAGTGTGTGAGTCTGCCTGCGGGTCTGGGAGGAACCCGAGTTCTGCCTCAACCCACGGGTGTGCAGCTGGCACGCACCGATCGCCAGAACCACCGCAGACTGAGAGGATCCAGGGACCATCTTGACCAGACTGCATACTGAGGACGAAAGCTGCACGCATCCGCCAGCAAAAACCCCAGTTCGGGTGTCTGTCCACAGGCCAATCAGAAAAGGCCTCAGGCACCACTTCAGACAGGCCTGCATACAGCGGATGCACACAAACCCAAACCCACTGTGTGTGCCCCAAATATCATCTCAGACCATGGTGCACAGCCCCTGGCATAGAAGGAGGCGCCAAATCTCCATTCCAGGGGAGAGCCCTTAGCAGCAAGCCCAGGGCAGAGTGCACAGTCCCCAGCTGACATCTCAAACCTGGACACTCAGACTCTAGCACAGAGTGAGGAGTAAAGACTCCAGACAAGAGGGGTGACCAGCCTGCAGTGCTCACAGCTTCTAGCACAGAGCACGAAGCTGGGCACACAGAGACCACAACAGAGTTCAACTGAGACAAAACACACACCACAAACCACCGGAAATCATTGATCTTCTTGAAGAATACTCCTGACACAAGAGATTGACAGATTCAGACTGAAGTACAGCCTTAAAGCACAAACAGCTCTCTGATTAT
>CM053758.1:37786603-37802137 GCA_028658305.1 Pachyuromys duprasi | reverse complement strand
CCTTTAATATTTTTTCTTTGTTTTGTAGGTTTAGTGTTTTGACTATGATGTGACGAGAGGTATTTCTTTTCTGGTCTAGTCTATTTGGTGTTCTGTAGGCTTCTTGTATGTTTATGGACATTTCTTTTTTTAAGTTGAGAAAATTTTCTTCTATGATTTTCTTAAAAATATTTTCCGGTCCTTGGAGCCTGGAGTCTTCTTTTTCATCTATTCCAATTATTCTTAGGGTTCGTCTTTTCATGGCATCCTTGATTTCTTGGATGTTTTGTGTTTGGGACTTTACCGATTTTATGTTTTCCTTGATTGAGGAATTCATTTCAGCCAGCGTATCTTGAGCTCCCGAGATTCTCTCTTCCATGTCTTGTATTCTATTGGTGATGCTCACCTTTGTGGTTCCTGATCTTTTTTCTAAGTTGTCCAGTTCCAGGATCTTCTCTGTTTGTGTCTTCTTTATAGATTCTAATCCTGTTTTCATGCTTTGTATCGTTTCCTTCATCTGATTGACTGTGTCTCCTATTTTGGTTGTTCCCTCTCTGTCTATCTTTAATTGTTCCTGTATGTGGGCAGTTAAATCCTTCTTAATTTCCTTGAGGGCCTTGTTCATTTCCTCTTTTTGTGCCTCCTTTTGTTCCTCTAATATCTGCATAATTATAGCTTTAATATAATTTTCCTGTGTCTCCGCTACATTAAAATCTCTATTGCTTTTGGGTGTTTCTGGTGGGGCCATGGTGTCCTGATTTTTGTTGGGTGAGTTCTTTCGCCGATTTCTGGGCATTTGTTTATATATAATCAAGGAGCTGTTTGTGCTTTAAGGCTGAACTTCAGACTGGAACTGCCCAGTGCAGCCCTCGGTATCTGGGTGAAACTCAGTCCTTCCGGGATACCGTGTGCCCCCGACCAAAATGACGGCTTAGGCTCCCAGTCCAGCTGTGTGCAGCCTGTCTCCCTCTGGAGTTTTTCCTGGTAATAGCTGGGTGTCCCTTGGACTTTTCCACTTAATTTCCCCACCGTAGGAATTCCACTCACCTGGCAGTCGCAAACGCTGGTGTTTTAGGTCCGAGATCTCAGTCTCCCGGTCGCTGTGCCTACACTACTGTCCTGCTCTTCAGACACAGTGTCCTCCTGGGGCAGCCATCTTGGATCCTCCATGTGGATTTTTTGTAATGAGATAAAAATGTTTTCTAAAGCATTTCTAAAAATTCAACTAAGTTGTTTCTTCCTTTTAGCTCTCTAATCCCCTTACCACTTTTTCTTTCTAGAGTCATAAAATACAGGCCAGACTGTCTTCAAACTCACTGTCCTCCTATCTCACTATTGCACCTCTCAGGATTGCACCTTTGTGCCCACTTGTTAATTCTTCTAACCTCTGCTTTCTCCTTCTGGGCCTTCCTCAACACAGGAGTCTGTTCTCTTATGTCTCATTGCCAGTTTATTATAATTCATGCCCAGTTCTACTCATATATGGTTTTTATTCTGTTTTCTTGTCCTAGAATTCCCTCCTCTGTCATTCTTGTTCTCACACAATGATTTATTTCAGTGACTGCAAACATTGACTTTCTGATATTCTCTTCTGCCATGTACTGAACATGAGATACCCTACTACCTATTTTAAATATACTATTTGGGGGTTTTAGAGAGGGTTCAGCAGTTGAGAGCAGCAGATGCTCTTCCAGAGGACCTACTTTCAATTCCAAGCACCCATACAGCAGCTCGCAACTGCCTGCCATTCAATTTCCAGTTTGATGAGTGCTTCTGGCCACCAGGGAAACAAGGTGTGCACATGATGCACACACACACACACAAACATACACACACACACACATGCATTTAAAGTGCAAATACACATTAGCTAATAACACTAACTTAAATGTGTTATCTAATGAGAAATAACTATGTTACATACTGTGGGCACATTCTGACCAGATTTTAGGGGAGACCTGCTAGCCTTTGGCCCACATGAGCACAGGCCTCAATGGTGAGCTCACCGTCTTTGCTCAAATGTTACAGAGATATGGTCCTCTTTGAGTTCTGTGGTCTCTTCAGTACTTGTTGTTGCAGTGGTGACCACACGTTGTCTCGTGGCTCGAAGAGAAGTTGGGTAGATACTAGCTCAGGTTTACATACTGCAGAGCCCACAGGCCCTAATGTTCTTAGCAGGTGCTGGGCTCTTCTTGTGTGCATGCTCATAAGTTTGCAACTCTGTCATATGTATTTTCAAGCTGCAGATTTTCAGACTACACAGCTATGACACATAATATAAAATCTCCATGAGTTCACACTGACCTGTCTTCCCCCAAGTTCCAAAGTACCCAGAATATCTTTCTTCTTTTCTCCATGTTTCAGAGTCATCTAAACATGACTCTGTATATTGAGAGTATATTGTATAGTATATTGGCTAGGGTTTTGAATTAGACTCAGACAAGGAGGAAATACATGGAACATTCCAAATGGTATCTAGATTTGTGTGTGTGTGTGTGTGTGTGCGTGTGTATGTGTGTGTGTATGTGTGTTGTGCATGTTAGTGTGAACTCATGATCACATGTGTATTGGCATACATGTAAGCGTTCATACACTGTGTGTGTTTGTATGCTCACATGTGTGCATGCATGGATGAGAAGGCCAGAGATTAATATAACATACTGAGCCAAGTTTTCTTATTTTCATGGGAGCTTAGTGATTCAGCTAGTTTAGCTTATCAGCTTGTTCTGGGAAGCCTCTACCTTCAACCAGTGTTGAGACTCCAGCTGGGCCACCATGCCCACACAACATTTATTTATTTGGGAGATCTGAACTCTTGCCTTCGTATCTGAGCTGTAAGCACCTCACCAACAAAGCCATCTTACCAGGCCCCTGTCTGGATTTTTAAATAATCAGTACTTCTTTTATGAAATAGCAAAATTTGTTTCTTCTAATACTAAGATTACTTCTAGCCCCAGCCTTTTCGTCATATGAAAAGCTTATTATTAAAATAAGAACTGAAGTTTTGAATATGCACTTTTATGTATTCATAAACACATAAAAAGAACATGCTCAGTCTATACACTGTTACTTCTATTTTTTTTTCAGGATGACCATTTGGTTTTGGATAGCCAAATGGTGCACCCATCCCTGGAGAAGACCATTTCTCCCACTCTTGGCATTCCTTATTTGCCAGTAGTTCTTTGTATAGGGTTGAGGCTTCCTGGGTTTTCTCCCATCCATATATGCATGCCTATTGGTATTTGCCTTGTTTAGCTCTTGTTTAGGCAGGCATGCTGATGAGACTTTTGGGTGTGGTATCTGAAAGTACTAGGAGACATACTCTTACAGCAAATGCTCAGGAAGATTTGAAAGACTCTTTTGTCCCAAGGAAATAGTAAGGCCTATAAAAAGAAGAAAGCAGATGTCTAGTAAATTAAGTGTGCCAATTTTAAACTTTTAGAAATTCAGACTTATTAGAAGGATAGAATAGCAGTTAGGCAACATTGTGATATGATCTGGTAAGTGGGGACAATTAATTCTTACAGGCAGAACAAAAGAAAGCAATGAAAGAGAGCTAAATGTAGGAAATAAAAACCCAATATGAGAGACAGTGGTGATTTCATGAGAAATCAGGGTCCCCTCTTGGACTCTTTAGTTTCATTAATAAAGGAACTTAAGAATAGATTCAAATGCAAGAAGCCATGACAATCTTATTAGAGTTTAAAAGAAAATCTCCCAGTGCAAGCAAGCTCTAAATCTCAGCAGCTGAGCAGTGGATGAGACTGGAGGAGAGAATGAAAAATAGCCATACCTTTTCTACCAGCGTGGAGGGCAGGCACACGGCAGAGAAGCAGCCACATGGCAGCTAGAGCAGCTTTAAAGAAAGAGTGAGGAAGCCTGAATGTCGGTGAAGGCCAAAGTAGTATGGAAAACATGCTTAGAAAAAAAAAAAAACAGGAGAAGGAGAAGCTATGCCTTTCTGAATAATTTAGAAATGTGGACAGACTTGCAAACCTGCATAGCAGTGTTCCTGTAAGCTGCTGTGCTGGGGTGGAAATTTGGGGATATAAAGTTACAGTTTCTCATTAAAAGAATAATTATTCTACGTAGCCATTGAGCATGGCTCCAAGAAAGACAGTTATCCTAGGGGTAATTGAACCTGGCTACCTGAAATATTAGGTTTCCACCCAGACTGGAGATTACACTCTCTTCACCAACAGTTTTGTTTTTTTTTTTTTTACGGAGTCTTTACTGCCCTTCTACAGAGGGAAGGAGAGAGGGGGGCACAAGATAGAATGAAGCATTCCTACATTTAAGAGCAGAAGTTTACAATTGAGAAGAGATAAATGGCCCCCATACGTGAAAGAGGGGCAAAGATACGTTAGCCAGTTCACTCAGTCTAGGGCAAAATACCTGAGATCGATTATTCTCACAAGGGAAAACACTCATTTTGACTCCTATTTGGTCTTGCTGTATTTGTGCCACTGGGGATAGAGATAGGGCATCGTTATTGGAAGCACCTGGCAAATTAGTCTCTTATAGCATAGTCACTAGACATCAAAGAGTGGGGTGGGGAGGAATGGCCTAGAGTCCCAAACATCACCTTCAAGGGAGTATCCTCAGTGACATAACTCCTCACCAGGTGCATCTCCCACAAGCTCAACCACCCACTAGTCCCACTACATGGTGACCCATGAGCTGGGGAAATACAGCCTTCAACAGACTCTCAGTCAAACCCTAGACAAGCATAGAGCCCCCAGAGGTAACTATGTTTTCCTGTTCTCATAGCCCCAAGGCTGAACTGTTTCTCATAAACTATTGTGGAGAATGGTACATCATAAAAGATGTGAGATTTGTGTGATCATTTAGTTATTTAAACCTGCAGTCCTACTTCTTGATAGAAAATGTTCTCATTGCCATCAGGAAGAGAAAGATCCTGCTGGAGCAGGGCTCCCATGAAGGAGGTTTGTACCTGTGTCCCAAGTTTTATCTGAAGTAGGTTACTTTGAGAAACAATGTGTCATTGCAATATGCATATTCCTCACAAAACAGTCTCCACCATCTACATTTCATCACACAATAGATGTCTAACTTTTTAAAGTAATTCCCTCTTGCTTTGGCCCATTCCATAGTAAAAATCTGATTGATGAATATACCTATAAGCAGCAGCATCCGGCGTCATACTTCAAAAGAACATACTCAGACAATCTAGTCACATGGGAAAACAAACAAATCAAATCAAATTTGGTATAAATTGCTTAACAACTAAGGACTGGGTTTCCATCTTTCAGTTTAACAAATGTAAAGAAAAAAAATTATTGAAAACTGTAACATATCTTCCATTAGGATTGAATTTTAAAATGGTACAAAAGATGGAAACATAAAACTGCCTGCAGGGCATAAAAATTTCCAGGAAGTTAAAGGAAATCAGCAAATAATTACTACAGAATAAGGAAGGCTGCTCCCTTATGCTGCTTCTGTGTGCCAGGAATCCATTAAAGAATATTCACAGACATAAATGTCAGTGTTAATGCTGTAAATTTCCCTGGATACACCAAGTAGGGTGTTTGCTATTTTATTTTTAGAACTCAAAAATATCAAGCCCATCGTGGTAAAATCCGACAGGAAAAACACTGAACAATAAATCCCTCAATGAACAGAGTTTCATAGATTATCTCACATTGACTTTGCCCCTTTGATATATTACACTATGGAAAATTGGGAAAACAAGCTGTTTTTGTTTATTATTAGCATTAGTTGGCTTGTACAATTTTAATCTTGCTTCACAAGAAATATAGCATAGACTGAACAGCTAATAATCTGTGAAACACACATTAAGAATCTGAAGGTAGAGCAGGAAGGTCACAAGGTCAAGGCCACCCTTGAGCTACATAACAAAACTCCTTTTCAAAGCAAAAATGTATTAAAGGAGGAGGAGGAGACTGGAGGTATAGTTCAGCACTAGGACACTTACTGAGGGCCTTGAGTTTGATCCCTAGTGTCACAAAGCAAAAATACTGTTCAACCCCCTTTTGATTTGATACAGTTAGACCATTCACTGTAAACCTGAGTGTCCATACACTTGGATTACTATAGTTACATGCTATTGTTTTCTTCCTGATACTTTTATTTTTTTTTCTTCTATGAATTGAAAAACAAAACCAAAACAAACTTCTCACCTGAAAGAGAATGAGATATAGCCATTTTGAGTGACAGTGAACCAGGAACATAGATTTATGTTACCCCAAATTTTATGTTTCAACTTAAAAGCAGCTTCATGGGAGTTTTATAGCTTTATAGAATAAAGATCATAAATCAAAGCAAATTGAAAGTATATTAGGAGGTACATAAAAGAGGCAATTGCAGCAAGATGTAGAAGCTTTTCTGTAGGTCTTAGATGCTTCTGGTGACATTCTTAGTTTCTGGGTTGGTGGAAGTTTTATGAAGATGGAGGAGCTGGTTGGGTCTCTTATAGAAGTGGACAGGAGACTTGGGTATAAGGAAGTTGATATAGCTGTGAAGAGCTTAAGAAAGTCTTGAGAAATGTGTCGTCCCTTTCTTTTGGAACTGCTTCCTTAGGCAAAGCAGACTATCTTGAGAATAGTCAATGTCAATAAACAATTCTTCCTGAGAAATGTGGCTGACAACAGTTGAGTGATGAGGGCAAGACAGTCTCAGTGGGACTTCTGGTTTTCTGTGGCTGGGGCATTCTATCAGGAAGGAATTCTATTATCACTATCCCGAGAACAGCATTTACTGAAGGAATCTACAGTAGCCTCAACAGTCAGGAATAAAAGCATACAGTAAGTAAAGATGCAGGGTATACGTGCATGTCCTATACATGTCCTTCTACCCTGTAACACAGCCATCCTATTCCAAACACGTATACTAAAGAAAATTAGCGCAGTTTTCCACAAAGGATGTTCAAATATATTCACAGCATGTTGGCTTTAAAAGCTCCTAATGTCCCCCAGTGCAGCAATGGACAAATGCACTGCAGCGCTCTTGAGCAGGAAAACACCACTTGCCAGAAGCAAAGAACGGACATGTTATATTACAGAGCTAGACACAGAACCTGCATCCTGATGAGTCTAATCACACGACATTCAACAATGGACAAAACCATGTATTGTGAACAGACTGTGTACAATTGTGGATCAGAAATGTCTTTTGAAATGACATTTGGACCTTTCTCAGTGCTACACCTATTTACTGCATAAGCAGAGGTCAAAGGACAACTTGTTAGCTGTGTTCTCTCCTTCCACTTCACGGGCTCCAGGGATAAACCCTTAGGTTATCGGTGTGCCTGCTAAGCTTTTTGGCTGGAATAGGCCTTTTTGTTTTGAGGGGAAAAATCACATAGCAAAAATTTTTCACTTCTCATCTTATTACAAATGTATGTCAAGTTCCGTTATTTTTAACTTAAAAAAAGCTGAACACAGAATAGAGTTCCTGTAAGATTTGTGTAACTCTTAAATTCATCTTCCTTCCTTCAGGTTTTTTTGTTTGTTTGTTTGTTTATAAATTGTGCAAATGTTTCACCTATATTTATTTCCTTGGGGGAATCACATGATCTTGTGTTTATATTAGGTACACCATTTGAGAAGTCCTTATTCTGTTGAGCAGTCTCAGAACACAGTCCACAAATGCTGCAATCTGAAAGATATGTTTTCATCTCCCTGTTGGGGCGGCTTCTCAGACAGTTATTTTCACACAGCCTTTGAGAACTTTGATCAATGCTTCCAAGACACACCAACACTATTTGACAAGGAAATTCACACAAAAAGCTGTAATTTAATGCCAGATGATTTTCTGGATATTATATCAGCTGCTTCATAGAAGCAGGAAAAAAATTTGTTTTCCCAAAGCATTGTGTGCTAGCTGACCCTGTTCCTGAGGAGATGTGAACAAACCCATTCCAGATTGGGAGCCTGTGACAGACCAAAGTAAGGATACCACCAAACTTCAGTTTGTTGAACTAGTTCATTTTATTGGGGTTACTCTCATGGGTATGACAGAGGGATCAATTAAATGAGCAGAAATCCCATCACACCAGAGAAGACAGATCACAAAAGCTGGAAATTTGGTGTATACAACCTGTAGGCAGTTTAATAGATTAGATATTGTCCTTTCCAGGTAGTTCTGTTGATGTGAGCATTTTGTAGACAACTTGGCTGATCTGTGCTTCTTCCAGGTTCATTGAATGCTCCTTTTCTTCCAGATGGCTTAGCTGGTCTTTGCCTTTTCTAGACAGCAATACTTGCCTGAAAATGTCTTTCAGCTTGTATGTGCTTGAGGGGGGGCACTAGTGAATTTGGTCAGTTTCACAGACTTCCTGGAGGTATTTTGAGTTGTTTGCTCTGGGAGCCTCAGTAGTTTTTTCTTCTGGATGGAATGCTTTACCTCCCCTTAGACCATCCTATTTCACATCACTGTAAATACCCTGTGTCTTAATGAGCTTCCCTCCAGGGTGTGCAGCTTTAATCTCAGTGGAAATTTCTGCATAAGAATGTGGGACACCATTTTAATGCTCAAAAAACAATTTGACTCCAGATAAGCAAAATCTGGATTCCAGGGTCTCTTCCTTCCCTAATCCTCACTTTAAGAGGTAATTTTAAAATTCTCTTCTCACATCAAGATAGCTCTCTTTGAGTTTTTCCTTTAGATTAAATTCAACTAACAACAAGATATGTGGGCAGATACCTGCAAATAATAATGTTAGCAGATCAGACACAAAACAAATTTTGCTAAAAAGGAGATGAAGGATAGATTAGTTTCCATGTATTACTTTTAGCTTTGAAATACTATATTTAGAGGATCATAATACAGTAAAGACTATACATGTGGAGTAGGCTCAGTTATGCATTTTCATGTATGTGTGTGTGTGTGCATGTGTTTCCACATGCAAATGAATGCCTCCACCACTCTGCTCAAAATATAGGGTCCTGCCTGTGCCTTTCTGTGCTGGTTCATTCTATGCCCATCATATCATCTTTTCCCCTGATGATTGAGATAAGGGATTCTAATTTCATTGATTGCATTTTGTTGTTCTGAACATTCTTATACATTTTGTCATCTTGTATGGATTATTTTTAATAGTTTTTACATGAGTCCAACTGCTGCCCCAGTGCCGTAGGCTGGGTGGTTTAAACAGCCAATGTATGCTCACAATTCTGGAGGGTAAGAGGTCCAAGAACAAGGCACACACTGATTAGACTCTGTCTGGTGAAAACAGACCTCATTTGTCAGACTTCATCTTCTGGCATCTCTGATCTCTTCATAAGGGCTTTCCTCCCCCTTCCTGATGTAAAGACCAGATTTCCATTTGTCCACAATCAAATATGATTGTGATTTCCAACATCTGTTTTCTTCTGAGATATATTTCTCTCCTGAGGTCAATCTGTGAAACCAAATGGGTTATGTTTCCAGAATACAGAGGTAGGAGAAGAATAAGATAGACATTCAGAATATAAGAAGAAGAAATGAACACCTGGTCTCAAACAGATCCAGCTCATAGCAAGGAAAATTCAATTAGATGCAAAGATGTGAGGATCTTCCTCTTTGGTGCCATCCTCTGTGTTCTAGACCCTCTGAGATTAGGTCTCAAATTAGGATCCCATGGGGCAAAGCTTGTTCTTGCATAGCTCTACTAGGTGGAGTCTACCTGCTTGTGATTTAGAACAAGTACCTCACAGTTGATACTGTTTATTTTCTGAGTTTGCTTATAGAGGTGATTTTATACAGGTGTTATGCACTTGAGCTGCCTGAGTCTGGATTGTTTCAAATTTATAGGCATTACCAATGAAACTTATGTTTCTTCTTGGACAGATATTTTTGCTACTGTATGCACACACATTTTTTTGTTGACAGTGCATTTAAGGAGTGGAAGAATCAATGAGGAATCAGTCTTTGTGGATGCCCCAGAGAGCCCACAGCAAAGTTTTGACCCACGAATTGGAGGAATGATAAATTTACATTATTGAATTAGGGCTTGAATCTATCTGTTTCAATCTATAGGCAGAAGTTGGATTGTGTTGTTTTGTAAAGATCTATTTTAATAGTTTGTGCTTTTAGTTGTATTTCATTTCTCTTAGTGTGATTGCTATAGGCTAGATTTAAACTGGAAATTTTGTATTTGTTTAATATTTCCCATGTCTTTTGTGTTTTTCTGTTTCTTCCCTGTGCTGGTTACTTTTCTCGTTACTGTGGCAAAATGCACAATGAAAGCAACTTAACAGAAGAAAGGGTTTGTTCTGTCCTACAGCTTTAGAGTATAGTCCATTAGGTGGAGAAGTCACAGCAGCAGGAAGCAGAGAAAGATGAATGCTGTACTCAGCTTGCTTTCTTCCTGTTCTTCAGTCTGGGGTACCAGTTCATGGCATGGAAGGTCCAGACTTGCAGTGAGTCTCTCCATCTCAGTTAATACAATCTAGACACTCCCTGGTAGACAAGCCTGGTGATTTGTTTCCTAAGGAAGTTCCAAGATCGGGCCAAGTTGACAGAATTAGCCATCCAATGCCTGATCTGCTCTGATGATGTGGCCATTTAATGGACCTCATAGAACTTCCTTATTGTTTCTCTCACTTCGTTTAAAATTTAGTGTTCCCTCTGGAGTTTAAAATGATCATTTTTACTTAAAATAATGCCATTTTAAATAAAATAATCTTGTCCCAGTCACCGAGCTGCCACCGAGGACTCACCTGCCCCCCCTTGAACTTCTTTGCTTCCTGAAGCTCTGCCCCCACTGCCCACCTTCTTCCGCAGGCCTTCTGTAGGGCATTTCCTCCCAGGGAAAGGAATGGTGTCATATGTCTGCTTTCCAGAACCTTCACTCATTTGACCCCTTTGCTGAAATAAGTAAGGGTGATGACCTGCTTCCTGCTGGCACTGAGGATTCTATCCATATAAAACTTCAACAGAGAAACAGCAGGAAGCCCCTTACTACTGTCTAACAGATCACTGATGATTAAAATAAAAAGAAACTGTGAAGGGATTTAAGAAAAATTGCCTGCAATGGTATTGTAATTGAGCATCCAGCACATGGAGAAGTAATTCAGCTACAGGGTGACCACCATAAGAACATATGTCAGTTCCTGGTAGTGATTGAACTGGCTAAGGACAATTAACTGAAGGTTCATGGGTTTTAAGTGTCTGTGGCTCTGAAGCTTAAGTGAGGATTTCTTTGCAACGAGTAGTAGAATTTCCCTTCTGTCCCTTGTTACAGGGTTAAAAACCTCACAGCTTGTATAATGTAACCATTTGGGGTCTGCTTTTAACTTGGGCTAGTGTAACTCCTTCATGCAATAAACTGAAAAGAGCCAAAAAATATTGTTCAGATTGAGCCAGTTTCAGTATTGTCTCTATCATCTGTATACACACACACTGGGTTTCTTTATAATGTACAACTACTGTTAAGGAACAGCAGTTCATTGCCAGTAGATGTAGAAACAACTGTCATTGGTGTCTATCAAATCTGGAGTAGAAGACAAATTATTCTTTAATGACAAAATACAACTGCCACACTACATTTCTCCCTATTTTTTCAAGGATGTCATGTTCAAGTAGGCTTGTTCCTATTATCTCTGGAGCAGAAATATAACCAGAATGACGGGTCACCCAGTGACTAGGTGAATCCAGTGTTATCCTCCCCTACGTTCTAAGACAGTCTTCTGCAAGTCCTGTCCCATTTGGCAGCAAATGTATTACCTTTGTAGACCAACTGATCTCTCAGCAGAGGCTCTGGTAATCACGTGTCAGGATTAAAGCAGGGTTTGGCTTGGATTTCCCTTTACACTGATGTCAAGGAGCATAACAGTCACAGCTTGCAAACTAACATGCACCTTTCCTATCTGAACAAACACGGAAATGATGGTGGCACTGTGCAACTGCTCAAAAGCCCCCTTGATGCTGCAGAGCGGACTTCCTGTGACCACATGAGGCTCTTTGAGGAAAGCCTTTAAATAAATCAGCCCTGTGCCCAAAACTATGTTGGGTTTCTCTTTCTTTATGAAATATAACTGCATAAGATTCAAAAGGACCATGCGGTGGTCCTTTTGGTAGGACTGCTTTTGATCTCTGAATAACCGAAATGGTGAATCTGACATTGGTGACTTCATAGTCCCCACAGACCATGTAATTTGGATCATGATGATGCTCTCAGTGAAGCCCACAGTTGGCTGCACCTCTTTGTGTTGTCTAGTGTGGCCTGCAGCTCTGCTGGGCCTCTCCTGGGGGCACAGAGATGCACTAAGTGAGCTAATGGGTCATGGGGATCTCATATCAATCTTCAGTTTTAATGTTTCTAATCTTTGAAGCAAGATTTCTGTATATACACCTTTATTATTGCCCTTTCCATTTGCATTAGCATTGTAAGATAAGAAATATGTTATACTTTTGTCTCCATTAATTTGATCATTTTACATCCCAATCGCAACCCTACTTCTTCCTCTCTTCCCAGCCCCATCCTACCATCCACTTCTATTATGCTAAGGCCCCCACCCCACCCCCAAGTACCAACCCACCCTGGTAAATCAAATGGCATCAGGACAAAGTGCCAGTCTTTTTCTGAGGCACTACAAGGCAGCCCTGCTCACCATACTCATTAGAGAATCGTGGAATAAAGCAACATTAACATACCAGCACAAATCCACTAGTATTTCCTTTAAAAGAAAGCCTAGCAGGCACCAGGAGGGCATGTCTTATACAATTCACACCTGTTCTCCAGATAAGAAAAATCTGCAGCTGCTTTCCAAATGTTTGTCAGCATGTACCACGGAAAACAACCCCCAGCCCAACCGCCAGAATTCATCCTTCCAGGGAATTAAAACACATTCTTACATAAGCATGTAATTGTTACATGGAAACTTAGAACTCACAGTTGCCAAGTTTTGAAAGGAACTCACTCAGATCCCCTGGAGTGATTAAGTGATGAAAAAGTGGTGTGGGCATGTGATATGTGGTTGTCATTGTCATCCTCAATGGATGTAGATTCACCTAAGGGATGAGTGGGCCTCACTTGTGAGTGAGTTCATTAGGATGTTTCAGACAGGATCAACAGAGGGGAATGAATGTGGCCTGGGAGCCTAGACATAATAAAAGCAAAAGGGGGAGAAAGCTGGCCAAGGCATGCAGTTTTCTCTGCTTCTCAGTCTGATGTGATAGAAGCTGCTGTCCATTGCTCTCCCTGTCTTGAGAGACTGAACCCTCTGCAACCATGACCCCAGATCAATCTCCTATGAGTTGTCATTAATATGTTGTTAATCCTACCAAATGAGAGTAAAGACCACTTCCCAAAGTCTTTGGTCAAATTAAACAAGTTTTATTTTCTGTCGGACAGAGTTATTTCCCTAAAGCAGAATTTGACAAAATAGCATTGAACACAGGGAAAGTGTGGCATATGTACACACCCCCCACACACACACACAAATGCAAGACTAGGAGATTTTCAAGGGTTGGGAGATTTCCAGAGGAATTTGGTTTCATAGGAACTTGGCTGAACATTTCAAGATTATTTGGCAGAAGTTCTTATCTTATTAGGGTTCATTTGAGGTGTGAGTCAAACTCCATAGGGCGGGGAACATGTAAAATGCCAGAAACAGGTTAAAGCACCATCAATCTTGAATTTTGTAGCAAACAGGAATAAAATTATTCTGACCTTATAGCAAAAAGTTTTCCATCCTTAAGCGGGAGTCAGCTAGCCCATCGATGTGACAAGTAACTAATTTTACCATAAATTGAGTTACTACTCAGAAGAGTAGCAAAGCTGTTCCTTTTTTTTTTTTTTATCAAAACATTCAAATGTTAAAGTAAAAGAGGCCAGATCCAAAGGATACATTTTGTAGGATTAAATCTGTGTTATCATGAGAAAGTCACAATTACGTGAGGGAACCAGAGAGGGTGGCCTGGGATTGGGTGTTGGTAGGCATTGTGAACAGACAATAAGCTATCTAGTTCCGTGTACATTATAATTCTGGTGGTATACACAGAACTATGTTGGCCAAACTCAGTAGAACTGTACACTAAAAAGCGTGTTTTCACTGTGTATGCATTAAAATAGTCTGATATGGTAGCAGAAATGAGCCTTCCCTGCCACTGAAGCATGAAGCTCATGGAAAGGGAAAGCATGCTTGCACGGTCCTGTGGAGCCAAAGACACGGCTACAAAAACTCTTGATTTAATTACCCTGTTTACTTTTGTCTCATCTATAAATCCAATCTATAGTCATAAAGTATATGTATGAATATATAATGGCTTAATAATTCATGAATATGTTTCAAAAGTGCAGTTTTTCATTTCCTGTGCCCAGTGTGCAAGTGGCTTCAAGCAATCTTCAGCACCAGCAAGTTCCACCACACACAGATCCCTTTCTTTCTTCCTTCATTTGGCTTTTTCATATACCACCATTTTCTCCTGCCAATTTCTTCCTGGTTTTCAGTTGCCTTCATCTGCCATTTGTCTCTACCTCTGCTTAGCTATGTTTTCTCTCGACACATTTCTGTATATTTTGCAACCTCTTACTTCAGCTGGCAGTGACTGACATGTAGTTAATGGAAAGAGAGGAAGTTTTGTTTTCGTCTTCAGGTCTTTGCTCTTAGTGTTTTTAATATCACACCTAATCTACACCTCAACATCAAAGGGGGGGATCTTTTTCTGAAATATTACTATCTATATATTGGTATATTTCTCTAGAGAAATACTGAAGGCTGGTTATCTTCTAGAAAAAAGAAAGTCTCATTTAGCTCTTATTTTGGAAGTTCAAGTGTGTAGCAATTCTTTTTGCTCAGCACTAATGCTTAATGAGGATGACATGACAGTGGAGAGAGGGCATCCATTCAAGAGGGACCATCGCCTAGCTAGACAAGGATTCAGTCAGGTGTTTGAGCTCTCTCTCTCTCCTTTCCTCTCTCCCTCCCTTTCTCCTGTTTTCTTCTCTTTTTGCAGAAGACTGTGGCAGAGTTTTTATCTGGAGCCTGGGCTTATCTGGAAATTGCTAGGTAGCTGAGGCTTAAGTCAAACTCCTGATCTTTCAGTTTACCATCCTAATTGTGGACAGACAAGGCACTTACCACCACACCAGGCACAACAGGTCTCTTATAATAACTCCCTCCTGGAAATGAGTAGCAGCCCCATGAAAACTACTTTCTCTTTTCTACTGGGCTCCGGCTTTTCAAAGTTCAAATAACTGTGAATGATGTTTTGAAGACCAGGATTCCATATAAGACCCCACAAGGACAAACCATGTGGAAGCCATGACAGCATACAATTAATATTTTTGTGCATATTAGCTTGTCGGATTTGTCTTCATTATTCTACTTCGAAGAGTAATCCAAAAGAAAGTATTTTGTAGCACTCTTTACCATTCTTCAGCTTGAATAATCTTTCTACCCTCTTTTCCACAACAGGAAAAATGTCTTTTTAGTGCTGAGCACTTGTTTTGTGCTCAATACTTTGACCACTTAAGAGTCACCCTTCCTGACCCTCCCCCATACAAGCCTGGGAATGACAGACTGGCTAGATCCCAGGGGAGGACATTGCAGCCAGCCCTGAGGGGACAGGATGAGCTGGGGTTGGATG
>CM053758.1:37729531-37786503 GCA_028658305.1 Pachyuromys duprasi | reverse complement strand
GGAGGGGGCGGGGAGGAGATGGGGGAGGGTTGGGGAGGGTGGGAGGGAATGAGGGAGGGGGCTACACTTGGGATGCAAAGTACCTAACCTGTGATTGATAACAAAAAAATAAATAAATTAAAAAAAAAAAAGAGTCACCCTTTCCTTAACCATTGCCCACTGCAAGCAAAAACTTTTCTGGCCAAAGCTGAATAAAGTACTAGTCTACGGGTATAAATGTGAATACTAACAAGGCAGTTTGATTGAATACGTGCTCATTTAGCAAAACATGTAGTAGGTTCTCCCCTAGGGCCCGTGACTTCCCTAGACTTAGGCTTTTGGGTAGGTTTAACAGTAATAGTCATAAACTCCTTCTCAAAGAAAAGGTCTTAAATCCAAATTAAAAAAAATAGTTGTTGACTCCCAAATCAGTAATGCCACTATTAGAGCAGTGGGAACACTCTGTCTGGTACTATGAGGGATCTATAGCTGGTAGGACCATTGGTGATGTTCTCCTTCAGCAACCCACATGAAGATATTACTATTAGCTGGCTGGGAGAAAGTTTTCAGTTCAATTTCTGCCTAATTTCTCTATGATCTTTACAAAAGGAAGAATCTACATATTCTTTTTGTGGTAGTTCTCTTTTGGGGTTTCAGTTACCTCATTCAGAATAATATTTTGCAATTGCATCTATTTCCTGCTGATTTCATAATTCACGTTTACAGCACAATAAAATTTAATTGCATATATAAACAATATCTTCATTGTCTACTTATTTGTTAGTGAACGCCTGAGCTGATTTCGTTCCCTAGATATTGTGAACAGAGCACTGGTGAGCATGGAAGCGCAGCTACCTCAGTTGCATACTCAGAGGATGTAGAGTCCTTTGGGTACCCATCCAATAGATAGTGGCGCCTTTGAGTTTGGGAGAAACCTTCACACTGATCTCCATAGTGGCTGCACCAATTTACACTCTCACCATCAGTGAATAATAAGGGTCTCCTTTCCCCATCAGTACATTTAATCACATTTATTTATTTATTTATTTGTTGTGCATATGTTTCTGAGGTGTGTGTATGGATGGGTGCAAACATGTGCGTGGAGGACAGAGAATAACCTGTGAAAGTTGGTTCTTTCCATGCATTATTTGGGTCCCAGAGATCAAACTCAAGTCAAAAGTACCAGGCTTGGCAGCAGGAACATTTACCCACTGAGCCATCTCACCAGTCTCATAGCCTACGTTTTTCATTGATTATTTGTTTACTTGATTCTCATTCTTCGTAAATTCTACATGTTCAGGCTTTGTCAGATGTAGAGCTGGCAAAGGTTTCTCTCATTCTGTGGGCTGCTTCTACACTCTGTTGAGCATTTCCTTTTCTAAACAAAAGCTCCTTTATGAATGTGACTTTTAAAAAGTGTGTGGTGGTATGTTTTAAGCTGTGTTGCCTTCTGATGCAGTTAAGCCTTCGGTAGCTGGAAATAGACAAATACATAATATTTTAAAGCCCTTCTTTTAAAAAAGGTGACTTTTTATTTCAGATATGATGTATAACAGTTTAAATATAAAAATATTTATGGGGCAACAATAAAATATGTACTTATGTGTTTTATCATGTGTGTGCATCTATGTGCAAACTATGGCAAGTGTAGTTAGTATTTACATGTACTTATCTTCCTTTGGAAAAAAAAAGAACTTGTACTACAAGTTCTGAGCATTGATTTCCCACAAAGATAGTATCAGATCTCTATAAAATAAATCCATAGGATTCCCAGCAATTCCACTAATAGATGAGAAGAGGCAGGTGTGTATGCAGGCAAGCCTGGTTGGCTACCTGACAGCAAGGCAGGGCATTTCTTCACCAGCTGAGCCTTCCTATCATCAGAACAATATTTTCTGAATCTGATTTTCACCTTGAAAAGTTAGACCTTTCATCTCACTTGCAAATCTATATGCAAAAGCTAAAACAAGGTTGCAGCCAATGTTTAGATAAGAATACAGGGGAGGTAATAACCCAGTACTTTCCACTGAACACTTCCACTAACTCATCTCCCAACTAAGAAAACATTGAAATAAAATGGAGATGATTAAGTTAAAAACATTAATAGATGGCCAATATTCTGCACTGAAACCCAAGAAAGAGATTGTCTGTTTCTACAGATGGACAAGTGTGCCTTTTGCCAGGCTCAGCCAATGGTTTCCAATGTGTATGGTTCATCAATATTCAAGTGCCATCCCTAATTACATAGCAACAGCTTCTTTATAATTCCTTCACTTTCCCCACACATGCATAGTAACCTTTGTTCCAATCACAGTGCATTTTCGATTAATACATCAGAACACATGTTTTTAAGCTTTGACATTTCTAGAAACCTGTGATTTGAAAGTATTTTTCTGGAGAGAGAATCCCTGCACTTGACATCAGAGCCCTTCAGGTGGAAAGAGAATGCACAGTTTTAGATCTGACTCATAGCGATATCCTGAATTTGTTAGGTGAGTGATTGACTCTGAGAGTTGGGTACATTTTCTTAAAATTTCCTCAATTTTTAAGGCCATTAAAGTCATTTCCTGTGTGATGTCAATGAGTCCAGATCTGCACACAGACAGGAAAGGTCAGGATGAATCAGATGCTCCATGCTCTGTTGTACTGGCTGTTCTTGAGTGAGCACCCTGGTCTCAGCAGTACTAGGTTGGTTCTCTGGCAAAGGAGAAACAGGAGACACAGATTTACATAGAGGTAACTAAAACCATTGTCTATTGCTTGCCCACTCTACTTTTTATTCAACATTTCTAAGGCTACATATAAAATTTAAATCTCTGTCATAATGTTAATAAAGGGCTTTTCAAGTTAAAACCTAACCCCTCTGGTGATATTTCTTTCCTCTTCTGTATAGAAGATGTATATGAGAAGTTTGGATTTTTGCTTGCTGCACCCCACCACTTAGTAGTCTCTAGAAAACTAAGCTGACAAGTGTCCCACACTGTCACTGTGGTATTTAAGACTAGATAGTCACTGTGGTTTCCTTTCCTGTTTCACCGGGTTGTAAAATTACCTGGTGAGAACAATTTAAAAGAAAAGGGGATTACTTCAGCTCACAGTTCAAGGGCACAGTCTCTCATAGGAAGGAGGTAAGTCAGAGCAGCAGGAGCTTCAAGGACCTGGGCATATTGTATTCACAGTCAAGGAGCACAGGAAAGAAAGCGTGGTGATGGTGCCTAGCTCACTTTCATTTGTACCATTCTGGGTCTTCTGCCCGGGAAACTGCCCTGCTTGGTTAGTTAGGATGGGTCTTAGCCTAAGCAGCCAAGACAGTCCCTCACAGGCACTCCAGAGGCCCATCACCCCAGCTGATTCTAGATTCTGTCAGCTTGGTAATTAATACTAGGCATCTACCTTTCCAAGGCCCTCTACCTTTATTTACATTAGAATGTTGAATGAGTTAACCTAGGGATTTCCCAACCTAAGGTGTTCAAGTAGCTGTCAGACATTTATACTGACTTGGTCATGTTTTTTCTTTTGTTCTCTTTCTTTTTCAGTTTTTAATTAACTTATTCATTTTACATTCTGATCTAGCCCCTCCCTACTCTTCCTCTCAGTCTCACCCTCCCCTTTGCTTGTTCTCTAGCCTTTAGATAAAGGGAGCCCTCCTCCCTTACCAACTGACCCCAGACTATCAAGTTTCCTCAGGAATGTCTGTGTCCTCCTCCTCTGTGGCCTGGCAAAGCTATCTCTCTGGGGAGGAAGTGATTGAAGAGCAGGCAATTGATTTAATGTCAGAGACAGCCCCTGATCTCCTTATTAGGAAGCCCACATAGCGACTGAGCTACCTATTGGCTACATCTGAGCAGGGGGCCTATGTCCTATCCTTACATCAGTCTCCACAGGCCCCTCTGGGTCCAGATTCTTTGTCTTTGTTGGTTCTCTTGTGGAGCTCCTGTCCCCTCCAGGTCCATCTATCCTCCTCCTCTTCCATAGTACCCCCTGTGGTTTGCCCAAAGTTTGACTGTGAATCTCATCATTTGCTTCCACCTCTGCTGGGTGGAGTTTTTCAGAGAACATCTATGGAAGATTACCATCCAGTTCCCTGTCTTTAATCACTTTGGTGTCTATTCTGTTTGCCCTTCTGAATGAGAATTAAGCATCCTTTCTAGGGTCCTCCTTGTTACTTAGCTTCGTTAGGTCTGTGGACTATAGAATGGTTATCCTGTATTGTATGGCTAATATCCACTCAAAGCACTTTGCAATTATGAAGGAAACAGTTAATTTCTCAAGTTTAAAATATATTTAGAAAAATTATAGGGTGGGAGGGAATGAGGGAGGAGGCTATGCCTGGGATGCAAAGTACCTAACCTGTGATTGATATAAAAATAAATAAATTAATAAAAAAATAAAAAAAAGAAAAATTATAATGCTCCTCTCCCTTCCTGTTGATGAGGGCACTATTATTTCATGTTTACTTTTTATATTAACAAGTGATTTGTTCCTTTTCCCTTATTACTGAACCATTTATGCTTGGTTACTTTTTAAATGATATTTTAGAAAACACTTAGCTTATTTTTTTAGAACTAAACTATAAAGAAGAGGCAGATTTTTGAATTTTAAATAATTCACAGCTGCCAGGCTGTTCTTAATCACTAAATGAGCATCTATACATTGTGTGCTCTTTCTAAAAATTATATAGTAAGTATTCAAGAGTCCCAGTGCTGGGCTGAGAGAGATGTGTTGCCTCCCAAAGGTTTCCTCTTAGATGACACCAGAATTTCTGCACTGTCTAAAGTGGAGGGCAACTGTGTTTCTAGAAAAAGTGTATGCTGCAGAACTGCCCAACTCAACTAAAGAACCAATGCCCAAGAATAAGACTCCATGTTTTCTTTTCCCTCTTTCTTCACTTAATCCTTAGATTAAGTACTTATCCCAAAGGAAATCTTTCTCTCTCATTGTTCCACAACAATCAGTAAAAGGTCCTTTATTGATTTTATTACTGAGATGGCTACAGGTTGCAAAAATCTTTCATTCTTTTCTTGAAAACTCCTTCTGCCATAGTGCTTCCTCGCTCTCTGAAGCGCACAATTTCGACCCTTACGTAACATCCCTTTTAGCATGAGCATATCTAAGGGTATCACTAATGGAAGTGGTGGATGGGACGATAAAGATTTTCAAATGGACCATAAGGAGTTGTGTCTTTTATTTGAAAGCATCTAAAATATTGGCCCCTCTGTCCATTGGTCACTGATGAACCACTGACCTCTTCCTTCTCAGAGACAATGCAATAGGGATCGGTGTTGTCTCCCTGAAACTGACACTGACCACAGCATATCTTACTAGAACTAACCAGGCACTCTGACATTACTTTTGCATTCTTGGGAAGACACTGACTTATCTTCTGAATTATCCTGTTATCCTACTCTTTGTGTCCAGTCTCTTGCCTCCTCTTTGCCTCTATCAGAGGCTTTTTCTAGAATACTCTTCCCCACTTCCTTTGTAAAAATACATTTTATGAGTTCCTTGAGAATCGCATACAATATATTTTGATCATATCCACCCTCAACCCCTTCCCCCAGTTCCTCGGAAGTTCTACCCCACCTCTCTACCTCACCCAACTCTTAAAGAATCACCCCTTTTAAGTAATTAACTGAATCTAATTTGTGTTGCCCATTTACTCATGACTACGGAAACATCTAAAGGGATGGTCAACCTACTAGATGCCACACCTTTAAGGTGCTTTAAGGCAAACAAACCCAGCCCCATAAATCCATAACTGTCCACAGCTCCTTAATTAGGGGTGTGGCTATGTGGGGCCTCCCACCCCTCTTTGCTAGAATGTTGACTGGCTTGACCTTGTAGAGATATTGTACAATTCCAGTTCAATTGTTTGTCTTTTCACAGCAAGTAAACATTGTTTTACACTGGTCCTTCCTGTTACAATATTTCTGACTCCCTTTCCACCTTGGTCCCTGAACCTTGGGGAGAGGTAGATGCCCCATTTATGACTGAGCCCTCCACTGACCCATATTTTCTACATTTTGATTAGCTATGAGTTTTATGTTAACTGTAGAGTAAATTTCTCTGATGAGGACTGAGCATTGTATTAATCTATGACAAAGGAGATGTAAATTTAGACAATAGTTTGAGATATCATGCCCTTTTAGAAAAGTAATAACAGTAAGTTCACTTCTGGGGCCTATGAGCTCCCCAAGCAAAGGTTCTTAGACAGAGTTTCAGTACTAGGCATACATTATGAGCTTTAGAGTAGGCCATTTCTACTCTACATAACTACTTTCCAATTAGAAAGTAGTTATTTAACCCATAACAGTCATCCAGTATTTCATCATACCACAGTTTGCCACATGCTGATTATTATTGTAGTTTACAGTGTCCACATCTGGGTAAGACTGTTGATGAATTTTCTCTCCTACAGCATGAATACCACTTTCCAGTACTTTGTACTCTTACCAGGAGGGAGGGAGCTTCTTGATCAGTATCAACTTGATTTCTTCATATCCTGTGGCTAAAGTGAGTGGTATCTCCAGCAATAGGGTCTTACCATTGAGTTTTGATGGACAACTAAGAATAAGAACAATAGTATTTTGTTTGGCCAGTCTTCAGTAAACTCCAGACTAACATGTCAAGGGGTAGTATCATTTTCTTTTTGTTTCATTTAAAAAATATTTTATGCAATATATCCTACTCCTGCTTTACAGTTTCCAACTCCTCCCAGATCTTCCCCACCTCCTCACCAACTCCATGCCCTTTTTTCTCTTTCTTTTTAGAAATCAAATAAACAGGCAAACCAAAAATAAGACTAAAACTAGAAAATAAACTAAATCAGAAACTGTAATATACAAGCAAAACACCGGTAAGACCCCCCCAAAAAGTACCCAACCAAGCAAAATGAGGCAAAAAGTCTACAACAAAACCATTGAGTTCATTTTGTATTTACTATCTATTTCTGGGCATGGGGCCTATCCTTAACTGTGGTTAGCATACCCAGTGAGACTCCACTGGAGAAAATTCATTGATACTTTGCAAGTGAATGTCAATTGCAGAGGGCTTCTTGGTTAGGGATGTGAACCCTTGAACCCTGTCTGACTTTAACATTATCAGGCCCTGTGTGCTGCCATAGTCTCTTTGAGTTCATATGTGCATTAGTCCCTGTTACACCTGGAAGGCAATATTTCCTCAGAGTCATCTATTCCTCTGGCTTTTATAATCTTTTGGTCTTCTCTTCTACATATCTCCCAGAACCCTGAGGGAAGGTCATTGAAGAAGAGTCCCAATTGGAACTGGGTATGACAAAGTCTTTCACTCCCTAGAAAGTGTCTAGTCGTGGGTCTCTGTGTTAGTTCCCATCTGCTTCTCTATGCCTAAGTGAGACACTAACCTATGGGTATAGCAGAATGTGTTTAAGAGGCATTTTATTGTTTTGTTCTTTTAGCACAACGATAGTATTGGTTTTCCCCAAGGCCCATGTCCTATCCAGTATCAGTTTCCTGGATACCTGAGCAGTATCAGATATGGGTTCCCAGCCTTTTGTTGATAATAAATGTATAATGGGTGAAGAAATCATCTTTGGCTACTTCCAACTGACACTGAGGCATTGATTGGGGGTGGCAGTGGCAAAAGGCTGAAATGTTGGCCAAGTCTGGGATGAGCAGGCTGTCCTACTTGTTGTCCAGGATCTCAGAACATCTGCATTCAGCTTGATGCAGTCAGTATATGAGATTACACTGGAGAACCTGTGGGTAGCTGCTTTGGCACTGTCCTGGATATAGACAACCTGGGCCTGGCAGGAATACTGGAACATATATATGGGCAGAAGACAAAGTTAAGTAGTTTAGGAAACAAAAATTTAAATGCACATTTGAAACTTTTGGATCCATGATTTTGGTAGTTGGAGGAGGGGAGTCCCAAAACTAGGGAAAGGAGGAGGAATCCCACCCTCTGAAATAGGCAATAGGTGGACCAGTTAGGCTGTTTATTGACAGTACTTATGTGGAGTGCATCTGACCACAGGGTGGATTTGTGTGGATTCCTGTAGCTTACAAGAGTTCCCTTTAAGTTTACAAAGAAGATAAGTTTTCTAACATGTTATCATCACCATTGTTAAAAATCTTCAGCAAAATACCCATTGTAGAAAAAGGCAGTCGGCATACATCTTTATGTTATAGCACAGGATTGGGAAATAAGTTTGTGTTAACAGCATGAACACGTTTTGAGGTGAGCTCAGGGAAGACAGAAGCCTTCTGTGAAATAAAAGTGGCAAAAGCTGACTTGATCTTGATATTTAGAATGATTACACACCATGAAAGAGGGGCTGATTCCCTCTATTCAGAAGACTGGATGTATATAAATCTAACACAATGAAAAATAATTCTATACGTAAAAGACA
Source organism: Pachyuromys duprasi (assembly GCA_028658305.1). Lineage (NCBI taxonomy): Eukaryota > Metazoa > Chordata > Mammalia > Rodentia > Muridae > Pachyuromys > Pachyuromys duprasi. Next base: position 37,778,135 of record CM053758.1, on the reverse strand, counting down.
AACCAAAGGAAATTTAAAATCTTGAGCCTGGAGCTATGACAGTGGATCATATAGTGGAATGTAATTTTTTTCCAGAGTTATATTAGTAAAACAGAGTTCCAGTAATTAGTGTCAAAGCTTTGAACTTTCTTAAAATCAAAGTAGCATACCACCAGGAAGAAATCTGAAGCACTCTTTTATTTATTTGGATACCTTAAGTCACCATTTTAAAGCCTAAAATACTTTTTTAGGTTTTCAGACCTTAAGCTTCTGTATCTGTAGGCTTCTGTTTTTCTATTTACCATGAGACACAGGTGAGACTGCTGGGAGCAATCACTGTCCTTCATCTAAAGAAATGGTAAAGGTTACATCTAAGACCTGATTTTTGAGTCTAGTAACAAGGTAGACTGTGGTATCTAGATCTAGTGGTAGCATCTCTAGGATAATGATGCTTAAGGCCTGATTAAGAAGGCATCTAAAGCCTGTTAATCTTTGACATGAGATATGTAAATAAGGCGATCATGTTTGCCTTTTAAACAAGAGATTTAGTAGCTAGTAGTTTTAAATCGTTAATGAATTGAGTAATGAAATAACATAGTGGATGACCTTGGGATAAGGAGCTAATTGCCTGTTTTCTAGCTGTCAAGCTACCATTAGCTTAGCCAGCAATGTAATCAGAGACCTGAGAAGGATAAACTGTAATTTAAATGTATATATGTATCTATCAAAATGACAGAGATGACTAGTAGGTCCATAGTCCACTACCTAGACAGTTGTCCCATTTTCCCAAAGTCTCCATGGCAACATGGGCAGAGATAGTCTGGACATGAGGTGCAGAAGATGAGAAGCTTTTTCTGTGGAGGAAAAGCATGGGAGAGACTGACCTCATCTCATTTCCTCAACAGGCGACAATAACTCTCTGGGTGTTCAGTTTGTCCATAGGACAGGCTAGGCCCTAGCAGTTGGTGAAGCATTGAGGGGCAGTCTTGCCCAGTGGTTAGGGCACCAAAATGTAGGGTTGACCTCATCTGTTGTTGTACCCAAGTCTTCCCAGAGACCGCCTTGGGAATTACTGTTAGGATTTGGAAGTCTCTGTCATAATTAGCTTAAACATGTTAAACTCAGCAGGTCTCTGAGGGCTTTGAAGGCTAGCGTATTTGAGTTAAGCAATCTCTGTCAGTCTTTAGTTGTCTGTTCTACACTATACCTTGCAAACTTAAAACAGAATGTTATTATCTGTAATTATACCATGTTCTGTAGGTGTTTGAGGACCAGGTCTATCTTAAGTAGATCTAAATAGAAAACCTTTGCTTGTTCTAGTTACTTTTAGTTTAAATATAAAAACATGTTCAGGAGGCTAGGTAAAGCTTAATCCTGCAATCATTCATTTTACATGGTTCAGGGCATGTAAAAAGACTTGGTCATTTATATGATGAGTGAATATTAGCTTGCATTTTTTAAATCTTTATGTATTAGGGCTTTAGGCTTTATCCATAAGTTAAGTTGGAGCCTCAACAATCATAAACATAGTCCATAAGGAGAGCATAACAGTTTCCTATATAATTTAATTTGTAAAAGGTCTATAGCTTTTAAAAATCTAAAGCCACATTATAGATTAGTAACATTAGCAAAAACAACATGCTTTTGAGGCAGTGATTGTTAACCTTTAGAGAGTGAAGATAGAGCGTAATAACCAAGTTCTAGCACTGTAAGCAATTGAATGTCTCTACAATTAATATATACCAATTTAAAAGTATCTTTGCAATTATGTCACATGCTTTAAGGTAATTAATGTACAAGCTTTTAACTGTTGACCCTGGACTTTAAAAACATGGCTGGGTTTGAGAAAAGGTGAACAATAATGCACTTCTAGAGTGAGCAATACAGTAGAGCAGTATAAAACAACTTTAAAATTATATCTTAATTTATTATACCAAATCCATTGGCCAGAAAGTTTAGAGGTGAACCCAGAGCACAAGCAGCTAGTGGCAGGAGAAACAGTATTTATTCACGCATCCAAGAACTAGCAAAAATGTAAGTAGTTAGACATACATTTTAAATTAGCTTGTTGATCTGAATAAGCATTTAATAACCTTGAAAATTCACCATCATATAAGGAATATTTTAGATCAGGGTTAAATCATATATACATTATGTTATAAAAATATAATTTTGAATTTTTATAAAAATCCATACCAATTTAAATAAGATTTGTTGTTTTCTTAGCTAAAAGGAGGTGAAAATAATAGTTCATTAGGATTAAGAGTGCTATGTTTGTGTGCAAAAATTAGAGAGAAAAGATTTTTAAGAGTTGGGAAGTAGATTTTTAGGGAGAAGACTTTGGAAGCTTAGAGTAGAGTAAGTTTAGAAAGAAAATATTTGGGAATCATTTCTCTGTGGCAACGAATAGTTGGGAATTTGTTATGCCAATTCTTGTAATAGAGTCCCTTGAGGACAGGAGGATGAGGGAAGTGCTTGCTTGGAGTCTTGCAGACAGCCTTCTAGGAGGAGTGGGGGAAGGGAGGAATAGATCCATGTGGCCAGTCCAGGATGGAGAGCTATGTGGAGGAAGTGGACTCATAAGTGGGATATAGGATCAAAATCACAGACAAATGGTTCAGTCACACTTCATCAGCTGTCAAATTCTTGGTCCGAGGCAGCCAGTGTTAGCAGCAGGCATGCTGTGTAGTCTCTGTTCAAGCAGGCCTCTGCTTAAGTCACAACAACCTGCAGAGCAACCAGGCGGCATTAAACAGGGTTTGGAGTGAGGATAAAGGCATAAAGTAAGGAAAGTTTTTAGAGTTCGCTCGATCACTTGGGAGATATGATGAAGCAATTTAGAGAGTTGGTATCTCTAAAACCCTTGGAGGTCTGAATTGGGGATACCATTCCCATGGGTGAGGAGAGAAGCAAGCCACATCCCTGAACCTTGGGCTTCCAGGCCACTAGGGCACAGAGGGTTTAGAGATGAGATGTACTAGCCCATCAAGGATGTCACAAGCTTGTCAGAGCCCTTAGGGAAATCTCAAGAGGCATGGATTCACCTTGTACCGGGATTTTTGGCAAGCAAGAAAGAGAGAAAGGGGAAACCCTGCTGGAAGAAGGGAAAGAAAGTATCACCCAGGGAAGGGATCTGACCAGAGGTCAGCAGACCAGGAAGGGAAAACCTAACAGTCAGTCAGACGGAGCCTAGCGATGGGTAGAACCGAAGGCAAATCTGTTGTGCACAGCATGGAGGGCAGCATGGTGTGTGCAGACACTACCAGAAGAGCCACAGGTTATAATATTGATTAAGAATCTGCAGCAACTTATTTGGTAAAAGGAAGGAAGTTCATTGTGAAAGAGGAGAGGGGAGAGAGAAAAGGGGGGTACCTCAGAGGGAGACAAAGAGAGGGGGAGAAAAACCGAGGGGTGGTGGAGGGAGAAAGGGAGAGAGAACACTCAGCATGGCAGGGTAATATCCCACACACCTGGCACCTGGCAGTGGAAGATGATGATGTCAGAGGTTGCTAAGCAACCTGGAAGCAAGCCATTGTAACAACAGTAAGTATGCCATGTTTTCATTATCCATTCATCACTTGATGGATGTGCTGGCTGTTTATAATGTCTGACTATGAGAATTAGAGCAGCAATGAAAATGAATGAGCAAATATATCCGTAGACTCCTTTCTTCAGTTAAGAGTATATAGGTAGCTGTGCTCACCTGCTAGCACCTTCAAACAAGCTCTGAAGGCACTGCTTTTCATTTGACAACCTATGGCTTCTTGGAGGAGGAACACTATCTTAAGTATAGGGTAATTCAGTTAAAATAATTTAAATTTAGAAACATATAGGCAATGTATAAAATAGTAGGTTTACATATGGCTTTTTCAGATAGCCTTACAGTTAGTTTTCCTTCTCTCCACACCCTCCTCTAGTCAACCTTCTCATCCTTCTTCCCACATAAACTTCCCTCCCCATCAATTGACTTTCCCCCTTCATATCACCTATCTTTTATCATCCCCCTCTCTTAAGATCCTTCTTGTCCATTCCCACCACTCGTCATCTTCCAGTAGAAATAATGGAAAGGGGCTTGCTTTGTTTGTTTGTTTGCTTGCTTGCTTGTTTTCTTTTCTTTTGCTTTTAGAGACAAGCTGTATCCTGACTGGCCTGGAATTAAGAGAAATTCACTTGCCTCCGCTCCCTGTCATTGGAATTAAAGACATATGCCACCATGTTTGGCTTAATTTTTATTTTTATTCATTTGCATACCATATTTTCTCATCTCCTAATTATGATCAGATAAAAACTTCTGACACTACAGTCACTAAAATGAGTCACTGACAACAAATCTTTGTGGGTTATTTTATAATTTTTAGAGGACACAGTGAAGTTTTACTCTGAGTTGCTATAAACATATATATTATTTATCAAACTTTAAATTTATGGCCTTACAATAGTTACCTATTTTTTAGATGAACAATATGAAAAACAAAATTCTTGGAACCACTAAGTTATAATAAAACACTCAGATCCAATCCAATTCACAAAATGAAATCCTTCATGGTTTAGTCATGGCCTTTTCATTTGTGTTAAAGTTTAAGCATCCTATAAAGTCCTGTGCATTTTCATAGGATTCAAGTCTGACCACATTCTCTGAGCTATCCATTATCTATTGAGTGAAGTGCAGTGGCCATTCACTCTGTACTGGCTTAGGTCTATACTGACATTCCCAGAAGCTGAAAGGCCAGACAGAAGCACATACCATGAGGTTTCAGAATACCATGAGACTTGTTCACAGTGTAAAAGAAATGAAGTGTTCATTTATGGGATGTATTTTTCAGTGTTTTCAGCCTAAGGCTGATCTAAGTAACTCAATGTACATTAAAGTAAAACTGTAAGTAAAGAGGGCCTTTCTGTTTGTATTCATTATCTGCCAAGTAAGTGTGAACATCAGTTTAACCTAAAGATGCAATCATGTATTCAGCCAGTTGTAAAGCATTCCATTGCATGAAAGGCTGACATATCACTATCTACCTTAACCTAAACACTTGGCTATAGGCCTAAACAAGCAGCATGCTTTGAAAGGCATATCTGGTGACTTCATAGCTGGTTGTTTAATTTTAAACAGTAGGGCACATAAAGGCAATGGTTCAGAAGGAAGAAAAGATGCAGCGGTAGAGTTACATACAAAATTTTAAGAGCTCAGTATTGAACTGAGAAGACCAGAGATCATTTCTCACTCAATCTGCAAAGTCTAGCTCATGGCCATATCCCCAACTTAAAGAACAGAGGCAAGAGAGTATGCCAACAAAATGATATTCAGTGTAAACAAAATTTTCCTCTAGAAAGTGGAAACATTAGTTAAATCATGGGATTTTTGAGGTTATAATGGCACAATAAATAACAGATGAACTTGTCTAAAGATACAAATTGTAAGTTATCATCACTCCATACAGTATAACTTCATTTAAACGATTATATATATATATATATATATATTTTCAATGACCAGATTCATGGGAAGAAAACTTTCAGAAAGATGTTCATATGAGCCCAGTTTTCTACATTAGCACTTCCAACAAAATGTCTGAGAAGGTTAAGGATTAACTTGTCTTGACAGTCCTACAAATCTTAAAGTTTAGAGGAGGCTATGGCATACCACAGTGTCAGCTGGAAACTGTCCCCAGTGTGGGACTGGAGTCTAGGAGCAAATCATCTCAGTTCTACAACCAAATAAATAGATCCAGAAATTCTCTGCTCCTGTGACTCATAACTCAAGACAAATCTTTTCTAGTGTACTGTTGTTTAGCTCTCAAATGATTATGGATTTTGATATTTAATATCTGTAGTCAATATGTAATGAACCAACACAGAATACACACACGTACACACACCACACACACGTACACACAAGTAAACTCACCTCTCAGGATCAAGGAAAGAGAAACAGTGGAAATATAAATAGATTCACAGAGCATCTAGACAATACAGCTGTTGTAGCCATGCCAGATGTTGTGCTTGTATCCAGTATTGTTCAAACAATACTAGATACACTAGATAATACAAACAATGAACACATAGTGCTAAGTAAATTCTCAAAAAATAATCAAAACTGAAATTTAAGAACTCTGATGAGAAAGTTAGTTTAGAAACACAATGCTAGAAAGCTAAAGAATGGAAAATGGATATAAATGCAACAGAATATATGTCTATAGACATATGTATATGTGGGTCAAACATATGAAATATATGGAGTTAAAAACAAAGAAAATAAGATGTAAGCAACAATAAAAGTAGATACAATTTTGAAATTCTTAAGACGTAAAATCAGTAATCCAGGAACATCTGTGAATTCCATTGAGAACAAATAAAGTGATTTAAAAAATTTAACTGTACCAAGGTAATCAGTTGAAAACTGGACCAAAAGGAAAATCTCAAATGCCTGCAGCAAAAAAACATCCATTTCCTCCCAAGGTGTAATCCTTGGATTGCAAGTTACTCTCTGCAGAACACTTCAGATCAGATGACAACAAAGTAGACACAACGCCTGCTATCTGAGCTTGATTCCTAGGAAGACCCATGCTTTAAAATGGTTCTTTCAAAAATTGTCTGGCTAGGCCTAGCGGTGCCACCCCATATACTCAGAACACACACAAGATGGACATGTCCTTCTTGACATTGTCTAAGTACCACCCTTGTGACAGATAGCAGCAAGACTCAGTCTCTTAGCTCTGCTTATTTCCCGTGGAATGCTCACTGATCTCCTAGCCAAACATGATGTCAACCAATTGTCATACTGAGTTCTGGGTCTGTGACCCTGGTTCCAGCTCAGAGTCCTGAGCTAAACTTCACATTGGGGCTTTCTGACTAGTAGATACTCTTTAATCATTGACATGAACTTGGGCAAGAAAGGTACTGGCACATTGTTGTTTGGTGACTTTTATTCATGTCAATCACAAGATTCAGATATCCATGTTACTGACTGGCTTAGGCTTGAGTTTCATCTGTGTTCCCACCATATCCATTTCCAAATGAAATGAGGTCAGAACAGGTGTCTGCCTCTCTAACCCCTACCACTAGATCTCAAGTCACATGCTTAGAATATTTCCTAAAGAGTATACAACTAGTAACCAGACTTTTAAACATGTGGGCCTATTGGTGCCATTCTCATTCAAAATATTACAGTAGCACAGTAGTTTCTTTCCATAGTTATCCTCTTTAGACTTTAATCAACAAATGTCGTTGTGTTCTCCATCCTGTCTTAGACAATCTGGATGAGCGATGGACAGTCATTGTGTAAATGATTTGATTCCTTGTCCTCCGCTCATCCTTCTATCCTTATACTACTGTGTTCTGGGAAAACAAGAGTGTATTCCACACCAAAACAGAACCAACCAGCTAATACACATTTAGAGAAAAGGAGCAAGTATGATACTGATAGCAAGACAGAATTGAAAAGAGCTTCAAAAGACAGCTGATTATATTCATACAAACCTGATGTAAAGCTAACATTCAAAAAGTGTTAAAGCTATGAATTATTTAGCACATAATAGTAAGGAGTTGTTTTCACATGAATTTAAAAAAAATCTCTAGATGTACCACATAGTAATCAGTTCTAAGTTGATTAAATATTGAAGCATTCAGAAAAATAAATATATAAGACAATACTTCCATGCTTATGAAATTGAGTCCATAGACTCAATAGCTGCTTATAATGACCATCACTTTGAGGAATCCTAAATGCACACCAGAATGAGAAGGCATGATGAGAATTCTGAATGGGTGGTAGTTTAGAGGACTGTATAATGCTTTGCTAGGCTGCACATTATCAAGAACTTCTAAATGCTGGTAGTGGGAAAGTTTTCAAAGATAATGATGTGTGAATATCTTATACCCAAACAGTTCTGCTTTTAGAAATGTTTAACGGAAAACCTTTTGGTTTTCTTCTAGGAACACATTTTTGCACAGTTTTCTTTGTTCTGTGTGTACCACCAAAGCATTGGTGAGAATCCAAATGTCCATTCTTAGAAAAACAGAAAAACAGTATGATTTCATCCAGTGTTTGTTATATTCATATAAATGTTAGATTTTTAATTTTTTTAGTGTTATGGTTTAGTTAAGTGACATGCATAGAACGTTTATATGCACTGTATAGACAGAGCCATGTGACCAAGAATGCAGGAGACTCACCCTGTGTCTGTTGAGAGTTCTTTGAAGCAGTATCACTGAGCAGCAATGAGCATCCCTAGAGTCCTGACCTGGACTTCTAAATACCATTTTCTAATGAAACAAACCAAGATACACAGGAGAAATAGTTGGTTCTAGGGATATATCAGGGAGGTACAGGAATATCCTGAAGCATCCTCTAGTTCCAAGAAATGAGAGGCACTTTCAAACCTAAACAATAAAGCGCGTCAAGGCTTCTAGGAGCTAGTGGGAACAGCTCTAAATGGCCAAACAGTTGGAACAACAAAACGAACCATTGAATTTTGTGCCAAATAATAAAATATTTGAGTTCATACCATACTAAATGGTTATGAGCAATACATGACCGATAAAAACCAAAGGGAACCCAGAAACAGTGGAATTAAGGAACAGGGTTTCTAAGAATAGTATATTAATTTTATTGAAGCATGACAATCTCCAATAAGCAACAAGAGAAAGATAAAGGCAACATGGGGGCTGTGCTTACTGTTTTTGAAACTTTACTAGGAATCGGTAGCTACTCTAAAATAAGTGTTTATGTAAAACTGTATGTTACCACTCACACCCATTAGAGGCGCCTGAATTCAGGCCACTGGCCTCTTCAGATGCTGGTGGGGGTGTGAAGAGAAGTAACCCCTCCTAGGATCATTCACAGTGAAGAAAGTTAATCTAATTGAAGTCTACTTGGTATAGCCTTCCAAAACTAAGCACCCTCTTATAAGACCCCCAAATCAAGCTCCTTCATGATTACAAGGAAGCTGGAGACTATCTTACAAAAAGCTGAACACCGCAGTTTATAGTATCTCTGTTCATAAAGGCTAAATCTCAGAAGCAACCAAGCTGTCCTCCCTAAATGAGAGGGTAAAAAGTCAAGGTAGGGGAGATGCAAGATGGCGGTCCCAGGAGGCCACTGTGTCTGAGGAGCAGGACAGCAGAGTTGGCGCAGTGACAAAGAGAGTGAAGTCTAGGACCTAAAACACCAGCGTTTTGTGATTGCCAGGTGAGAGGAAATCCTATGGTGGGTGTGGAAATCAATTGGGACAGACCTCAGGCCACTCAATCAATCCCTGGAAAAGGTCCTGGGGACCAGCGGGCGCACATCTGCCCACCTAGATCTGAGCACACAGCCTCCCCGGCTCCCCCAGCTGCCATCTGGGACCTGGACACACAACCTCAGGCCCAGAGTAGGTGCCCAGCCTCTGAACCAGAGCAGAGACCTCAGTTGCTGGCCCAGAAAGGAGGGCACAGCCTCTGGCCCAGAGCGGCACCCCCAGCTACCATCCCAAAATGGGGGGCACAGCCCCTGGCTCAGAGTGAGGCACCAAGCCTCCGACCCAGAGAGGAGCCCTTAATTGCTGGCCCAGAGAGGATCACACAGCCTGTGGCCCAGAAGGGGACACACAGCTGCCATCCCAGACCTGAGCACACAGTCTCCGGTCCAGAGCCAAGGACTCAGCCTCTGGTCCAGAGACTTGCTATGCACTTGACTCACAGTCCCAGACAGAACTGTGTGCCCCAGGATACCAGACTTAGTTTCCTTGTTGGGAGAAAACCCCACAGCTAGGAAATCAGCAGATTCTTCAAGAGAGCTGTACCTGGAAAACAGTGTAACAACAGCAGCAGCAGCTCACTAAATTCAGATCAAGAAACCCAGCAGCAGGACAGCAGTTCCAGGACTTCTATGGGTGAGAGGAGAGCCCCCCTGACTAACAAAGACCACAGTTACCACTCAGTCTATATGCTCAATGTGAGCAGTGGCAATTCCTGAGAAACACCAGCCATTCAGTGACCATACCCAAAAAGCAGAGGAGGCCTCCTACAGGAAAAATCATTTTCCAGCCAAGGAGATTCTCCCTACCCCAGGATTCCAGGACCAGAAACTAACAGCCAACACCTAAAATAGTTCAATGGGTAGAGGTCAGTGTAAAAGCTCAACCAACAAAAGACAGAGCAAAATAGTATCTCCAGAACCCAGTCATCCAGGGATGAGCAGCCCTGGACACCCCAGCATAATTGAAATTCAAGACGATAACCTTACATCTATGCTGATGAAGAGGGTAATAGAGGAAATAAAATACATAAAGAATTAGAGGAAGATAAAATCAAACAGATTATGGCCATCCATTAAGAAATACAGGAAGATGCAGCCAAACAGTTTGTGGCCTTCAGAGAAATAATTAAATCACTGAAAGAAATAAAAGAAACAGAGGAATGTTCAAACAAACAATTGAAGGAACTAAGAGAAAAACAGGAAAATACAATCAGATACGTGAAGGAAATACACAAAACAACTCAAGATCTGAAGGTAGAATTGGAAAAATTAAAGAAAACAAACGGAAGAAATCATGGAGAGGAAGAATTTAGGGAAGAAAACAGGAACTACAGAGGTAAGCATAACCAACAGTCTACAAGAGATGGAAAAAAGAATCTCAGGTGTAGAAGATACAATGGAAGAAAACGATGTATTGGTCAAGGAAAATGTTAAATCCAAAAAATTCCTGACACAGACCATCCAAGAAATCCAAGAAAATATGAACAGACAAAACCTAAGAATAATAGGAATAGAGGAAAAAAAAATTCCTTCCTCCAAGGCCCAGAAAATATCTTCAACAAAATCATAGAAGAAAATTTCCCCAACTTAAAGGAGAGGCCTATAAGAATACAAGAGGCTGACAGAACACCTAATAAATTAGACCAGAAGAAAAATCCTCCCTCCACATAATAATCAAAACAGTAAGCATACAGAACAAAGAAAAAAATACTAAAAGCTATGAGGGAAAAAGGCCAAGTAACATATAATGGCAAACCCATCAGAATCTCACCTGACTTCTCAACAGAGAGTATGAAAGCCAGAAGGGCCTGGGCAGATATCATGCAGACCCTAAGAGAACACAGATGTCAACCCAGGCTAATATATCCAGCAAAACTCTCAGTCATCATAGATGGAGAAAGCAAGATATGCAATGACAAAAACAAAATCAAACAGTACCTACCCACAAATCCAGCATTACAGAAGATACTAGAAAGAAAAATAGAACCCAGGAAAACTAACTACATTCAGGAAAACACAGGAAAAACTAACCTCACCACAGCAAAACTAAACATAGCCAAGCACACAAACACATTACCATAGCCAACAGCAAAGTCAAAGCATCTAATAGCCACTGGTCATTAATCTCCCTTAACATCAATGGACTCAACTCTCCAATTAAAAGACACAGACTAACCGAATAGATACTTAAACAAGACCCAAAAATGTGTTGCATACTAAAAACACACTTAAGTCACAAAGATAGACATTACCTGAGGGTAAAGGGCTGGAAGACAGTTTTCCAAGCAAATGGACCCAAGAAGCAAGAAAGAGTAGCCATTCTAATATCTAATAAAATAGATTTTCAACAAAAATTAATCAAAAGAGATGGGGAAGGTCATTTCATACTCATCAAAGGAAAACTCCACCAAGAAGACACCACAATTCTGAACATCTATGCCTCAAATACAAGAGCACCCACATTTGTAAAAGAAACACTAATAAAACTGAAACCACACATAGATCCCCACACATTAATAGTGGGAGATTTCAACAACCCACTCTCAACAAAGGACAGGTCAACACAACAGAAATTAAACAAAGAAACAATGACTCTAACAAAGTTCATAATCAAATGGACCTAACAGACATTACAGAACCTTTCGCCCAAACACAAAAGAATTTACCTTCTTCTCAGCACCACATGGAACCTTCTCCAAAACAGACCATATAGTTGGTCACAAAACAAGTCTCAACAGATACAAAAAGATAATCCCATGTATCCTATCTGACCACCATGGACTAAAGCTGGATCTCAACAAAAACAGAAATAACAAAAAGCCTTACACACACATGGAAACTGAACAACTTGCTACTAAATGACAGCTGAGTCAGAGAAGAAATAAAGAAATAAAAGTATTCCGAGAATTCAATGAAAATGAAGACACAACATACCCAAACATAATAAATTAGACCAGAAAAGAAAATATTCCCTCCACATAATAATCAAAACAGTAAGTATACAGAACAAAGAAAAAATACTAACAGCTGTGAAGGAAAAAGGCCAAGTAACATATAATAGCAAACCCATCAGAACCACACCTGACTTCTCAACAGAGAGTATGAAAGCCAGAAGGGCTTGGACGGATATCATGCAGACCCTAAGAGAACACAGATGGGACATGATGAAAGCAGTGCTAAGAGGAAAGTTCATAGCACTAAATGCCTTCAAGAAAAAATTCAAGCAAATTAATGGCTCACCTAAAAGCCCTAGGGGAGGGGGGAGAAGCAGACACACCAAAGAGGAGTAGACAGCTGGACATAATCAAACTCAGGGCTGAAATCAATAATTTAGAAACAAACAAAACACTTCAAAGAATCAATGAAACCAAGAGCTGGTTCTTTGAGAAAATCAGCAAGACAGGCAAATCCTTAGCCAAACTAAAAGGCAGAGAGACACTATCCAAATTAAAAAAAAATCAGAAGTGAAAAGAGGTACATAACCACAGACTCTCAGGAAATCCAAATAATCTTTAGGACTTACTTCCAAAGCCTATACACCACAAAAATTGAAAATCTAAGTGAAATGGTCAATTTTCTTGATCGATTCCTCTTATCAAAGCTGAATCAAGACCAGGTAAATTAATTAAATAGTCCTATATCCCCTAAGGAAATAGAAGTGGTCATCAAAAGTCTCTCATCCAAAAAAAGCACAGGACCAGATGGTTTCAGCACAGAATTCTACCAGGCCATCAAAGAAGAGCTAACTCCAATTCTCTTCAAACTATTCCACAAAATAGAAACAGATGGAACACTATCAAACTCATTCTAAAAAGCCACAGTCACCTTGCTACCTAAACCTCACAAAGACCCAACAAAGAAAGATAATTTCAGGCCAATCTCCCTTATGAACATTCATGCAAAAATATTCAACAAAATACTTGCAAACCGAATATGAGAACACATCAAAAATATCCACTATGACTAAGTAGGCTTCATCCCAAGTGTGCAGAGGTAGTTAAATATATGGAAATCCATCAATTTGACCCACCATATTAACAAACAGAAAGAAAAATGTCACATGATAGTCTCCTTAGATGCTGAAAAAGCATTTGACAAAATCCACATCCATTCATGTTTAAAGTATTGCAGAGATCAGGGATACAAGGCACATAACTAAATATAGTAAAGGCAACATACAACATGACTATAGCTGACATCTAACTAAACGGAGAGAAACTTAAATCAATCCCACTGAAATCAGGGACAAGGCAAGGATGCCCACTCTCTCCATATCTCTTCAATATAGATCTTGAAGTCCTTGCTAGAACAATAAGACAATTGAAGGATATCAATTGGGATAAAAATCGGAAAGGAAGAAGTCAAAGTATCAGTATTTGCAGGTGATATGATAATATACCTGAGTGACCCCAAAAATTCTACCAGGAAACTCCTAGAGCTGACAAACACCTTCAGCAAAGTGGCTGGATACAAAATTAACTCAAAAAAGAAAAAAAATCAGTAGCCCTACTGTATCCAAAAGACAAAAGGGCTGAGAAAGAAATTACGGAAACAACACCCTTCACAATAGCCACAAAAGACACAAAGTACCTTGGTGTGACCCTAAGCAAGCAAGTGAAAAACTTGTATGAAAAAATTTCAAGTCTCTGAAGAAAGAATTAGAAGAAGATATCAGAAGATGGGAGGATCTCCCTTGCTCATGGCTTGGCAGGATGAACCTAGTAAAAATGGCCATCTTACCAAAAGCAATCTACAGATTCAATGCAATTCCCATCAAATTACCAATACAATTCTTTACAGATCTTGAAAGAAAAATTCTCAACTTCATATGGAATAACACGCAACCCAGAATTGCTAAAACAATCCTCTACAATAAAGATCTTCTGGAGGTATCTCTATCCCTGACCTCAAGCTGTACTATAGAGCAATAGTAACAAAAACTACATGGCACTGGCATAGAAACAGAATGGTGGCTCAATGGAACTGAATAGAAGACCCAGAAATAAACCCACACACTTCTGTACATCTGATTTTTGACAAAGATGCCAAAACCATACAATGGAAAAAAGATAGCATCTTCAACAAATGGTGCTGGTCTAACTGGATATCTACATGTAGAAAAATGCAAATAGATCCATACTTACCATCCTGCACAAAACTGAATCAAAGACCTCAATATAAAACCAGACACACTAAACATATTAGAAGAAAAAGTGAGGAAGAACCTGGAACTCATTGGCACAGGAGACAACTTCCTGAACAGAACACCAAGAACACAGGCTCTAAGAGCAACAATCAATAAATGGGATCTCATGAAACTGAAAAGCTTCTGTAAAGGAAAGGACACTGTCATCAGAACAAAAGGAGTACCTACAGATTGGGGAAGAATATTCACCAACCCTTTATGTGACAGAGGGCTGATATCCTGTATATATAAGAACTAAACAAGTTAAAAAGCAACAAATCAAGTAATCCAATTAAAAAATGGGAGACAGTACTAAACAGAATTCTATAGAGGAATATTGAATGGCAGGGAAACACTTAAAGAAATGCTTAACATCCTAACTCATCAGGGAAATGCAAATCAAAACGACCTGAGATTTCACCTTAAGCCCATCAGAATGGCTAAGATCAAAAACTGAAATGACAACACATGCTGGAGAGGTTGTGGAGAAAGGGGGAACCCTCCTCCACTGCTGGTGGGAATGTAAACTTGTACAACCACTCTGAAATCAACCTGGCACTTTCTCAGACAACTAGGAATAGTGGTTCCTCCAGATCCAGCTATACCACTCCTAAGCATATATCCGAAAGATGCTCAAGTACACAATAAGGACATTTGCTCAATCATGTTTGTAGCAGCTTTATTTATAATAGCCAGAAGCTGGAAACAACCCAGATTCCCCTCAACTGAGGAATGGATACAGAAATTGTGGTACATCTACACAATGGAATACTACTAAACAATAAAAAACAAGGAAATCATGAAATTTGCAGGTAAATGTTGGGAACTGGAAAAGATCGTACTGAGACGCTACCCCAGAAGTAAGTAAGACACACACAGTATATATACTCACGCATATAGACATATAATATAGGATAAACCTTCTAAAGTCTGTACACCTAAAGAAACTAATCAAGAGGCAGGACTCTGGCCAAAATGCTGAATCCCCATCCAGAAAGGCAAAGAGGATGGACATTGGAAGAAGGAGAAAACAGGGAACAAGTCAGCAGCCTGCCACAGAGGGCCTCTGAAAGGCTCTGCCCCGCAGACTATCAAAGCAGATGCTAAGACTACTTATGGCCAACCTTTGGACAGAATGCAGAGAATCTTATGAAAGAAGTAGGAAATAATAAGATCTGGAGAGGACAGAAGCTCCACAAGGAGAGCAACAGAACCAAAAAATCTGAGCAGAGGGGTCTTCCCTCAGACTGATACTCTAACCCAGTAGCATGCATGGAAATAACCTAGGTCCCCTGCACAGATGTAGCCCATGGCAGTTCAGTATCCAAGTGGGTTCCATAATAATGGGAACAGGGACTGTCTCTGACATGAACTGATTGGCCTGCTCTTTGATCACCTCCCCCTGAGGGGGGAGCAGCCTTACCAGGCCACAGAGAAAGACAATGCAGCCACTCCTGATGAGACCTAATAGACTAGGATCAAAAGGAAGGAAATGAAGACCTCCCCTGTCAGTGGACTTAGGGAGGGGCATGTGTGGAAACGTGTGAGGGAGGGCTGTTTTGGGAGGGGAGGAAGGAGGGAGCTGGGGGGGATACAAAGTGAATAAATACCATTAATAAAAAAAGTCAAGGTAGAGTTACACAGTGAAAGGCTACTCAGCAATAAGAAAACACAAGCAATGAAGCCATATAAAGATATAGGGGAAATATGACCATCCATCTCTCAGTGAAACAAGCCAAACCCAAAAGGTCCATTCCCTAATTTCCATCATATGGCATTTTGGAGACAGCAGACAGGGTAAAGTTCAGCAGTAAGTGTGCTTAGGAGAAAAAGAGAGAGGAATGTTCATTGGATTGAAACTGGCCTGCTAGTTATAGTTGGTGCTTTTCATTAGAAACTTGTTCAGCTCATCCATGATTACCAGTACTGGCTATTTCCACTCTACAACCATTCCTTCCACGCTGTCCCCCAACTTGGGTTTCAAAGACCACATGCCTGGAGTCGCATCTAGGATTATCAAACATGTAAGCTTACATGAGTGTTACTTGTCTGCGGCAACACTGCAAAAATCCACACTGAATATTTACAGCCAAATCTTTCTAGTTTAGATGTGGCAGCACTGGTCTGGGAATCTCTAGACAAGAAATAATTTTACCTTGCAATATTCATATAGCTATGATCTAACCTAAAATATTGAGTATTAGGTTTATTCCACCTTCCACTTGATGTAGTATTAGCAGACTGCATTTTCATAAGGATATTTGTTTAGTCTGTCAGAGAGTAAATGAGGAAGCAAACAGAAACTTGAACCACTGCATTAGGCTCCTGGAATTTTAAAACGTCTACTTTTTGTTCTCATTGCACAAAGCTAGGGTCAGATGGAAGGGGAGGAGGACCTCCCTATCAGTGGACTTGGAAAGAGGCAGGAAGGAGATGAGGTGTGGAGGGTGGTATGGGGAGGGAATAAGGAAGGGGCTGCGACAGGGATACAAAGTAAATAATCTGGGATTAATAAAAATATAAAAATAAAATATGGGATAACAAAAAAAGAAAACACTGTCTTTGATTGTTGTAATTAATAGGTGGCAATGTTTAGAGTTTATCTTGCCAATTTCATGGCAGAGGAAGAAAACACAGGCTCCCTGGAATCTTATTCCAACAGCAAGTTTTCTAGAACTTCCTTGCGAACTCACTAACTGTTACCATCTGATTCTTTTTGCTGACAGCATCTACAAATCTGTACCACATGATATCTGCACATACGCATATGTTTTGAATACTAAATCCATATGTGTGTGGAATCCATGTAGATGGTTGCCTATACAATCACTAGAAAGTCCAAATGTGGTCACACATCATTTTCATTTTAGATATTTAAATAAAATAGTGTCCCCCCAAAAGAAGAGAAATAAATTAAGCTCTATATAAATAAGTAGAGAGAAAGTGGATACCCTTGTCTCATTCCAGGTACTGTTGGGAGTGCTTTCAGTGTTCACTCATTTAGTGGAATGTTGCCTCTAGTTGTATGTGTAACTGTTTGTGTATGTGTTAGTGTGTGCATATGTTGATGTATGTTCCTTCTAGTCCTGGTATGCTTATGCATGTATGTACATGTACACATGTATCTGTATGTGGGTATGTGTTTGTGTATTTGAGCCTCTGAATTTCATTGGTATTTGTCAAAGTGTACACAGTTTCCTAATGGAATTATGAATATTTGTGTTCTCTCTTTTGTTTGTTTTGGCTAAGGGTTTGACAACCTTGTTTGTTATATCAAAGAACAAATTCTTTGTTTTACTGATTTTTGTACTCTTTGTTTACTCTTAATTTCATTAATATGTGCCTTATTTTTTTCTTTCCATGTTTCTTTTGGTGTTTGTTTGCTTTTCCTCTAACAAGGTCAAGCACCATTAAGTTATTTATTTGATAGCTCTGCTTTTTCATGGTGTGAAAACTTTTCCTCTTAGAACTTTGTTTGCTGTATCATGCTACTTTTGGTAACTTGTACTTTCATTTTGATTGTGAGAATTTTCATTTTTCCTGACTTCTTCAATGAGCCATGATCATTGAGAGTATATTACTCAATCTCCATGTCTTTATATCGTTTCTCTTGTAGTTACATTTCACTATAATATAATGATAAAAGAAATTGTTTTGATCATTTTGTATGTGTTAAGACTTGTCTTGTGGACTATGGTGTGATTATTTTAAAGAAAGTTCAATAGGTGACTGAAAAGAATGTGTGTTCTTCAGCTATTAGATGCAATGCCGTGTATACATTCTGTTAACTCCATTTGATCTATGGTGCAGGTGAACTCTGAAGATTCTGTGTTTGGTCTGATGGTGTGCCTGTTGGTGGCAGTGATGTCTTAAAGTCACATACCACTATTGTATGAGGACATAGCTGTCATTTAATTTCTGTTAGTGTTCTGACATGAAATAGGGAGTCCAATGCAGCTCATAAGAATTTATGATTAGTATATGTCTGATAGATTTTCCTTTCATTTATCTCTTCCAGTTAGGGTTTGAAATCTGCTTGACAACAGAACAGCCATAATTATATTATTGTTTGCCTTTTCTCGATTTCAATCATTATATGTCATTTCTTGTTTCTGTCTTATTTACAATTGACAGTTGTATCTTGTCTTTTGTATCTGATCAACTCATGTCTGTTTTTAAATTGGAGAGCTTTGAGCCAAAGTTATCTGATTCCTGTTTATATTCTCCTATTCATATAAGAAGCTTACCTGCTTTCTGTACTGTATATAATTAATTCTTTCCTAGATTTAATTCATGTATTCACATTATGAAATTTATCCTTCCCTGTGCTTGTGACTTAAATTTTCATTCATCCTCATACATACTTAGGATTCGTTAGGATGTCCTTTGAAGTATTGGCTTATTGTTTATAAATTGCTTTACTTTATGCTGCTCATAAAATATTACTTCTCTGCCAAATTTAAAACAACTTTTCTGGATGTAGAAATCTTGATTTTGTTTCTTTTTCAGGGCTTTAAATCTATACCTTAACACCTTTTTTTTTTTTACCTTTTCGGTTACTGTTGAGAGTTCTGATGTTATTCTGATGTGTTTGCTTTAATAAGTGAATTGGTCTTTTCTCTTACAGCTGTGAATATTGTTTCTTTCTCATATAATTTTGCTCTTTGACTTTTGTGTGGCCTACAGAAGTTCTTCTCTGGTCATATCTACTGTTGTTCTGAATGCTTTGTTATAGATGATCATTCATTTCTTTAGATTTAAAAATGTTGTGTATCAATATCCTGAATAGATTTTCTATGCTTTTAGGTTTTTTTTTATTTTTTCTTTTACTACATGTATTATATGGTTTGCTCTCTTAATCATATCTCATGGTTGTTGGAAATGATATTCACGATTATTTTTTCTTTGTTGATATTTTTGTGTAGTGTTTCATTATCTTTTCTTTCCACCCCTTATATTCTGTCTGGTACTTGATATAATTTGTTGCAGTGGACAATATAGCGTTTGTTGTTTTGCCTGATTCACTAATGTCCTCTTTTTCAAAATTTCTGTGTGACTCCCTCCCTACCAAATCTTCCTGGTAAATTTCTTTATTTCTTTTCTACATCATTGTTTCTCTCATCTTTGTTTCTCAGTTTCTTCTGCATATCCTGATTTTTTTTCCTTATTTTGTTAATCTGACTTTTTTGTCTCTCTGAAGTCATTGATCAATTTTAATATTTAACTTTCAATCCTTCATCTGGAATTCTACCAATTTCAGTACCTTTGAATGTAATAGTTGAGGAATTATTATCTTTTCAAGATATCATGTCTTTATTTCTTGTCTCATGTTATAATGCACATATATGTTGGGATAAATAATTCTTCCACTTTTATCTTGTCTTAGCAAACAGCAGGTATTCACATGATGTGTGCCTCTACAAAAGGAGGAAATTATTTTGTGGCCAGAGCAATATCAAAATAAAACAAATATAAAAAATACACCTTACAATATGTAAAGGCAATCCTAAAATACCAGTGTTCATGAAAATGTTAAAACAATACAGAGTATGAAGTTAAAAATAACTTATGGGATAGCACCTCATAAAACTAAAATGCTTCTGCATAACTCAAAAAAAGTTCAGTGAAGAGGAAGCCCGTGGAATGGGAATTAACCTTTTCTAGATATAAATATGACAGTAAATTAATAACCAGAATATATAAATAATTTTAAAAAAACAAAAGAAACAAAACAAATGACCCATTCAAAAGTGGCCTCGGGATATGAACAGAGAGTTCTCTGCCCAAAGGTTAAGTCCCAGCATCTACTTTGATATGCTGTAGGGTAGAGCCTTTCAGAGGCCCTCTGTAGCAGACTCCTGTCCTATTTCCTGTTTTCTCCTTCTTCTGATGTTCATCCTCTTTGCCTTTCTAAATAGGGATTGAGCATTTTAGCCAGAGTCCTCCTTCTTGGTTAGTTTCCCTAAGTGTACAGATTTTAGCAAGTTTGTCCTATATTATGTATCTAATATCCACTTATGAGTGAGTATATACCCTGTGTGTCTTTCTGCTTCCTGGATTCCTCACTCAGGATGATCTTTTCCATTTATCACCATTTACCTGCAAATTTCATGATTTCGTTTTTTTTAATTGCTGAGCAATATTCCATTGTATAGATATACTACAATTTCTGTATCCATTCTTCGACCGAGGGGCATCTGGGCTGTTTCCAGTTCCTGGCTATTACAAATAAAGCTGCTACAAACATGGTTGAGCAGATGTCCTTGTTGTATACTTAAGAATCTTTTGGATATATGCTTAAGAGTGGCATAGCTGGATCTTGAGGAAGTGCTATTCCTAATTGGCTGAGACTTATGGCCAACCTTTGGGCAGAGTGCAGGGAATCTTATGAAAGAAGTGGGAAACAGTAAGAACTGGAGAGGAGAGGAGCTCCACAAGGAGAGCAACAGAACCAAAAAAAAATCTGCGCCCAGGAGTTTTTCCTGAGAGTGATACTCCAACCAAGGACCATGCATGGAGATAACCTAGAACCTCTGCATAGATGTAGCCCATGGCAGTTAAGTCTCCAAGTAGGTTCCATAGTAAGGGGAACAGGGACTGTTCCTGACATAAACTGATTGGCCTGCTCTGTGATCACCTCCCCTTGAGGAGGGAGCAGCCTTACCAGGCCACAGAGGAAGACAATGCAGCCAGTCCTGATGAGACCTGATAGACTATGATCAGAAGGAAGGGGAGGAGTACCTCCCCTGTCAGTGGACTTGGGGAGGGGCATGGGTGGAGAAGGGTAAGGGAAGGTGGGTTTGGAAGGGGAGAAAAGAGGGAGCCACAAGGGGGTACAAAGTGAATAAGGTGTAATTGATAAAATTTAAAATAAAAAATATTAAAGAAAAAGAGAGTTTTCAAAAGAAAAAACAAAAATGGCTAAGAAATATTGCAAAAAGTGTCCCTCATCCCTAGCAATTAGAGAAATGAAAATCAAAATAACTTTGAGATTTTATTTTACTATAGTCAAAATGGCAAATATCAATAAAATCGACTACAACAAATACTAGAGAGAACCTGGGAAAAAGAGATCTCTCATTCACTGTTGCCTGGATCTCAAACTGGTCTTCTCACTCTGGAAATCAGTGTGAAGTGTCCTCAAAAATCTAAAAACAAATCTAAGCTGTGATCCAGCTATTCCACTACTTGCCATATGCCCAAAGTATTCAACATCCTACTCCACAGATATTTGCTGAGCTATATTCATTGCTGCTCTATTCACAATTGCTGAGAAATGGAAACAATGTAAATGTCCTTTAATTGATGAATCGATAATGAAAATGTGGTACATACACACTATGAAATACTATTAATCTGTAACTGAAAATAGAATAATGAACACTGTAAGAGAATGGATATAATTGGAAAAGATCATATTGATTGAGGTAATCCAGACCCAGAAAGACAGAGGTCTCATTTTCTCTCTTATCTAATATCATAGCTTCAAATTATGAGAAGTGAGTATTTACATTCACACACACACATATATATACATATGCATACTTGTATATACTCACATATATATGTATACACACATATATACTCACATACATACATACTCATATATATACTTACATATAGATTATGCACATACACATATAAAATTTTTAATAAGTACAGGATACAAAAAAAATAAAAAGAGACTATTGCACTAGTGAGGTATAGAGAGGGGAATCCAGGATACAAATGATTTGAAGTGAAAAATGCAAAAATCAGGGGCTTTCGTTAAGAAGAAGGAATGGAGACAAATACAGAAGAGGGGTTAAAATAATTGTAAAGATATCTGAAAAAAAGTTATATGGAATAATACAATTAACTATCTAAAATCTAAAGATGTCTATAAAACATTTAAGTCTGTGTATTCATATGTATAGTAAATGAAAATTTCTCATCTGAGCTGAAAATGTTCACCCAAAACAGCATAAAACAACTAACAAGAACCCCAACACTAAACATGAGAAGCCCTCTTTTGAGTTGTTTTTCAGGTTTTTCAAGAGACTCATGGAACATTACAGGCTTTTGCTTCCCAAAGGTGGAAAGTAAATCCCTATTGCTGAAACCACCCTGAGTTTCTGACACTGGACATAGGAAATCTGAGCTAGATCTGACCGAAAGCCTCATCCCTGAAAACTAGCTTTCCGGAACCAGAAGGTTGCATGCAAGATTCCAATGCAAGGAAGCAGCCGAAAGTCCAATACAGCTACAGTGCTGTGAATCACAACCATGACTGAATTACACTAAGGGTGCAGTCATGGACAAACAAACCTTGATGGTAACTGGCAAGTCGCTAATTGGACATAAGGCCCACTCTAGAAGAAAATCACCAGAAACTCAGCCACCTACCCAGGGCTAAATAAGTTGTGGCTCTTGAAGGAAAACCTACAAACACCATTTTACTAAACCAACACAATCCCTAACTATACTCAATAAATAAGTATAAATATTCTTATACCAATAAATAATTGTAGTTCTCACCCTTCATCAAGGAAAGTTCTCTGCGCAACAGAGACCATCATAGAAAACCACAATCAATCAAACTGCAAAGTTGTGGAACCCCATCCTTAGTGACACATCTATATAAATCTCCCAAACCTAAGGCTCAGGGGTCAGTGTGGGAGAGGAGGTGGAGAGGTTAAAAGGGCCTGGGGATCAAGGAGTGTTCTATGGGATTTCTCTCCTAGAGATGTCAGAATTTACATACATAAATCTCACCAACATGATTGACTAAACATGAGCTGAATGATGACAAGCCAGTAAGCATGATAATGTGCATGGCGGAAATTCTTCAACCTACACAAAGAACTATATGCAACCAAGGAATTCTGAGAGTAGAAGAATAGTCCTACTCAAGGAAGGGCACACCAATTGGGTATCCAATACCAAATGTTCAGTCCCGAAAACATACACACAACTAGCATTATATAGACAAAGCACGTTGTGTTTGTCTTTAAGGATATATTTGTATACTCAAACACGTGTATATATAATTATTAATGAAAAAAGAGTCCATAAATTTGAAAGAAACCAATGAGGACTATATAGGAAGAGATAGAAGGGGAAAAGTGAAGGGGGAAATTGATATAATTGTGAAAAAAATAAAGGAAGACATGTTTTAAAAATAATGCCAACAACTGAAAATGGGCTTCATGAAATTAAAAAGCACAGTAAAAGAAACTCTCGGATGAAGAGGTAGCTTAGAGGGGAAAAAAAAAATCTTTGCTAGCTCTACATCTGATAGGGAATTTATATCTAGAATGTACAAAGAACTAAAATACAAATAAACAGAAACCAAAACCTTGATAATAATAAATGAAACAACTCAGTCAATAAATGAGCCAATAAAATAAGTAGGCAGTCTTTAACAGATGAAAAACAGTGGCTAGTAAACATGTGAAAGAAAGTATTCATCCTCACTAGCTAGCAGCAGGATGCTACTAAAGACTACATGGGGATTCCCTCTTACCCTGGTCAGAATGGCTGCCATTAAGAAACAAATAACAAATACAAGTGAAGATGTAAATAAAAGGGACCTTTGGAGTTCAAGGTCAGAAAAGTTCCAGGACAGCAAAGCTTAGGCAATGGGAGAAAACATCAAAAGCAGACAGCTGGCAAAGATGTTATTGAACTAGGAGACAATGTTCCAGCCCCAGCACATGGCAGAACTTGGCAGCTTTGGCCATGTAGTTCTGGCTTTAGAGTCAAGACTAGAAGACAGGGGTTATGGACTTTCCCTCCATGGTTAAGGAAAGCCAATGAGGCCAGGCATATGGCAAGGGCATTCCTGCATGGAGTCCCAGAGAGGCCATTGTATGAAACTGTAAAGGTCAAGTCTGGATTACATGGGAGACACCGAGATACTGAAGATGCCTGAGCCATAAAATATGCATGAAGGAGAAATGCTAACAGGAAGTAGAAACAGCCCAAGAGAAAGAAGTGTGTTGCAGTCAGCAAAACTAAGAGGAGGTGGGGAGCTGAAGAGCACATTGACATAAGACATGGAGAAACAGAATTTGGAGTTTGCCCAACTAGTTTTGGGACCTGCTTTAGTCCAGTATTTCCTCACTATGCCCACTTTCCTCCTTTATGTAATGGTAATGTCCATGAGTCTCAGAAGAGACGCTGGACTTTGAACTTTTAACCAGGGTTGAAACTGTTGTTATAGACTAGGGGACTTTAGAAGATGAACGAAAACATAGTGAAAATGGCCATCCTGCCAAAAGCAATCTACAGATTCAATGCAATTCCCATCAGAATACCAACATAATTCTTTACAGAACCTGAATGAAACATTCTCAACTTCATATGGAAAAACAAAAAAACCAGAATTGCCAAAATGATCCTGTACAACAACAGATCATCTGGAGGTATCTCCATCCCTGATCTCAAGTTGTACTATAGAGCAATAGTCATAAAAACTGCATAGTACTAGCATAGAAACAGAGTGGTGGATCAATGGAATCAAATAGAAGAATCAGAAAAGGTTGAACTAAATGCATTTTTACATTAAGTTATGACTATAAGACTGTGGGATACAGGGAGTGGAATGTGATGATTGAGTAGGTATGGCCCCCATAAACTAATCTGTTTAAATGTTTAGCCATAGGAAGTAGCAATATTAGGAGGTATAGCCTTGTTGGAGGAAGTGTGTCACTGTAGGAGCTGGCTTTGAGGTCTCCTATATTTAAGCTATACCAGTGTGATACACTGTGATATATCTCCTGCTGCCTGTGGATCAAGATGTAGAACACTCAGCTCCTTCTCCAGTTCATGACTGTGTGCACTCTGCCATGCTTCCTGCCATGATGGTAATGAGCTAAACCTCTGAAAGTGTAAGGCAGCCCCAATGAAATGTTGCCCTTTATAAAAGTTGCCCTGGTCATGGTGTCTCTTCACAGCAATGAAACCTAAGACATATTTCCAATTTGTATCTATTTGATCTCCTTCAGTTGTCTTATTTCTCTAGCTGGAACTTCTAGTGCTATACTGAATAGATGTGGAGAGAGAAGACAGCTTTGTGCTGTTACTGATTTTAATGGAATTGCTTTGAGTTTCTCTCCATTTAATTTGATGTTAACTATTGGCTTTCTGTAAATTGCCTTTATTATGTTTAAGTATATCCCTTGTATCTGTAATCTCTCCAAGACTTTATCAAGAAGAGGTGCTGAGGATTTTTTCAAAAGCCTTTTCAGCATCTAATGAGAAGTTTATGCTATCTGCTGTTCTTCACAGGGCAGATCTTAGAGGTCTTCCCGTTGCTAAGAGCTGAAGTTGATTTTAAGATGGCCAATTATAGGAGTGGCTGAGAACCTGCCTCCCATATGCTGGAGCTGGCTGAAAATATCAAATTATTTCTCAGCCAGTGGTGTAATATGCACTTATATCTAAGTAAAGCTGTCATATCTTCCTTCCAACTGTTCTCTTGAAGGTGGGAAGAGAGTGAAAAGGACCGTTTTTCTATATTCTCATTTTCCCAAATACTTTTAGTTAATTTAATATTCACACTTAGAAAGATTAATTTGAATAAAACATCCTATCATGCATCAGGTAGGAACCCAATGTATTGGGAAGCTATGTATATAAGTGTGAAATGTGTGGTGTGGATCCCTGTAGAAATCTTAGTGCCCAAGTCTTTCATCATTAATTTTGAGGACCATTCAGATGATATAGATCTTATGTGAAATTCTATGGTACATGTATTATGTAGCCTGGACTGTACTCATGTCCTGTTAGTAGAGTGAGGATGTGCCATGAATTATGTGCACAATTCTTTTGCCTCACTCCCAGCTGTGTTCATGTGCTCTTTTGCTTCAGAGATCTTCCAACCATGTGGGCTTTCTCTCTCTCTCTCTCTCTCTCTCTCTCTCTCTCTCTCTCTCTCTCTCTCTCTCTCTCTCTCTCTCTCACTGTTCTAGTCTTTTTTTCCACACATTCATCTCCCCTCAAGGCATCTTTGTGAACTGTCTACTCTTCATTCTGCAGAGTGGTAATTTTTACGAACAGTCTCAAGGACGTTTATCTAAAGAATGGGATTCCTTCCAGGTCTAAAAGAGGCTGAGTTTCCATTTAGAGGGGAGGCAAATACTATTTATCATGAGCACATAAAGCAAACACCAGAAAGAACTAAAGAGAAATCCAGGGATTAGAGCTGATTTGGTTCTGAGGAGGTATATGTTCTATCAATCATATCAACACCTTGAACTCATTGGTGGGCTCCAGGTAGTCCTTAGCCAGGTACATGAGACTCATCACTCTGATATGCTGACCCTGTTATGACAGGCACATTCCATGCCAAAGGTTCTGAATATCTTCTGTGTTCAGTGCTTTAGGCATCCTTAAGTTCAAACTGATTTTCATTCAATTCATTGTTCCACCTCATGATTTCCACATGGCCATCAGCTCTAATTGTGCCTTTCCCTCCAGTGCTGCTTTGTTCACATAATTTTAGGAGTAATGTATTTGAAATGTGCCTTGATTTATGACTTCTTGGTTTTTGTTGCTATAGAAAGTTTATGAAGTCACTACATGTTTGAACATAGAGTTTGAGGTAAGTTGGAGATGTGCATGCTGTCTCTGCCTCCCTGTGACCTGTCCTTCAGCTACTGACTAAGACTTTCACACTGCAACTTGCGTATGGCAATCACATTATCATAGGAAGTGTTATAATGACCACCATCCTTGGTACTGGACAAGTTCAAGTTCTGCTTCTTGCCATTTCTTCCCTGAATCTTTATTATTATTATTATTATTATTATTTTAATGAATGAAAATGGGGCAGTAAAGAGCCTATTTCAAGGAGCGATGTCATTAATAAAGGGCTGCATGATAGCACACTTTCAAACACCAGCATCCTGTGCGCCAGTGTGTACAAAAGATGCTCTGATGGTTCAGTACATAACACATCTCCAGGTAAATTGAGCCTGAACTAGTATGTGCTTTTTCTCAACAAACCTGAACTTTTTAAGCTCAGCATTCCTGCTTGCTCCAGAGCACTGCATGCTCACAGCCAGACCCAAGGAAATACCACATTCCCTACCCTTGCCCTTTGGCAATGAATCCATGCCAGCCAACAGCACGTCAAAGCTATTTAGAGAAAAGATTTAAGCAGCAAACTTGGGTTACTTAGACATTTCTGTGATCACTCTGCACAGAGCTTACAGTGTGGCAGACGGAATTATTCAAAGCAATATGGATGCATCCTAAGACCAGCATCTAGCTCTGATTCAGGAGATCGAACCAATAGCATGTACAGCTGGTCCATCTCCTGGTCTCTGGTGGACTGCTATGGTCCCTGCCGGCAGATCTAGCAGCACATCTCAGGGAGCTGCAGAGATTTCTGTGTTCCCATTCAGCTGTAAGAGGAGTATTTTTAGGAAAAGGTGGACCAACACATGCACAATGAAAACATTTTCTTTGTTTCTTCCAGTAACTGGGCACTTTGTAGCAATCACTGTACAAGTGCAGCATCCTTCCAGATTCCTCACATTGGCAAATCATGTAGAGAAAAATCAAGCCACTGAGCCTACAGCCCTAGTCCTCAGGAGTGGGTATCAAGTGGGAAGTAGTTGCTCTGAGTTTTTATGAAGTCTAGGTGGGCTGACACCTGAGGAGAGGGATGTATCTATTGGCATGAGGGTTGCTCTTCAGTTCAGTTCTGAATTCAGGGCCACTGCATATCCCACTGACAGGATCTGTGCTTCTCACAAGCGGGATGTGCCAAAGCCCATAAAGTGGCTTTTAGCCTTAAGAGCGAAGAGCTGGCTATTTAATCACACGCTGGTTTGCTTTCTGTCTACATCTGAAGGGCCTTTGCACCTCTTGTTCCTTTCAGCCCTGGCCAGTTTTCATTGGTCTTGACATTTGGCCCATCTCCTAATTTTCAGACTCTTACTCACAACAGGGCACCTGCTGAGCGCCACTTACTCATCTCCTAAGATGGGAGGGTCAGCAACAGTATGCTATGTGTCCCCTAACTTTGATTTTCCTGTTCTGTGCCCTGTCTCCTTTGAACTTTCTCAATTGCTTGGCATGGTATTTCAAGCTAAATGGTACAGTGTGGCCTCTGCGTTGTCACTTCTCTCTTTCTGCTCAATCCAGAGTCCTCGGTTCCCATTGTTTTTGCAGACAGTAGGATCTCTAGGTTTGTCACTGTTAGCAAGGTGGCAAAAAAGGTTGATGCTGTTTAGAATTTCAGTGTCTCCAATACCCAAATTAATTTGCATGTAGGTAAATTGCCAAGCTTACTGATGTATAAAGCTAGTTCACCACTTGCATTAAAGGAAATGTATCTTTGAGCCAGCAATGCTTTGTTTCTGTTTTATACTCATAGATCAGAATCAGTGCTGAACTTTGATCACCAGAATTTACATTTGCAATATGTCAAGCCACATTCAGTTCTGAAAAATAGGTTGGAAATTTGCTGACAAAAAGTCATAAACTTTAAGAACAAAAATGTTTTTATGCCTTTGAAATATTCAAGAGTCAGACATTTAAGCATTGGGATATTTTAAAGATTTATTTTATTATTTGTTTATGTGTAAATGTGTGTGCTTGCATGTAGCTATGTGCACCTGAGAGGTACCCTTGGAAGCTAGAAAAAGGTGTCTGGAACTGGTGATACAGATCATTCTGAGCTGATTGATGTTGATGCTAGGAACCAAACTGCAGTTCTCTGAAAGGACAACATACTCCTAAGCCCTGAGGTTTCTCCAGCTACAATCACTGGACTTGTTAAACTCCTTCAATATAATCTGTCTCACTTAGCTTCACTTTTCTAAGCCATTAGTACAACCACAGTTACATTATCTTAGCTGTATTGTATGCCATATTTTATCACTGTAGCAAGATATCTGCAGTCATTCAAACATAAAGAAGAAAGGTTTACTTTGTCTCACAGTTTGGAGAGCTCCATTCTCCGATGTGAAGATCCCCTGCTTTGGGTCTGTGGTGTTTCCTAGAGGGCAATGATAAGCACACACCAAGGCCAACTTCTCACTATATGCCTAAGTAAAATAGAGAGAAAGTGGGGAAGCCACAGATCAATGACTCCCTTGGAACATGCATCCCAAGTGACTAAGTAGCTTTGAATAGTTTCATGGCCTATTAAGGCTAAACCTTTCTCAAACTGGTTTTTGGGAGACAATTTCCAGAATAGCAGTTAATATATCATCTGAAAAATATACCATATGAATTCAGAGAACCGTGAAGTTAGCCTACATATTATGGCCAAGAGCTTAGCTGCAGACCCAAGGCAATCAGGTGTCACTGTAAGATTCCAGGATGTAACCCCAGCTTTCTGTCCAGGTCTCATTTCAGTGTCCATCTGAAAATCAATTGCTTTCACCAACAAACTGTAAGCAACACAATAATTCAAAAGTTAACTAAATTTAATTTTGTTCTTTATATTTAATTTCTGTCTGAAATATCTTGCTCTAAACTCAATGAAAATTTGAAGAGTGGAACAAATAGCCCTTAAAATATGAGTTTTGGGATTGGGGGGACAACTGCTTGATCGCCTATATTATGGAGCACACGTGGCCCTCATACATGACTCTCAGGAGAGACAGACTGGAACTGCTTGAATGAATGAAAGCTAAACCTTAGCTCCATCTGCTTCCACACAGATAATAGGAAGCTAGGGCAGGGGTAGCCTAAACATGAGAGAGATCAAGACAACTGTCTCACAAACCTGTTATCTTTTGTTCATTTAGAAGTCTTATGCAATGCTCAACCATCAAAACTCTCAGGTTTCCATTTTTACATGGATTAGAACTGCTTAAAATGAAGCAGTTGAGTGCAGAGTGAATGGAAGGAGGTCCAGTCTCCACATTCTTTGTCAACCTCTCTACTGAACGGAAGAAGGCTTTGTATATTAGGTGTCCAGATTGGAGAAGCCAATGGTCTAAAGCTGAAAAGAAATTGTGGTCTTGGGTGTGGTCCTTATGTCACAGGGGATGTACTCTTGAAAGGGATGAAAAAAAATTCTACTGGAAGTCTTGTGTTAGTTCCATAAGAGTATTATAATAAAAGCCCAAGCCAGACACCTGAGTCCCTCTCTGGCTTCCTTCCCACCTTTGTATCCGCCCCCCCCCCTTCATGCACACCTGCTATGTATACATGCCATCTTTGTGGATCTTCACTCTCCCAAATATTTATCCCCTGGCTTCTTCTGGATATTTTATACAAATAAATAATATAAGATGTGCCATTCTGTGTCTGATTTTCTTACCAAGATTTTTTTCAAATTTTATACATTATATCTGTACTGAAATATCTTTTGTTGCTGAGTTATGAAGCCTTATTTGTTATACCATCCTTATAAGTATTATCCATTCTTAGGTGTTTGTGTTGTTGTCTTTCATTGTTTCCAATGCTGGAAATGAAACTCAGGCCTTCCATAGTACTGAGTATGCTCAAAGTACACAGTATTCTTATATAAAGATACTGTGATGAAATCTTTATTTTATACAGTGAATACAGTGTATGCTAATAAATAACTGGTAAAAACAAAATACTAAGGATTTTGAGCTAAATTATTTGTATCATATTGAAAAGCAATAGTAATGGGATCATTTTCTCTAACCTCTTCACTTTCTAGATAATGGTTTATACAGGTTTCACTCAAGGAAGCTTATGTAATGAAGAACTGTGCCCAAAGCAGCTGGGCTTGAACACTAATAGAAAGTATAATATAAGGCCTGCAATCTTACGTTCTAATGGCTCTCTTTAAAGTAGTAACTTCCACTAGAGATTATTGCATATCACAAATTTTTGTCTTTGTGCACCGTTAAATAAATTTTTAGCACAGCCTCAAAATCATGTTATTGTCAACAACATTTAATTTTAAAATACTTGTTGGCATCCCCTAAATAAATGGTATGCACAGTTGGTTACTTTTCAACCTCATTCTCAGCTCCTGGAACCCACTTTCTGTGTTTTAGTTGGCATACTTCATAGAAATTAATACTGGACTATGTGGTGTTTTGTACCTGGCTTCTTCATATGATAATGGTTTTTGTTTCATTTTATTTTTCTTATTGCTCTCTGAGCCACAGTCTGAGCTACTATTAAACTCACAGGAGCCACCAGTTACAGCTCTAAAGGCAGCAGGGAACTGAACCCTGGACTCTCAGGTTCAGGGTCAAGAGCCTTATCAATCGACTTATCCAAGCTTTCGAAGATAATATTTTTTTTTATAATTAGAGCATGCTATATCCTTTTACTGCAATCCTTTTTATTGCTGACTATTGTTTCAGGGCCTGGACATGCCACATTTGATTAGATGTTTGGGATGGGGGTGTATAGGTGTGGTTATATTTTTTGTGTTTGTTTTCCATGCATCCGCACATTCAGCACAGCCACTCCACCACACAGGTAAACCCCTGCTCCTTAATGATCAACCCTTCACTGAGTGGACGAAAACTGATCAGTTTTTCATTACTTTAGCAAAATAGCTGAGGCGAATTTACCTCCACGTTTTGAGAAGGGGAAAGTCTACAAAGATAGCATGTGCTTTGGTGAGGGCTCTCTTTGCCTCATCATCTTAGGTGTGGTATGGAAGCAAGAGGGGATAGTAACACAGGCAGAATGGAAGCCAGACAGGGACTCAGATGTCTGGCTCAGGATTTTATTGTAACAGTCTTACAGAACTAACACAGGTTCCCAGAAGGATTTTCTATATCGCCTGTGACCTAAGGACCACATTACAGGCCACATCTCCTGCAGATCCCGTTCTACCTCTCAACACTGCCCCTGTGGGAAACAACTGTCCATCATACCAGGCTTGAGATCCAAGCCACACAGAGACGACAGCAGACATTTAGATTGCCTTTGCTTTGTTTGAAATACTTCTACTATAAAATTCATATACATGCTTCAAATGTGCTCCAGATACATAGCTGAAATTTGGAATTGTTGGTAACTCCCAGTTTGTGAATTTTGAAAGTCTAGAAGAACTTAATTTTGGAGAACTAAAAAAGTCAGAGTTTCCACAGTGACGTCACAAGTTTCCAACCTCCCAAGTGATGCAGGATTCTGATCCCTCCACGGTCTCTGGGTGTCTTTTATTCTCTAAGGCTTTAATGTCATAATATGGATGGTGACATTTCAAGGTGATGGCTTTCATTTCCCTGATGACTAGATACGTTAAGATATTTTTAAACATTCATGTCTTATATGAAGATATCTCTTCTTAATTACTACATTTTTCTCACTGTTTCTTTGAAAATTTTATACAGAATACTTTGATCATTTTTACTTCTCTCTCCCAAGTCTTCCCAGACCTACCCTGTTCTCATTCATAGAAATGTATGTTATTTTTCATTTCACTGATTGTGTCCAACATATCTAATTTGTTTTTCTTATTTGTTTTCTGTTGTGTGGTCTTCCACTACAGAGTGATCACCCTAACACGGGCCACACCCTTAAAGAAAACTGACCCTCTTTTTCCCAGCACCTGTCAATTGCAAATAGACTTCATGCCCACCTCCTATCTCCATGCTGAGATTTTTTTCTGACTTGAGTTTGGGAAGGTCTTTGTGCATGCTGTCACATCTGCTCTGGGTTCATATGTATAAATGTGCTGCTGTAGCTGGAAAACAATTTTCCTTATAGTCATCCACCAACTCAGCTCTTACAATCATTCTGTCTCTTTTCCCTAGTAATCCCCTGAGCTTTGAGAGAATGGGGTGTGATAAAGATACCCCATTTAGGGCAGAACATTTCACAGTCTCTTACTCTCCAAGAGCTGACTAGTTGTGAGTGTTTCTGTTAATCTCTATCTATTATAAATAGAAGCTCTTATAATGAGGGCTGAGAGTTGCAGTAATCTATGGGTATGCTGATAAGTAATTAGGAATCAGTTTAATTTTATGTATATTTAACAGCAAGAAAGATCAAGTCACATTGAAAGGCAGGCCCATCAGAATAACCATTGATTTTTTCTGTGGAGGCTATGAAAGGCAGAAAGGATTAAAAAATGGATGTCAGCCAAGACTAATACCCAGCAAAATTATCAGTTATAATTGAAGGAATATGAAAGCATAGATTTTATTTTATTTTTTATAATTTATTTAATTTTTATTTTATGTGCATTAGTGTGAAGGTGTCATATCCCTTGGAATTTGTGTTACAGACAGTTGTGAGCTGCCATGTGGGTGCTGGGAATTAAACCTGGGTCCTTTAGAAGAGCAGACAGTGCTCTTAACCACTGAGCCATCTCTTTAGCCCCCAAAAGCATAGATTTTAAAAGCAGATAATAAATAGATGATTTAGTGGTTGGAATAAGAGTGACAACTATAGGCTCATATGTTTAAATGCAGTATTTGAAAGGATTTAAATGCACTATTTGAATGTCTGGCCTTGTTGGAGGAAGTGTATCACTGGGGGTAGATTTGAGATCTCAAAAGACCAAGCCAGGTCCAGTGGCTCTTTCTTTCCCTGCTTCTTGCAAATCCAGATGTAGAACTATCAGCTTCTTGTTCAGCACCATGTCTGCCTGTGTGCTGCCATGCTTCCCAGGATGTTCATAATGAATAAACCTCTGAAACTGTAAACAAGCATCAGCTAAATGCTTTCTTTCATAACGGTTGCTGTGGTCATGGTGTCTCTTCACAGCAATAGAACAGTAAGACAAATAGAATTTGTGACCAGTAAGTGGACCCTACAGAGGATACTTGTGCTAGCTAGTTTTACATCAACTTGATAAAAAATATAAATCTGTCTTGGAAGAGGGAACCTTAATTAAGAGATACCTCCATAAGATTGACCTGTAGGCAAGTTCTTTAATGCATCTTCTTGATTGATATGGGATGGCCCACACCAATGTGGACAGAACTACCACAGGTTAGATATCATGAATTGTATAAAAATGCAGGCTAAGCAAGCCATGAGAAGCAGTCCCCTAAGCAAAATCTCACCATGACTTTTGTTTCAGTTCCTATCTCCCAGTTCCTGCCTTCAGTTCCTGCCCTGACTTCCCTTAGTGATGGAGTGTGACTTGAGACTTGTTACTGGAATAAACCCTTTGGTTCCCAAATTATTGTTCATCATAGCAATAAAAACCTTTGTTACAGCAATGGAAACCATAACTAAGGCAATTCTTGAAAGAATAAAGAGAAGATTTGAAAAAAATTGAAGAAACAAAGAACAAATAATTTTAGAACACTCAAATTAAAAGAATAAAATAAAACAAAACAACAAAATGTCAGAAATTAATATCCATTGTTCAGTGCTAATACTTACTGTTAATGGTCAAAACTCCCCAATAAAGATATACAGACTAACAGATTGGATCAGGAAATGGGAAACAGTTTGTGCTTCCTCCAAAAGAACACATACCATGGCCACCAGTAGACACCACCTTGGGGTATGTATTAGTAAGGATTTTCTAAAGAACCAGCATATATATACAGAGAGAAGGGGAGAGGGGGAGAGAGAGACAGACAGAGAGAGACAGAGACACAGAGAAAGAGACATACACACAGAGAGAGGTCTAACACCAATGGCTCAGGAACAAGCAGGACTGATGAATTTGCCAGTTCATGAGTTCAGACTGTGATAGCTAGCAGTCAAAAAGCAAAGGCTTCCTTATTCCATGTCTTTTTATGTCACCTTCAATAAAAGGTGTAACCCGGATTTAGAGTGGGTCTTCTGACCTCAAATTATTCAGATTTAGGGTGTGTCTTCCACCTCAAGTAATCCAACCAAGATAATATCCCTCACAGGTGTACCTACATGCTTGGTTTTTAATTAATTACAGATGCAGTCAAGTTGACAACTAAGATTGTACATTATGGGATAAAAGGATAGAAGATGATATTTCAAGCAAATGGAACTAAGAAACAAGAAGATGTGGATATTCCAATACTGACAAACTAGACCTCAAATCAAACCTAATCAAAAGAAATACAGATAAACACTTTATATCCATTAAAGGAAAAATTAACAACAAATATTACAATCATAAACATATATTTACCATACACATGAAGACTCAATTTCATAAGGACTATTAAATCTAAAATCACAAATTCCAACACAGTGATAGCGTGTGATTTCATTACCCCACTCTCACCAACATACAGGTGTATCTGGAAAAAAATAAATAGAAAGACTGTAGTGAAATGACATTACAAATCAATGAACCTAACAGATATCTGTATCACACTTTCTCCAGCATGAAAGAGCACATGTTCTTCTCAACAGAAGAACTTTCTCCAAAACAGACCACACATTAGAGAACAATACAAGTCTCAAAAAAAGTAGTAAATTCAAAATTATATCTTTCAGTCTATGTGACCATCATGGAATACAGCTGGAAATTAACAGCAATAGAAAACCCAGAAGGTACATAAATTCATAAAAGCTCAACAACAGAATACTGAGAAAAAATTAAACAAAGGAAAAAATCTAGAAGAGGTTTAAATTTTTCTAGAATTGAACAAAAATTGAAACACAACATAGCAACATATGTAGGACTCAAGGAAAGTAGTCCTAAAAGGAAAGTTTACAGCATTAAGTGCCTACATCAAAACCTAAAGAGATCTGAAACTAAAAATGTAAGTCCTAGAGAAATCACCTCAAAGTAGACGAGAAGAGCTAATCAAAATCAAGGCTGAGATTAATAAAAATAGAAAAAATGCAAAGATTCAAGGTAACAAAAATTGCTTGACTAAATAGACAAGATTAACAAATTTTTAGACAAATTAGCCATAAAAAGGAAGGGAAATCAAAGTTTATACAATTAGAGTTGAAAAGGGATACATTACAACAACATTCACTGGGGAAATTCAGAGACTAGTAAAGGCGTACTTTAAAAGTGGCTAAGATGCTCAATCTTCATTCAGAAAGGCAAATGAGACGGATATCAGAAGAGGGAGAATACAGGGAACAGGACAGGAGCCTATCACAGAGGGCCTCTGACATACTCTACCCAGCAGGGTATTAAAGCAGATGCTGAGACTCATAGTTTCCTTGTCTGTGTCTTTCACTTTCTTAGTCAGATTTATTACAATATATTTTAATTTTATTTTTAAAATTTTCATAGAATATATTTTGATCACATTCTTTCCTTTCTCCAATACCTCCCAGACCCAACCCCTCCCCCAATTAACCCAACTTTATATATATATATATATATTTTTTTTTTCTCTTAAAGAAAAGCTAAAACAACAAACAAAAAGGAAACACAAATAGGAACCAAAAACAACGACAGAAGCCAAGCAAACCATGAGGAACACTTTGTGTTGGCCAACTACTCAGCATGTTACTAGGTCTGGAGTGTCACTTCACTGAGGAAAACTGATTTTCCCTCCACCAGAAGCGTTTGTGAAGAAAAAGAAAAAAAAAATGGCTTCTTGACTAGGAGTGAAACTCTGTGCGCAGTTTCCCTCTTCCTTGCTGAGATTTGTCTGGCTTGCACTTGTGCAGGTCACATGCACAATCTCTTGAGTTCATAAGAGCAGCAGCCCTGTTGTGTCTAGAAAGGGATAAGAGGCTGTTGTGAATGGTATTGTTTCCTTGATTTTGGGGGTGGGGCCAGGGATGTGGGTGTGGGATATGTTTGTTGTCTGAGTTTAGTGTGTAGTTTATTTGCTGAATGTGATTATCAGCTTTTGAGTTTTCAGACAGACATTTAGGGATCTTTTATGCATAGAATCATATCATCTGCAAGTAAGAATACCTAACTTTCTTTCCTACTTGTATCCTCTTTATCTCTGTCACTTGTCCTATTGCTGTAGCTGGTGGCAGGAACTGAGAAAATTGACATCTTATTTTAGTGCAGATTTTCAAATCATTTTCTCATTTTTAACTAGACTTTTATTGCTGGACTTTGAAGTTTCTATAAAACTCCAGATGAAATTTCTTGCTGTGCTATAATGTGTAAGTACTCTTTTCATTTGCATTCTCTAAGCTGTCTTTTAATTTATTAATATTAATTAAATCATAAAAATAGGAAATTTTACCAAACCTTTATTTCTTTCTTAAAACAAGCACGGATCCAGTAAAAAGATTTATTTCTAAGTACCCTGTCGATTTTTACCTTTCTGTCTCTGACGTTAGCTATATGACTACTTAGTTTACTTTGAGATGCGGTAAGATGAAAAATTTAACTGTATTTTTTCACACAAGCATGAGCCATTGTCACTGAGTCATTTGTTGTAATAATTGTTTGGTCCTCTTATTAATTGACACCCTTGCTAACAATTGATCAAACAGAAACTTCTTTCTGAACTCACAAATACAGTTCATTCATTGGTATGTTTGTCTTATAACTATTTTAATTATTGGAACTTTAAATTTTTTATTTAAATTATTATTATTAATTACAACTTATTCACTTTGTATCCCGGCTGTGGCCCCTCCCTCGACTTCTCCTAATTCCACTCTCTCTCCTTCTACTCCTCCAGTGTCCCTCCCCTAGCCCACTGATAGGGGAGGACCTCTTCCCCTTCTATCTGACCCTAGCCTATCAGGTCTCATCAGGACTGGCTGCATTGTCTTCCTCTGTGGCCTGGCAAGGCTGCACCTGCAAGGGGGAGGTGATGAGAGAGCCGGCAACTGAGTTCATGCCAGAGAAAGCCCTGCTCCCCTTACTAGGGTACCCACTTGGAGACCCAGTCTATGGGGTACAACTGAGCAGGGGTTTTAGGTTCTCTCCATGCATGGACCTTGGTTGTGGTGTCAGTCTCTTCAGGACCCCCAAGGTCCAGGTTTGTTTTGGCTCAGTTGGTCTCCATTTGGAGCTCCTGTTCACTCCAGGTTTGTCTATACCCTGCCCCCCTTATTCATAAAATTCCCTGCACTCTGCCCTAAGTTTGGCTATGAGTCTCAGCCTCTTATTCGATACCTCAATCAGTAGCCTTTCAGAGGCCCTCTGTGGTAGACTCCTGTCCCGTTCTGTGTCTTCTCCTGCATCCGACGTCTGTTGTGTTTGCCCTTCTGAATGAGAATTGAGCATCTTCCCTAGGGTGTTCCTTGTTGATTAGCTTCTTTAGGAGTATACATTTTAGTATGTTTATCATATATTCTACGTCTAATAACCACTTATGAGTGAGTATATACTGTGTGTGTCTTTCTACTTCACTCAGGATGGTCTTTTCTAGATCCCACCATTTGCCTGCAAATTTCATGATTTCCTTGTTTTTAATTGCTGAGTAGTATTCCATTGTGTAAATGTACCACAATTTCTGTATCCATTCCTCTGTTGAAGGACATCTAGGCTGTTTCCAGATTCTGGCTATTATGAATAGAGCTGCTACAAACATGGTAGAGCAAATGTCCTTGTTGTATACTTGAGCATATTTTGGATATATGCCTAGGAGTGTATAGCTGTATCTTGAGGTAGAACTATTCTAATATGTCTGAGAAAGCACCAGATTGATTTCCAAAGTGGTTGTACAAGTTTACATTCCCACCAGCAATGAAGGAGGGTTCCCCTTTCTTCGCATCCTCTCCAGCATGCATTGTCACTTGAGTTTTTTATCTTAGCCATTCTGATGGCTGTAAAGCGAAATCTCAGGGTTGTTTTGATTTGCATTTCTCTGATGACAACGGATGTTGAACATTTCTTTAAGTGTTTCTCTGCCATTTGATATTCCTCTATTGAGAATTCTGTTTATCTCTGTACCCCATTTTTAATTGGATTACTTGGTTTGTTGGTGTAGTTTTGGAACTTGGATGTTGAGTCCTCCATTTTTATTCTTTTCCAAGATTGTTTTTAATATTCTAGGGGCTTTGAAATTCCGTAAGAATTTTAGAATAAGATTGACCATTTTTTTTGGAAAATGATATTTCAATGTTTTAATAATGGAGCTCTTTTATAATTTCTCCTCCATTACTGGCCGTTGTTACAGAACAAAAGTATGATTTGTTTTTACCTATTGTTCTTGTGCACTGAAACTGTGCTGACATTCTATATTCTAATGTTTTTTTCTGTAGATTCCCTATGATTTTCTAAACATTGTACTATATATGAATGCAGATAGTTTTATTTAGTCCGTTCCAGTGTGGCTTTCTCATTTCATTCCCTTGCTTAACTGCCTTGTGTAAAACTTTTCTTTCTTTTTGAATAGAAGTGACAGCATCCAGCAGTTTTGATGTGGTATAGAAAAGACTGTGGTTTTCACCAATTTCCAGGACTTTATCTCTGACACCTTGTCTCTCTGTGTGAAGGTTCTTTCTTGTCCGTGTGGGCTATTGTATTTTCATGGCATTTGCTTCAAGTGCTTTTGTGACTGTCTTAAAGTTGTAAGGTTACTTTTGGCTTTTTGTTATTGTTGTTGTTAATAGTTTATATTTTTTAATATCTTCTGACTTTTGTTCATCTATTTTTTAATTATTATTATTATGGGAACTGTTTGTTATTTAGAAATATATTGTGGCTTCTACATATTTGTAGAATAAATAAGTGTGACTATTGCTAATCTCTAAGGTTCATGAACTCCTTGCATGTTCAAATAGTTTTTTATTCCTCTTGGTTGGTTTGATGGTAGAGTCTACAGCTCATCCTGGGGATTGTGACACTACACGGTGATTTCAGAACGATCATGGTGTCTCAGTCAGTGTGTGTTCCAGGT
This sequence comes from Pachyuromys duprasi, assembly GCA_028658305.1. Taxonomy (NCBI): domain Eukaryota; kingdom Metazoa; phylum Chordata; class Mammalia; order Rodentia; family Muridae; genus Pachyuromys; species Pachyuromys duprasi. The sequence continues at coordinate 37,738,117 of CM053758.1, read as the reverse complement.
AGATGCTGTGGGTGTCTGTTAGGCTGATTGTACAGCTATGTTCAAAGTAAATGAGTATGTGTTACGAACAAAATACATCTGTGGTATCTTTTGTATGTTCCCATGTAGTTAATTTCTCTGGCAATCTGTATTTCCTTGTGTGTTCTTTCATAGAGGGATGTTTGAAAATATCAGCTGTATGACTTTCAGATCAACACTGAGCCATCTCAGCGAACTAACAGACACAGACAATAACTTGGTCATGTAAATATGTTTGTGTGCCTATAATATTTGGACAGTAATTTACACGTAATTTAGCACATCAATGAAAGAAAGTAGCTGTTTCAAAATAATATTGTTATATATTGTTAAAACTAAGCCTTCCTCCTCTTTTTCTCCCCTGTTGAGATAAAGAAAACTATTCTGTGCCTTCCCTTGGTCTTCTTATCTAAATGTACACTACAGTTTACATATTCTGTAGCTTAGAGAACTGCAGATCACATGCCTGCCAAGATTCCCATCACTCTGTCACAAGATGTCCTTGTTTCCTATTTGAGTAGTATACTCCAGTGCCTTCTGAGACATCATCACCATTTCTACCATTTGTATGCCTATGATAAGCTTTGAATTTATTTCCTGACTTTATTAATTCATGTGCCCCCACAATGCTCCCCTGTTCTTCTGAGTCCCACTAATAGAGTTCTTAGTATCCTCACTTATCTCTCATAGCCCTTCCAAAGCATCTAGGCCCTTTCTGACAGAGTCCTTAAAAATCTGGCCTCTGTGCACTCCCTGAAGCCAAATACATCTGCAGCTGCCAAAACTGAGCTAGTTTCCTACTCCACTGTAACAGAGGACCGAAACCAGTGATTTATTGCAATACAATTTTTAGCCTACAATTCTAGTGAGTAGGAGTTTGAAAGGTTGTCAGAGTCTGACATCAGCGTTGGCTGTTCTGTATTCCACCCACTGTGACATTCCTCGGCGCAGGGTTCTTGGCTGTGGCTTGTCCTTCTGTCACTCCTCTGAGTCTGATCCATTGCTTCTACCTCTATGTTTAGGTCAAGCCCACCTCAAGACCTTGGATCCCAAAGCCCATTTGCTATACATGATAAGATAGGAACAAGTTCTAGGAAGTGTGGACACACTTAGGGGCCTTTATTTATTCTGCGATATACTCTAAGAAGGTTGAGCAATGAAAATTATGTGAACAAGGGCCTGTTCCCTCCCATTTTCAAATCTCATCCATAGCTGGTCACTACTTTTTCTCACACATAGCATGGGTAAGTATTTTTTGTTCTTCAGTGTCTCCAGGTTCTACAGAGACACAACAGGCCCCTGTCCCTGCTGAGATTCATGCATGTGTGTCCCTGAAGTCTCCAGTGTTGGTCATTTTTACCAGTGTTCTCCTTGCCATTTTGTGAGAACACATTTTCAGAAGTCCTGGCCTGAATATTCTGAGAGAGCTTTCTTTTAGATTCGAAGGCAATCTGTGTATGACATGTCACCCACTGATAGCTAATATTTCTTTTGGTGTGTGCAATACATCAGAAGGTTCATGCTTGTTGGAAAAGAACTTTTTCCCAAACAAGAGAATGGTGTTTGGTCAAGGACATCTGAGTAAAAATTTTCTCCACTGCCAGTACCCCTAAACAATCTCTCTGTCACTCAACAATTGTTGAGTGATTCTCTTCTTGATTCTCCAGTACTACCGCACATTTTCAGGTGTAGCTCAGAAGGCAAAACTTCGGTTTGCCCTCTGAACTTAGCTGTGTGAAACCAAGGTGTGAATGAGAGGAGATGCTTCACATGCTGGGAGCTGTGGATGGAACTCCCTGGGGAATAATGAACATTACAATGACCAGACTTTTTGCCACAGGTGAATTTCAGGCTGACCAGGTGTCTTCTGCACAAAAGAAAATGTTAAAATTAGCAGTTTTTCAGCAGCTGTGAGTGAGTGTAAGACAAATTTTCCAGGACTTGAACAGTACCATTTTTATCCTCAGCATTTTCCTTCCTTCCTTGTCCATGTCAGTGCTGCTCTGTGATGGTGGCTCTCCACAGGAAATACATTTGGGTAACAAATTGTGTGCAGTTGATTTGGGGTTTGAATAAATATGCCTGAAAATTGCTAATGCCTCGCTACAGTTCACACACATTGTGTGCTGCCTAGAATAACTAGGGCTTATTTATGCAGATGTTAACAGAAGATTCCTTTACATGCCTTAAATTTGTGTTTGTAGCAATCAAAATGATGGAGACAATCAGCATTTATGTATAGGCATTGTGCTGAATAATACAATAAGAGATAAGTTCTTTGAGTCCCATTTGAATTTAAGTACAGAGCAAAACATTTAAATTACATCAGATGGTGACTATATTCTCACCTGGTACCAATCTGATCAGCCTTTTTAACTTTATAATATGAAGTGGGCAGTGAGAGATGTGAATAGTTGTATCATCTAAATGAAGTAATTCACAGGGAATTTACATGATTGTGTAGCTAGTAAATCCAGAGTGAAGATATTACCTTACTCATTCTGGATGTCTTACTGGGAGCTAAAGCTGCTTCTTAACCTCTCCACTTTTTGCTTGAGAATTTTTTATGCAAACCCGGGTATAAAATAGGTGTACAAATCAAACATTTATTGGTATTAAGTATAAGCTTACCTAAAAACAATTCTTAACTATACATGTAATTTTAGCAATAAAGCATAAAACAAATTTGCATACTAGTGAGATGGGTGTGCTTGTTTTTTTCTATTGGGGAGTTAGAACTAGGCTGATATTAGATATGGCAGAACCTAAAGCACCTTCAGTGATTTTCTGAGTTGATCAGTAATTTTGTTGTAGAATCATCAATGCTGAGACCTCCACCTTACATAAATATATCACACTGAGCAGCAAAAATGGTTAAGAAATTCTGTCCTCATTTCTAGCAAAAAAAGTTCTTTAAAATGATGTTTCACATGTACAATTACTACCATTTTATTTAAGAAACTAAGATAACTAAAAACACATTTTTTGTACTTCAGTAAAACTTTTTATTTTGAGAAATATTTTTATTTTTTCTTATAATAGATTTTGATCATATTCTTTTTTTAACTTTTTATTGGTTCTTTGTGAATTTTATATCATGCACCCCAATCCCACCCATCTCCCTCTCCCCTCATACTCACCTGCTTTCTACCCTTGCAACCTTCCCCCCAACCAAGGGGAAAAAAAAATCTCATCTTGGAAGCTGTGCTGTGTCACAGTGTGTCTCAGAGTATACCCTTTGTCCACACTTCTTTGCTTGCAAATGATCACTGCAGTGATCCCGTGGTCTGGTAGGAGGCCTCTGGCTTTGGCTGTACCATCAGCACTGGAACCTCACTGAAACTCCTCTCAGATATGCTGTTGTCCTCTACCGTAGAGATCCTGTAGTTTTGGATCTGTAAGACTGGCCCCTTCAGGCACTCCGGCTGTTCACAGATGGTGTAAATGTTTTGGTGGGCCAGTTCAAAGCCCTGGATCTGGGCCTGAGAGGTATTTGAGCTGCTCAGCACGCCAGATCGCCTGCTCTCATGTCCTTGGGGCTGGCTCACCAGCAACCCCCACAGCCAAAACCAGCTCTTCCCTGCTGTCCAGACAAGGTGCCTGCTCTTCCAAATGTTGCAACTACCGAGGAACATGGCCAGTTCCCCTACTCTTGTGACTCCAGGGCCAGTTCTCCTGCCTGCCATAGAGGTCCAGGGGCTAGGGTTTAGAAGGGCATCTCTCTCATATCCATGCTGCCACACTGCAGACAAGTTACAGGCCGGCTCTCCCACACTCATACCTTCTCGGGAAGTTCACAGGCACCCAGCCACCAGGGTCAACTCTACTGTGCTGCCCAGATGAGGTGCAGGGCCCACTCTCCTGAGCGCTGCAGCTGGTGAGGGGTTTCCAGGTCTTCCACCTGCCAAAGGTGGTGAGGGGTAAGGACAGATGAGGGTATCTCTCCCTCATCCACACCACCGCACAGGAAATGAGTGTTAAGGCCAGCTTTTCCATGCTTGTATCCTCAGGGCCAGCACACCCACAACCCTGGCAATGTGCAAGGCTCATAACTGGCTAGGGGCGGCGTCAGCTCTAACCTCATGCCTTCAGGGTCAGCTTTCCCGAGATGCCCAGATGAGGGGTGGGGCCAGTTCTGTACAGCCCTCAGACATCAACACGTTCCCGGACAGCAGCCCAGACCAGGGTTGTCCACCTGGCCTTTGGTGATAACAGACACTTGCTGCAACAGGGCTGTGTACCCAGATGTGCCCCTCCCCTCCAGTGGCAGCACAGGACAGGACCCCACCATGATCCCAGGTGGCATCACTGGCTACTCACATCAGGCTGTTCCTTACTGCCCTTTAGTCTCTGGTTCTGCTTCTCTTCATTGCGCTATATCCTTCTGTTTCTCTTTCTCTCTTTCTCTTTCCGTTTCTCCACAACCTATTTGTTCCTCTTAGTAGCACTCAGGGTCTCTGAGTATCTGGGGTCTTCTCAGGAATGGTCTCAAAAGTGCAATGCCCTCTTTGTGCATAATGGCACCATACAGGAGTCATCTGAGGCATGCTCTGCTTCCCCCGACCTGCACAGCATCAGACTAGTGGCCATCTCAGGCTATTGTCCAGGCCCCGTAGTGTTTGACTGGTGGTTGTCTCAGCCCCACTTTTTTTCAGGAAATGTTAAGCTACTAATCATTTAGATGTTTATAGGTGAGGACAATGAACATAGGCATAGCCTCTCTCCCCTCTGCCACCTCCTGACACACATGTGACACGGCAGCCACACCTCCAATGTCTTGAGAGGCACTCCCATCATATTCTTTCCTTTTCCCCAGCTTCTCCCAAATACTCCTCACTTCATGGGAGCAAAGGTGGTGAAGGATGTGGGGGCAATGAGGATATCTCTCCCTCGTCCACAGGACCACATGAGATACAAGTGTTAGGACCAGCTTTCCCATGCTCCTATCCTCAGGGCCAGCTCACTCACACCTTCATGTTCTAAGATGAAAAAGACAAATATGTCATGTTTTCTCATATATATGCAATATTCTCATGTATATATACATACACACATATACATATATGATAACCTTTAAAGCTTTAGGATATGTGTGTTTTGATTAGAACATCCACAGAGGTTTGGTGCATAGAAGGATGGGGAGGAGGAGATCTTCTGAGAAATGGGAAATAGAATAAACAGTTACAAAGAAAGAAGAGGGAAAACTAGAATAGGAGAACTAAACAGGGAAGGAGAAAGAAGCAGAGTAAAGTGAACAGTAAGGGATGAGTAACACAGAAGGCCTTTTGCAAAGCCATAACCTGCTGCTCTAGAAGCTTCATTTAATTCTTTCTTTTTAAAGAAACTCAAGTTGTCATTTCAAGCAGCAAATTTTAAAATCATGCATTTTAATAAAGTCCAAGAATATATTAGTTTGGTATTTACAGGTTAAGAAATGATAGAAAACTTAGAAATCATTTTTCTGTAATTATGCTGTTGTTTCTATAAAATTAGAAAGCTTTGCATGTACAATATAATGTTTCCAAGTTTTTACTATAGTGGTGTCTAGTATGAGCTGAGGCATTCCAGCATTGTGGATGGCCACACTCAGAGTACAAAGAGGGAAAGCATCCAGGCTGTAGGCTGCAGTGACGCGCAGGAGGCAGCAAGACAGTGGCTACCTGCAGCATGTCAGGTTCACTACACATTTGAATTGAAATTAAATTTGGTTGTTGTGCCTTCAGACACATTGTGCTATTAACAAATTTTTACAACTCCTCCATTCACTTACATGACTCACAGTTTAAGGCACTGGGAACTAAAGCAAAAGTATGTGAAAATAACAATTATCCACCCAACTACTTCTGAGTTAGTGTCTCGTTATTTAGGGCAGTAGTCTTCTGGTCGGTATTAGGAGACCAAGGGATGGGAAGTTTGTAATAGTGAGCAGGTGGAAGGAAACTTTTTGGCTCCTGCCTTTTTAAATTGTCACTAGCATACTGGAGTTTTAAAGTAGCTTCTTGATGCTCAAAGAAATATGAATATGATCATGTTGCAACTCATTGGTTCTGTAACATTCTCTTTCAATATTTGAACATATAAGTATATGTGTATTTCTACTGCATAAAAGCAAATATACTTTGTTTTCTACTTAATTTATTGTTATAATAGATTGATTGATTATAATTTTACCTAACACAAAATAAAAAGTAACAGTTTCTGCTTTAATCCAAAAATTCAAATCCAAAAATCCAAATTTCGCTACTTTCAGTTTCCATGTCTTCTCCACCCACTTTTCACCTCCCATAGAGTTTTATCCCAACCGTTCCTTAAATTTGCAAATATTTGTACAGCAACAACAGCAAAACAAAGAAGCAATGCAGAAGGGTGACTCTGCTTATTGCTCTCCATGAAATTTGTCAGTCTTGTAATATGTAGGATGGGAATTCAATATCACGGCATGATGCTGCCCCCAGGAGACTCTGTTTAAGCAATGTGCTGGGAAAAACTGCCCGCGGAGAGAAAGCTGAAGCTGAGAGCACAAAGCCTAGGAGGAAATAAATACCAACGGCTGAGATCCGTGACGGGCTGAACAGAGGAGTCGTGGATCACTTGGGGACCTGACACTCAAGTTCTTTAATAAATTTCTCATTTTCTGGAGACTCATTCAGTCTTTTCTCATTAGCTCTTGTTCCCTCACATTCCTTCTATTCCTTCACTCTTCCATAAAACGCCCTGCACTCTGCCCAAACTTTGGCTGTGAGTCTCAGTATCTGCTTCTATCCCTGGCCGGGTGGAGTCATAGGACATTTTATGTTAGACTCCTGTCCTGTTCCCTCTCTTCAACCATTTCCTGTGTGTATTCAATTTGCTCTTGTGAATGAGAACTAAGAATCTTCCCTAAAGCCCCCTTTGTTATTTAGCTAGTTTAGGTCTGTGGATTGTAGTATGGATAATACTTTATTATATGGCTAATATTCACTTTTAAGTGAGTATGAACCATGCCTTTCTTTCTGGTTCTGGTTTAGCTCACTCAGAATGATCTTTTCTAGTTCCACCAATTTGTCTGCAGATTGCATGATGTCATTGTTTTTAATTGTTGGGTAGAATTCCATTGTGTAAATGTATAACAATTTCTTTATCCAATCTTTTGTTGATGGAATTCTAGGTTGTTTCCAGATTCTGGCTATTACAAATAAAGCTGCTATGAACATAGTTGAGCAAATATTCTTGTTGTATGGTGGGTCATTTTGTGTGTGTGTGTGTGTGTGTGTGTATATATATACTCAGGAGTAGTATATCTGGGTCTTGAGGAGCTATTCCCAATTTTCTGAGGAAGTTCCATGTTGATTTCCAAAGTGGTTGTACAAGTTTGCACTCCCACCAGCAACGGAGGTGTGTTCCCCTTTCTCCACAACCTCACTGGCTTTTGCTGACACTTGAGGTTTTTTATCTTAGCCCATTCTGATTGGTGTAAGATTGAATCTCAGAGGTTGTTTTGATTTACATTTCCCTGATGACTAAGAAAGTTCAGCATTTCTTTAAATGTTTCTCTACCATTGGATATTCCTCTGTTGAGATTTCTCTTTTTAACTCTGTACCCCACTTTTAATTGTATTATTTGGTTTGTTGGTGTTTAATTTCTTGAGTTCCTTTTATATTCTGGATACTAGCCCTCTTTTGGATATAGGGTTGGTGAAAATTTGTTTTTCCCAGCCTGTAAGCCGTTGTTTTGTTCTGACGACAGTGTCCTTTGCTTTACAGACGCTTTTCAGTTTCATGAGATCCCACTTATTAACTGTTGATCTTAGAGCCTGAGCTGTTGGTGTTTATTGTTCAGGAAGTTGTCTCCTGTGCCAATGAGATCAAGGCTCTACCCCACATTTTCTTCTAACAGATTTAGTGTTGAGATCTTTGATCCACTTGGACTTTACTTTTGTGCAGGGTGATAAGTATGGATCTATTTGCATTTTTCTACATGGAGATATCCAGTTAGACCAGCACCATTTCTTGAAGATGCTATCTTTTTTCTATTGTATGGTTTTGGTTTCTTTGTCAAAAATCAAGTGTCCTTTGGTGTGTGGGTTTATTTCTGGGTTTTCAGTTTGATTCCATTGATCCACCAGTCTCTTTCTGTGCCAGTACCAGACAGTTTTTATGACTGTTGCTCTATAGCAGAGCTTGAGATCAGGAATGGAGACACCTCCTGAAACTCTTTTATTTATTTTACAGGATTGTTTTAGCTATTCTAGGATTTTTGTTGAGTATTATTCTTTTAAGGTCTGTTAAGAATTACATTGGAATTTTGATGGGAATTGCATTGAATCTGTAGATTGGTTCTGATAGGATGCTCATTTTTACTATGTTAATCCTACTAATCCATGATCATAGGAGATCTTTTCATCTTCTGATATCATCTTAAATTTCTTTCTTTAAAGACTTGAAGTTTCCAGGTCCCACCATTTGCCTACGAATTTCATGATTTCCTCCTTTTTAATTGCTGAATAGTATTCCATTGTGTAAAAGTACCACAATTTCTGTATCCATTCCTCAACTGAGGGACATCTGGGTTGTTTCCAGGTTCTGGCT
>CM053758.1:37664835-37729031 GCA_028658305.1 Pachyuromys duprasi | reverse complement strand
GGTCCTCCCCTGTTGGTGGACTTGGAGGGGGCGGGGAGGAGGGAGATGAAGGAGGGAGTGGAAGGGTAGGAGGGACTGAGGGAGGGGGCTATGCCTGGGATTCAAAGTACCTAACCTGTGATTGAGATAAAATAAATAAATTTAAAAAAATAAAATAAAATAAAGACTTGAAGTTTTTGTCATTTGGGACTTTCATTTGTTTGGTTAGAGTAACACCAAGATATTTTATATTGTTTGTGGCTATTGTGAAGAGTGTGGTTTCCCTAATTTCTTTCTTAACCCATTTTTTGAGTTAATTTTGTATCCAGAAACTTTGCTAAACATGTTTATCAGCTGTTGAAATTCTCTGGTTGATTTGGGGGGGATCACTTGTATATACTATCATATCATCTGCAAATAATATTTTTTTCCTTTCCAATTTGTATCCCCTTGATTTCCTTCAGTTATTTTATTGCTGTAGCTAGAACTTCAAGTGTATACTGAAGAGATATGGATAGAGCGGGAGGCCTTTCCTTGCCCTTTATATTAGTCTAATTGCTTTAAGTTTCTCTCTGTTGAATTTGGTGTTGGCTACTGGCTTGCTGTACATTGCCTATATTGTGTTTATGTATGTGCTTTGTATCCCTGATCTCTCATCATAAAGTGATGCTGGATTTTGTCAAAGGATTTTTCAGCATCTAATGAGGTGATCATGTGGCTTTTTTTTAGTTTGTTTATATGGTGGATTACACTGACTATTTTATACATGTGTGTATACACATATACATATATGTGTGTGTACATGTGTATACATAAAATGTTGAACCATCCCTACATTTCTGGTACAAAGCCTATATCTGCTCTTGGTGGATGTTGCTTTAGATATGTTCTTGGATTAAGTTTGCAAGGATTTTATTGAGTACTTTTGTATCAGTTTCATAAAGAAGTCGGTCTGAAATTCTTTTTCCTGGTTGAATCTTTGTGTGGTTTAGGTATCAGAGTGACTGTGGCCTCATAAAATGAATTTGGCAATGTTATTTCTGTTTCTATTTTGTGGAATAATATGAAGAGTTTTGGTGCTGACCCTTCTTTGAAAATCTGGTAGAAACCTGTGCTTAATATAAAAATAGATAGATACATAGATAGATACATAGATAGATACATAGATACATAGATAAGGAAAAAAAGAAAATGTGGTAGAATTCTGCAGGAAAGCCATCAAGCCCTGGCCTTTATTTTGGTGGATGATTAAAATTTTTTAATTTATTACTATTAATCATTTTGTATCCTGTTTTCCCCTTTTCCTCCCCTCCCAATCCTGCCCTCCATTCACTCTTCTCCCCTGAACCTCCCCCAGTCCACTGATAGGGGAGGTCTTCCTTTCCTTCCATCTGACCTTAGCTTATCAGGTCTCATCAGGACTGGCTGCATTGTCTTCCTCTGTGGCCTGTTGAGGCTGCCCTACCCCTCAGAGGGAGGTGATCAAACAGCCAGCCACTGAGTTCATGTCAGAGACAGCCCCTGTCCCCCTTACTAGGGAATTCACTTGGAGACTGAGCTGCCATGTGTACATCTGTGCAGGGCTTCTAAGGTTATCTCCATGAATGGTCCTTTGTTGGAGTATCCGTCTCAGAAAAGACCCTTTGCCCAGAGATTTTGGTTCTGTTGCTCTCCTTGTGGAGCTCCTGCTCCCTCCAGTTCTTTCTATCTCCCCCTTTTTCATAAGACTTCCTGCACTCTGTCCCAAAGTTTGGCTATGAGGCTCAGCATCTGCTTTGATATCCTTCTGAGTAAAGTCTTTCAGAGGCCCTCTGTGATAGGCTCCTGTCCTATTCTCTGTTTTGTCCCTCTTCCAATGTCTATCAATTGGCAGATTTTTTTAAATGACTGCTTTTATTTCCTTAGGAGCTATAGGCTTATTCAGACTGTTTATTTGATCTTGATTTAACTTCAGTAGTGGTGTCTATCAAGAAAATCATCCATTTCATTTAGATTTTCAAATTTTGTGGCATACAGGCTTTTGAAGTAAGACCTAATAATTCTTTGGATTTCCTTGGTGTCTGTTGTTATGTCCCCCTTTTCATTTATTATTTTCTTAATTTGTATATTGTCTCTCTGCTGTTTAATTAGTTGGCTAAGGGTTTGTCCATCTTGTTGATTTTCTCAAAGAACCAACTCTTGGTTTGATTGATTCTTTGTATTGTCCCCTTTGTTTCTTGAATTTATTGATTTCTTCCTTGAGTTTGATTATTTCCTGCAGTCTTCTTCTCTTGGGTGTGTTTGCTTTTTATGTTCTAGAGCTTTCAGGTGCCCTGTTTCATTTCTAGTATGAGATCTCGCTAATGAAGGTATTAAGTGCTATGAACTTTCCTTTTGGCACTGCTTTCATTGTGTGCCATAAGTTTTGGTAAGTTGTGCATTCATTTTTCATTGAATTCTAGAAAGGCTTTTATTTCTTTTTTGTTTCTTCCTTACCCCATGTCACGAAGTGGGGACTTCTTCAATTCCATGAATTTGTAGCTTTCTCTTGTTTATGTTGTTGTTGAAGTCCAGCTTTAATCCATGGTGGTCTGATAAGATGTGTGGGGGTTATTTCAAAGTTTTTATATCTCTTGGAATTTGCTTTGTGTCCAAATATATGGTCAATTTTGGAGAATCTTCTGTGAAGTGCTGAAAAGAATGTATTTTCTTTTGCGTTGGGATAAATATGCTGAAGATATCTGCTAGGTCCATTTGATTCATAACATCTGTTAGTTTAATTATTTCTCTCTTTATTTTCTGTCTAAATGACCTGTTCATTGATTTGAGTGTGGTGTTAAAGTGTCCCACTATTTATGTATGCAGTTTGATGTGTGATTTAAGGTTTAGTAACTTTTCTTTTATGAATGTGGTTGCCCTTGCATTTGGTCATAGATATTTCAGAATCGAGAAATCATCTTGGTGGAGTTTTCCTTTGATGAGTATGAAGTGTCTTTTCCATTTCTTTTGATTAATTTTAGCTGGAAGTTTATTATCTCAGATATTAGAATGGCTACTCTAGCTTGCTTCTTGGGTCCATTTGCTTAGAAAAACTTTTTCCAGCCCTTTACTCAGAAGTAATATCTATCTTTGTTGCTGATGTGTTTCTTGTATGCAGCAGAATGATGGATTTTGTTTTCACATTCATCTGTTAGCCTGTGTCTTTTTTGTGGGGGGTGGGTGGAATTGGGTCTGTTGATGTTGAGAGATATTAGTGACCAATGATTGTTAATTCCTGTTATTTTGACTCTGGTGGTGGGATAGTGGTGTGTGTGTGTGTGTGTGTGTGTGTGAGTGTGTGTGTGTGTTTCCCTTCCTTTGGTTTTTCTAGTGTGAAATTCTTTCCTGTGTTTTCTTGGGTGTAGTTAACCTCCTTGGGTTGGAGTTTTCCTTCTAACCTTTTCTGCAGGACTGGACTTGTGTATATAGTTATATAGTTATATAGTAGTTTAAATTTGATTTTTTCATGAAATATTTTGTTTTTCTCCATCTATGGTGACTAAGAGTTTTGCTGGATATATTATGGGCTAGCATTTGTGGTCTGTTATAGACTGTAAGGCATCTGCCCTGGCCCTTCTGGCTTTGAGAGTCTTTGTTGAGATGTCAGGTATAATTCTTTTAGGTCTGCCTTTATACGTTATTTGGCTTTTTTCCCTTGCAGCTTTTAATATTCTTTCTTTGTCCTGAACATTTATTGTTTTGATTATTATATAGCAGGAGGATTGTGGCTTCTGTTTTAATCTATATGATGTTCTGTATGCTTCTCGTATTTTTATAGGCATCTGAGTTTATTTTTGTTGTGTGGGTGTTTTTTGTATGTTTTCCCATTTTGTCTGTATCTACTGGCCTGAGTGGCCTGGGTGTCTACCCTGGGTTTGTGTGTGTGTGTGTGTGTGTGTGTGTGTGTGTGTATGTCCTGTGTGGCCTCTGGGGTTTTGGGTGCTACCCTTGCCTCTGGGGTCCTTAGTATTAGCATGGCCTGGGGTACCTTCAGGAAAGCAGCGGGGCCAGGTTGTGAACTAGAAAATTGAGTCCAGGGTTTGGGGTGTAGTTTAAAGCTGATAGGTGTGTTTTAGGGGAATATGATGGGCAAGGGCTTGGAGCAGGGTGTTACCTGTTTTCTCCTGATGACTACAGACCTCTAAGAATGCAGGCAATATTATGTGGGGAGAATTGAATACCAAGGTATCGGGTGCTGTTCACTGCTGTTGGAGGTCCTTTTGGGGGTGTTGGCAGGTGGAGACTTGGAGGGACAAGGAGCTTACCTGGTGTCCCTGGTCCAGCTGGCCTCCGGATAGCAGACAGAGTTGAGGGGCCTGGACTAGAACACAGGATTGGGGTTTAATTTACTGATGTTGGGGCTGCTTTTAGGCAAGTTGAAAGGGAGAGACTTGGGAAGGGAGGGGCTTACCTGTAGTCCCCAAATCCGGTAGGATTCCGGGAAAGACAAAATTGTGGTGTGGGAAATAGGGCACTTAAGCCTTTTAAATTTTTACTTGTTTGCAGTTTCATATAAGTACATTTTTCCTACTATCTTATTATAAAAAGCAAATTCTGTAGTCATGGTGGTTTTCTTTTCCCTGAGGTTACAAACTTGATTTAGGGATCTGAAAATTCTGCCTTCTAAATGGAAGGCTCAGTTGTTCTTTGAGGAGATGAGCCCATCATTTAGGCATGCATTGCACTAGTATTCTCTTAGAGTATAACCTAATCCCATGCTTTCCATGATTCTCACCTTCTGATATTCTTATATCACTGTCTGCTTCATGTAATTGGGCAACAGGATATGCTCAAGAGCTACCTTGCATATAACCTGTGTGTGTGTGTGTGTGTGTGTGTGTGTGTGTGTGTGTATCCCATGTGCATGGCACCACATTGTATGCCTGTGACCAAACCATCTCTTTCTTCCCTTCTTTTGTTGTAATCCAGGCTCCATCCCTGGCATTTGCGCAGTTCATGCTTCAGATCTTGTAAGCCTCCTGTTTCTCCATTCCCAACCATCACAAGATTTTTTTTCTAGGCTTTGCTGTATGTCAATGTCTTGTTTTATTTAAAGTAGTCATAATACTTCCCAATATATAAATGGAAAAAAATTAGTAGTGACAGATACTATTGATCTAGAATGTCCTTCATTTATAGGAATCTGTTCCTACCTAGGAAATACTAGCTTGCACTCTGAGATTCATGTGTGTGTTTGATTTTAGCATTAGTATGCCTTTTTCTCTAAGCACTGGACAATTATTCCCGCTCTCCAACTCCATAATTTCTCTCCGTGGATGCTCATCTAAAACTATGCTGTCTACTTGGAAATATATTCACGTCCATAAAGAGCAATAAAATATTATTGTTTCATTTATCTTGTTATGAATTAACAGAGCAATAGCTGTATGTGTTACATTGGTAGTGAATATTAGTATAGTGTTTTCCTGTGGCAAACAGATCAAGCATGCTTTCATACCTGTCATGCCCACTCCTCATGCTGAATCTATATAGATGAGCATTTTCCATTTTTGGCCCCACATTACAATAAAATCAACCAAAGAAATAGTAGACCTAGAGTTACTGGTTAAAGGAACTTAAGTGGAACACAGTTGAGACCAGGCTTTAGGCATCTGGTTAATTATTCCATGACTGAAAACCATGATGAAACAGAAGTTATATGGCAGGGTAGGAAGAGCAATGAGGTAGACCGTGGGTTTCATCAGAGGGAGGCCGTGAAATCAGCCCATTCTCATCCTCTGGGAAAACAAAACAAAAAACTCTTGAATTGATTCTTGTCACACTCCCTCCTTCACGTTTCAATTCAAATCACACCACCATCCACACCCCCAAACCCCACTTTAGAAACTCAAGTGAAAATGGCTGTGGTAATTTGTTTTAAAATTGTGGCACAGAGGCATGTGGAAAACAGGAACTTGGAATTCACTGCTGGACTGATCTCAGACTTTTCTTTGCAAGACCTCTGAAATACTGTTGCAGCCTCCACTTCAAAGGGATGAAGCACTCCAGAACATTTTTACACTATCATTTTCCAGGACTGATTGTTTTATGTGTTTATTGTGTTAGCTTTTTGATCACTGCAAGCCATTCGGCTAACAATTCATTACTATCCTCAGGGTGCAATGGGTAAAAGAGCAATGGGTGACAGTGAGTTTTGCCTCTTCATATAGCCCTAAAAGATTCCTGTTTTATTTCCTTCTGAAAATCAACTCACAATTCACACTCCTGGGTGTGCGTAGGGATAAACCTTGTCTGCTTTTCTCTCCTGGAATTTCAGACAGACCAGTTTCTAGATGTTTTCTTGATTGAGAAATAAAATCTGAAAGAATTGGAGCTCCACAACTACCTTGAGAACAAATTAAAATCAGGATGTTGCCCGGAAACCAGTGAAACTAAACCCTGGACCTCTTCCTTTTGTGTACTACTGAGCTAGTGAGTCCCTGGAAAGAACTAGCCATGTCCACATCCACATAGTGGACAGCAGGGGCTATTCTCAAAACCCACTGAAGACGGTTTGTCAGGACTGAGCATTGGAATCACTGGACTAAATAAATTGGATGAGACGTCTTTACTATGCAAATAGTTGAAATAATAGAATAGAAAACCTTCACTGGGGAAGTGCTATACCATTGTGCCCTGGGAATGTCATGCAGAGAGCATAGTATAGTATGTGGTACTTACCACCTTTTTAAAACAGCAGCTGAAATCGTACAAGAGAGGTATCATATCAAAGGGTAAGACCCATCCAGCAAGGATAGGTGTAAAAAAGCTCTTCCACGTATTTCCTCACCCCAAATATACCATACAGTGCGCTGGCAAGGAACGACTCCCTCTGAGACTTGACAGATTCACTGCTGATGCACTAGGCAGAAACCTTGGTTTAGTTCTCAGGTTCCACAATGAGTGCTCAGGCAGAACAACTTCCCTTCACATGATAACGGTTCACCATAACCCCTTTGTAGTGACTGCAACAAAACAGATGCACTCTCTACAAGCATAGATTTGGAAAGATGAGCAAAGCACAGAAAGAGTGAGGGAATAGGTGTTTGAAAGATAGACCACACGAGCAATAGAAAACACTCTGTGCAAATCTGCATGTGTGAGAGTATTCACGTGCAGGAAATTCACTCAGGCATGTCAAGTGAAGGATAGGTGAAGCAGGACTTTCTTATAGAATAAGCTTTGTCAACAAACAAATGTAAGTTTCGCTCATGAAGTCCCAACCTCAGTGCTTTAAGATGTAGTTCAACTGGAAAGTAGGAACTTTAAGGGAGTAATTTCGGTTAAATGAAGTCATAGAAAAACGAATTAGGACACACACACACACCACTGTTGTGTCCACAGAGCAATTATATTCAGGCAGAGGGATGAACTGCTGGAAAGCTAAAGGAAATGCCCAGAGGTATAGGGGAGAGAAGAGGCTCGCTGAGTCTACCAGGGGAGTCCAAAAGCAGCACTTATCCTTTCTACAAGGTCTGCAGAGAGAGTGGCTAGAAAGTGTCACTCCCACAGTGATCTAGTCCTTATCTTTCACATGTGGCCTCAGCTTAGACCCTGTAGGTAGAGCAGTACTTTTGATAGCATTGGGATCTACAAGCACTAGGTAGAATAAACTCTCAATTGAAGTCCAAGAAAACACAAACTGTTGAATAAAATAAGGGGGACAATTGGGGATATGAAAAAAATTCAACAAAGAAGTAGAAATATTAAGGAAAACCCAAACTCAAATGATGCTGGAAATGAGAGGTTTAATAATTCCAATTAAGCTCAGTGGAAAGCCTCAGTAGCACAATGGATAATGGAGAAGACAGAATACTATGGTTTCAAGACAAAGTAGAGGAAGTCTGAAAGACCACAGATTCCAACCCAAACTACTATGTGTACCAAAGCTAACTGTTATAGTGAAGAAGAAAGAAAACCTTTCCATGACAAAAACAAGACATAAGACTACCAAATCAGTAAAAGTAAATATACTAGAAGGATCCCTTCAGATGGGGCAGAAGCGGAAGCAAATTCAAGAAGATACAAAGAATAAATGTTGTTAACACAGTTATTATGCAAAGAAGGACCAAGAAGAAATGCACAACATCAACACAAACTCAGCAATTAATATACATCTTTCAACAATAACTTTGAATATCAACGACAGATTCTCCAATCCAAAAACACAAGCTAGCCTATTGGATTATATATATTAAAAAATAAATCTGTTTTACTTGTCCACAAGAAACAATCTGTACCTTTAAGGATGAATTATCAGTCAAAGGAGAGAAAAAAATGTTCTAAGCAAATGGGACCAGGGTAAAAGCAGCTATCACTGTGCTAACATCTTTCAAAATTAAAAAAAACTGTTAAAAATCAAGTATCCATATGTGTGTGGATTTATTGCTGGGTCTTCTATACAATTCCATTGATCCACCATTATGTTTCTATGCCAGTACCATGCAGGTTTTATTACTATTGCTCTGTACAGCTTGAGATCAGGGATGAAAATACCTCCAGATGATCTGTTATTGTACAGGATTGCTTTAGCAATTTTAGGTTTTTTGTTTTTCATATAAATTTGAGAATTGTTCTTTCAAGTTCTGTAAGGAATTGTGTTGGTATAATGATGGGAATTGCATTAAATCTGTAGATTTCTTTTGGCAGGATTTTCATTTTCACTATGTTAATCCTTGAGCATAGGAGATCTTTCCATATTCTGATATCTTCTTCAATTTCTTTTTTCAGAGACTTGAAGTTGTTTTGTTTCAAACATGTTGTTGGTTAGAGTCACACAAAGGTACTTTATGTTATTAGTGGCTATTGTGAACGGTGTTGTTTCCCTAATTTCTCTCTCTGTCCTTTTATCTTTCGTATACAGGAGGGCTACTAATTGTTTTTGAGTTAATTTTATATCCAGCCACTTTCCTGAAGGTGTTTATCAGGTGATGGAGCTCTCTGGCTGAATTTTTGGGGTCGCTCATATCATCTGCAGATAGTGATACTTAAAACTAAAGTCCAAGTGGATCAAAGATCTCAACATAAAACCAGCCGCACTAAATCTGTTAGAGGAAAAAGTGGGGAAAAGCCTTGAACTCGTTGGCACAGGGGACAACTTCCTGAATAGAACACCAACAGCATAGGCTCTCAGAACAGCAATCAAAAAATGGGACCTCATGAAACTGAAAAGCTTCTATAAAGCAAAGGACACTGTCATCAGAACAAAACAACAGCCTACAGACTGGGAAAAGATCTTCACCAAACCTATATCTGACAGAGGGCTAATATACAGAATATGTAAGGAACTCAAGAAGTTAAAAAGCAACAAATCAAGTAATCCAATTAAAAAATGGGGAACAGTCACTTTAGTGAAGGTGTTTATCAAACAAAAGGACTCCTAAGGCCTTTTATCCTTCATTGTCCAAAAAAGTCTCCTTTCATAAACAAAGCTGGAATTTTGCCCATTTTCAGTGACGCAAACAAAGAATCCTTCTGAAATCCCTGGAGTCACTTAGTCCTGAGGTCTAAGTAGATTATTGGGTAATAGCCTCTTAGTAACTAGCTTCAAATATATTCCTGTTATTTATTTCATTGTAATGCCGACGTCCACCTTATAAAGCCATTTCTCTGACTTCAGAGTTCACTTTGGGAGATTAACACATGCTAGTTCTTACAGTCGTGTGGTCCTGACCCATGACATGTTTTTTTTCTCTCATTACTGTTTCCAAACATGTAAACCTGAATGTTTCATTCCCTAATTTTCTTTAATTCCCCCCCCCCCCCAAAATGGGGAACAGAGCTAAACAGAGAATTCTCAATAAAGGTATATCGAATGGTGAGAAACACTTAAAGAAATGTTCAACATCCTTAATTATCAAGGATATGCAAATCAAAACAACCCTGAGATTTCACCTTACACCCATCAGAATGGCTATGATCAAAAACTCAAGTAACAATACATGCTGGAGAGGATGTGGAGAAAGGGGAATCCTCCTCCACTGTGGGTGGAAATGTAAACTTGTACAACCACTTTGGAAATCAAAATGGTGCTTTTTCAGACAGTTAGGAATAGTGCTACTTCAAGATACAGCTATACCACGCCTAAGCATATATCCAAAATATGCTCAAGTATACAACAAGGACATTTGCTCAGCCATTGTAGCAGCTCTATTCATAATAGCCAGAATCTGGAAACAACCTAGATGTCCCTCAACAGAGGAATGGATACAGAAATTGTGGTACATTTACCCAATGGAATACTACTCAGCAATTAAAAACAAGAAAATCAGGAAATTTGCAGGTAAATGGTGGGAAATGGAAAAGATCATCCTGAATGAGGTATCCCAGAAGCAGAAAGACACACAGCATATACTCACTTATAAGTGGTTATTAGACATAAAATATAGGATAAGCACACTAATATCTGTACACCTAAAGAAGCTAAGCAAGAAGGAAGACCCTGGGTAAGATGATCAATCATCACTCAGAAAGGCAAAAGGGCAGACATTGGAAGAGGGAGAAAACAGGGAACAGGAGCCTACCACAGAGGGCCTCTGAAAAGACTACCCAGCAGGGTATCAAAGCAGATGCTAAGACTATAGCCAAACTTCAGGCAGAGTGCAGAGAAATTTATGAAAGGATGAGGAGATAGAAAGACCTGGAGGGGACTGGAGCTCCACAAGGAGAGCAACAGAACCAAAATATCTGGGCAAAGGGGCCTTCCCTGAGACTGATAGTCCAACCAAGGACCATGCATGGAGAAAACCTAGAACTCCTGCACAGAAGTAGCCCATAGCAGCTCAGTGTCCAAGTGGGTTTCCTAGTAATAGGAACAGGGACTGTCTCTGAAATGAACTCAGTGGCTGGCTCTTTGATCACTTCCCCCTGAGGACAAGCTTACCAGGCCACAGAGGAAGATGCAGGCAGTCCTGATGAGACCTGATAGGCTAGGGTCAGAGGGAAGGGGACGAGGAACTCCCCTGTCAGTGGACTTGGGGAAGGGTATAAAATTATATGAGGGAGGGATGGTGGGATTAGTAGGGGATGAGGGAGGGGGCTACAGCTGCGATAAAAAGTGAATAAACTGTATTTATAATAAAAAAATTTAAAATGCCAAAAAAATAACAAAACTGATAAACAAACAAGCTACATTCACTTTATTTACAATTTGTGGTCACAAAATATTCTGAAGTAACATGTTTGCATTTATTTATTCCCAAAGAGTTAAGATTATAAATAAAGGAAGTTAGTCATAACCACATAAATCTTAATTGTAAGACCAGAAACCTTTTCCACGTAAGGTAATTTAAAAATTGCATAATATTTTAAACATTTCCCTCCCCCACAGTTTTACTTTTGATACAAATCTAAGCATTTGGGGAGATGTGTTGTGTTCCCGCTTTCCCGGCTTTCACCTCATAAAGGGAAATTTTCTGTTAATGGTTGCTGTAACTCACTTTTTCCACTCCACAGACTTGGATATTCTGCACTTGGAATAGTTGTGAGTTTCTATGTTAAGCATCATTGACTACATAAGTATCTTTGGTGAGGTTAGGGAGCTGCTTTAATCTATGGGCATAAAGCAATGAATTTAGAGTGGTTCAACACTGTGTCTAGTTAGAAAATAAATTAACCCCTGGAACATTTGTTCTTGGAAAGACACTGTCAGATATGTGTTTCCTTCTTTGGAGCATATACTATTGCAATGGTCATGATTGTTGGGTTTACAGCTAGGTAAGATTGTTGATGACCCTCTATATATACAGCCTCTGTCCTGCATAACACTTTGAACTACTATGAAAGACTGATTGTAGTGTACCAACTTGATTTCTTTATGTTCCGAGACCGAAGTGTATGAGTGCCTTCAGCAGGAGAATCTTTCCCCCAAGTTCCAGTTGGCAAATATGACCAAACCTCGTCTATATTGTTTTGGAGGGTCTCTAGGACACCCATGACCTTAAGGTGGTATTCCACATATGGCACTGTGCTTTTTTGATTGGTGCCCTACAACTTCTGGGAGGAGCATTAGGCCCTGTGCATGCTAACATGAATACAACATACAATACTCTGATATAAACACACACGCACACACAGAGAAGAGAGAAAGAGAGAGAAAAAATAAAAAATGTTTCCATATGGCATTTTTGAATATCTCTCATGTTAGTTATCCATCTCCACACGTCCTCCTTCACCAAACCCTACCATCTGACTTCCCATTTAAACCACCTTATTTCCCATTTTCATAGATAAGTAGAATTGATATTGTGAAAATATGTACAGATTCTTGGCTTTATTGCATTGATATACATATCTATTCTGTGCCAGTACATTATGTTTTTACGATTACAGCTCTGTAGTGTATCTTGCAATCTGGAATAGCATTTCCTCCAGCATTAGTCTTTATGCTCGGGATTTCTTTTATGGTCTTATACGAATTTTATGATTTCTTTTCTATTTTTGTGAAGAAAATTATTGGAATTTTGGTTGGGATTTCATTGAATCTGAAAATTGTTTTTGGTTATATGGTCATTTTCACAATATCCATTCTACTTATCTATGAAAATGGGATGTTTTTTTTTCATTTTGCAGTGTCTTTCTTTATTTCTTCAGAGATTTGAAGTTGCCATTATAGAGGTCTTTCTGCTCTGTGGCTAGGTTTTTCCAAAGATATTTTGTTGCCTTTGATATTAGCTTAAATGCAGTGTATCCATGATATCTTTCTCAGTGCTTTTATTCATGTACAAATAAGCTACTAATTTTTGTAATTTGATTTTGTATCATGTCATTTTGTGAAAATTGTTCATTGCTTCTAAAAATTTTTGGTAGACTTTTCGGGATTTCTTTTGTGCAATATCACATCATCTGCAGATAGGGATAATTTGATAATTTCTCTGTTAGTATTCCTTTAATTTCCTTTTTTTGTATTATTGCTCAGTGTAGCACTTTGAGCATTGTATTGAAAGGGAGTGGAGGTACTGGAAAGTTCGATTTCATTTCTGATGTTAGTGAGGTTGCTTTGAGTCAATATCCATGTAGGATGAGGTTGGCAATTGGTTTGTCATATAGGCTTTATTATATTAAGATATGTTTCCTCCATTCCAAATGGATTTTATCAAAGGCTTTTCCTGCATCTATTGAAATGATCATGTAATTTTTTCTTTTGAGTTCATATATGATTTATTTATTGACTGAAGTATGTTGAACCATCCCTGAATTTGGGAAATATAGTGAAGTTGATCATATTAGATGATCTCCTTGATATGTGCCTGTATGTTGTTTGCTAGTATTTTATTGGGGATGTTTTTTATTCTATGTTCACCAGGGATATTTTTCTGTAGTTTTGTTTTTGCTTTACCATTATGTAGTTTGGGTATTAGAGTGATACTGGATTTGTTTGATGGGTTTTAGAGTGATAGTTCTATTTTTGTGTGGGTGTTGGTATTGTTTTTTTAATAATTTAATTGTTTTTCTATAAATATTTGAGTTGTATTGTTGATTGTAGTTCTTCTTTGAAAGTCTGGTAGAATTCTGCTATAAATAAACCTGGACGTGAGCCTTTGTTTCTAGTCAGAAGCCCATGTATATTGTTTCAATCCCCTTTGTTGTAGATCTGGTTTGGTTGTTGTCTCTTCTTGGTTGAACTTTGATAGTTTTCATGAGTCAAGAAATTCATTCAAAAAATCCTCTCCTGTGACAATGAGTTCAAGGCTATTCCCCATTTTTTTCTTCTAGTAGATTTAGTGTATCTGGTTTTATGTTGAGGTTTTTGATCCACTTGGACTTGAGTTTTGTGCAGGATGATGAATATAGTTGGACATCACGCAAGCATTTATTGTTATACCTCTTGGGTTTCAGTGAAATTTTGTTCATGTCTTGCTAAATTTCCTAAAATATTTGATACAATTTGTAAATTTTCCTTTAAACCATTTGTCCTAGGGTTCCCTTGGGTAGTTCTTGTTAGAGAACACTTCTATAGGACGACTAGGTTGATGGGAGACATGCTGTCTTGGACATTCATAGTTTTGTTTTTAACTGGGCATGTGGACTTGTTTCTTGTTGTGTCTGTTGTGAGAATCTGCGCTGCCATATATTGGGCAAGTATAGGAGATGCATGACCCGCAATAAGGCAGGAAACCTTGGTGAATGAGCTGTTTAATTGGACGAGGGAAAGATGACTTCCAAACCACTGATGTGGAGTTTAGTCTGTTGGTATAGAGATGGCAGCCTGAGGCACGAAGGAGAGGAGAGGAAAGGAGTGTCTTACCAGTTATTGTGACTCAGAAACAAAGTGGGTTTGATCTGGCCACTGATCTGGAACTGGGCATATAGGTATAGAGATAGCAACAGGTGAGGCAAATGAAAGAAAAGGAAGAAGTGACTTACCTGGCAAAGCTGGCTTATGAACAAACCTCGTTCTTGGGCTGCAGGTATGGAGCTAGGTCTGTGGGTGTGGAGCTGGGCATAGGAAGTGATGATAGTAAGTAATGGGTAAGAGAAGTGACTTACCTAGCAAAGGGAGCTTGTGAACGAAAAGGGAAGAGATGATAAATGAGGAAGGATAACAGGTGATGTGTAATGTATCTTTTAATTTATTAAGATCTTAGACAATTACCAATGAGTTTGCTCAATCCTTAGGGAGTAATTTTAATGTATATTCATTCAAAATGTATTTTAAAATTCTCTAAAATGGTTGAGAATTTCTTCAATTATATACGTAGTTCTATCTATTATAAGGGCATATTATTAAGTGTATACAACTTTGGAATGATTATAGCCCTCTGAAACAAAATTTTGTCACTAATAAATGTTCTTGAGTCTCTCTTATATGACACATATTCTAACGTGAATGTGAGCAAATGTGCAGGTACTTGTACCAAGGCATTTGTGTGGAGCCCAGAGGACAAGCTCTTGGAGTCAGTTTACTCCATTTTATCTTTCTCGACATTAAGTTTGGGTCTCAGGTTTGCCTAGACATTGCCTTCATACATTGAGCCATCGTATCAACCCGTGACACACTTTAAAAAAAACTGACACTTCACTTCCATCTTTTTATTTTTAGATATTTTATGATACCATATAGCTATAAGTCTAGTCTGTCAAGTACTACGACTCTTTTTAAAGATTTATTTTTATTTTATGTATGTTGGTGTTTTTTGCTTGAGTGAAGAGCACCACACATGTGCTGTGCCCATAGAGGCCAGAAGAGAGCATCAGATAATCCGAAATCCAAGTTTCAGATTGCTGTTAGCTGCTATGTAGGTGATGGGACCTGAACTCAGGTTCCCTACGAGAGCAGCAATAGCTCTTAATGGCTGAGCCATTGCTCCAGCCCAAATGCTCTCATTTTTAACTGGAGCCATTATATGTAGTCCTTCATTATAAAACAAACGGCCTGTTTAGTTGTAAATCTACAGGTTAACTATGGACCTGTTTAGCATTTTTATAGTTTCCATGCTAAATAATGTGTCTGATCATGTTATTTCCCTTTATATGAACTATCATACTTTATCCCAACTCACCACTTCCTCCACTGCCCTCACACTATAACTTTTATTCATCTACCTGGTTCTCCCCTCATCAAACACTCCCCTTCTTCCTTCATGTCACATACATTCTGTATCTTTTATTCCCCATCCCTTAAGATCACTTCCCCCTTCACTTGACCTGCTTTCTACTTTTGTGACCCACACACAAACACACAAACATACACATCATACTTTTAAATAAAGGTTACACATATTAGAGAAAAACTTATATTTGTTCTCTATTATTTATTTTCTTAATATAATAATTTCCAGATCCATTGTATTTCTATAAATGCAATGATTTCCTTCTTGTTTATTGCTGAATAAAATTTTATCTTGCGTATGTACCACATTTTTTGAAAGCATTCAACTGTTGATGGATGCTTAAGATTGTCCAGTTTCCTACCTAACTGTGAAGAGTGCAGCAACAAACGTGGCTAGGCAAGTTTTTCTATGCTGTAGTCACTCGGAATCCGTCTAGTAATCACCCCAAAATGATGTTTGAGTAATAATGACTTTTAATGCCATTAAGGTGAGTTTTATGAAGTTGAGTGCCTCAAAGCTTGTTGCATAATTATTCACAATTTTGATGTCTTTTTCTGGTGAATTCTTTCCCTTACTAAGACATAAGGGCCTGCTTAATTTTAATTGTTATCATTAATTATTATTTAGTAAGCTTAAGTTTAATTTGAAATCTCCTCTATCCAATATAAAAACAGCTACATGTAGGCCAGCTGATTGTCACCTTCCATTCACCTGACAGTTTCACTTCCATCCTTTGTTTCTCAGGTGGTCTTTGTTATTTTCTGTGAGATGTTCTTGAAAAGAGATGGAACTTGAAATTAGTTTTAAGTCAAGTTTGCCAATGTGTGTCTGTTTACTGGTGAGTTGAATCCATTTACATTTAAGGCTACTATTGAGAGATGCTTACTAACTCCTGTAATTTTGTTTGATTGCTTTTCTGTGGACTAGTTCTGCTTTGTTTGTTTCTTTCATCTATTTTTTCTGATAACATTTATTCCTTCGTATTTTAGACTCCCTTCCTTCTTGATGTATAGAATTCCTTTAACATCTCCTGTAGCATTTGCTTGGTAGTCAAACACTACTTTATTTTACACTTGTTATAAATTGTCCTTATTTCTCTATCAAAATTCAAAGATATCTTTGTTGAGCATAAAATTTTGATTTACTTCCTGGCCTTAAATATCATTTTGTGCCTTCATGAATTTTATAGCTACTGATGGTAAATACAATGTTATTCTAAGTTCTTTGCTTTTGTGATGTGGTGTTTTCCATGTCTCATTTTCAGTGTTGCTTCTTTGCTCTGCAGTTTTGATGTCTTGTTTCTAAAATGCCATAGTGAAGTTCATTTCTCATTATCCTCCTGCCTCTGCCTCCTTCAGCAACCACAACCAGCTGAAGTTCATTTCTCAAAGTGTTCCTTTGGGTTCCAATTGTTTCTTATATCTACATATCTAATTCTTTCAAGAGTTGGGGAAACTTCTACTGTAAATTAATTATAGATTAAAACATAGATTATCAATTATTAATTAAAGCATAGGTTATCTATGTTTTAGCGTTTATCTCAGTAATTTTTTTTAGTATAAGTATTCTTAGGATTGGTCACTTGATCACATCTCAGAATTCCTGGACATCATGTTCATCCTGTTTTCCTGATGTTTAAATTTGTTGATCATTGAGTTTTTCATTACCAACATTTGATTAGCTTTTTTCTTAGTTTATTATGCTGACACTTTCTTTCATGTTAGTAATTTTTTATCCAAACTGCCAATTTTCTCATCCATTTTTCTAACAATTTTATTCTGTTGTACTAGACTGTGTAGGAATCATTTTCTTATTTGTATTTTCTTTCTGGTCATTCATCATATTTACCAGTAAACTTTTGCGGTTTCTCAGAAATATTAGGAATAGTTCTACCTCAAGACTCATCTCTACCTTGCCTGAGCATATAGCCAAAAGATGCTCCACCATACCACAAGGATACTTGCCCAACTATGTTCATCACAGCTTTATTTGTAATAACCAGAAAGTGGATCAGCGTATTCTTAAAAGCTTAATCCCTAATACCACTCAGAGAGGTGGCAGCATGTAAAATATATAAAAATATCCAAAGATGAGTACTAGCAAATAAAAATATAAAAACTTTTTAAAATCAATAATGTCAAAATCCTATTAAGAAAATGCAGTTTACAAATGGAACTAAATATAAATAACTTTTTAGTTGTTTTTGAAAGAGGGTCTCACTGAGTAGTGCTGGCTATCCTGGAACTCATTATTTAGACCAGGCTTGTCTCATACTCAGAAATTACCACCTGCCTCTGCCTCCCAAGTGCTGGGATTAAGGGCATGCACTTCCAGGCCTAGCTGGATAGTTAACTTTTATTGTCAACTGGATGTAGATTTAGTCATACCAGGAGACATACCTCCGGGCATGTCTGTGGGAACATTTGGGGAACATGTTAACTGAGGTAGGGATGCCTTCCTGAATATGAGCATCATTTGTGCTGGGTTCCCAGGAAGATTCAAAAGTAGAAAGCATTCACTTCACACTGCTCCTGCTATAGCAGCAATGTGACCAGCTGCCTAATGTTCCTGCTGCTGAGCTGAAAACATTCTTGCCACCCAGACTTCCTGCCACAATGGTTCTACCTTAAGCTGTAGTTCCTTCAGTTGCCTTTGTTAGGTGGTGTTATTTCACAACAATGAAAAAAAATGAATACAGATTTTTTTATGTTAAGAAGTGGGTCTGTTTCTGTGACAAAACTGACCATGTTATTCAAGGGTTTGGAGCAGCATGCTAGAGAAGCTGTAGTATTCTGTAGGCAGAGATTAATGGATCACTCTAGTAGGAGTTTAAAACACCAGAATGTGAAGACAAATGTCAACAGTGCAAGCATATTTTGTGACATTTCAGAGGAGAACAGGATTCTATTGGGAAATTCACTGGAGGTTTTCATATTATATTTTTCCAAAAGAAAAATATTGCAGCATTCTGCTTATGTTCTGAGAACTTCATTGAGGCTTAATCCAAAAGTAAGGGCCCAAATTATTTGGTGAAGGAAATTTTAAGAGAAGATAGAAGTCTTGATTACTACCTACTGTTATTAGCTAGGTGTGAGAGAGAGGAAAAAAGAAGCCCCTAGGGCAGAAAGACATAAAAAAGATGAGGTGTGGTGAATGACAGAGTGTGAAGGAGATTTAATTAAGTTGCAAATGAGTTAGTTATGAAGAAATTTACTACAATAGTTATAAGATTAAAATAATTTTTATGAAGCCCCATACCTTCCCTGAGGACAAAATCTAACTTCCCAAATGCCCCTATTTGTGAAGATGAAAATTGATTTGAAAGGAGAGAGCCAGGACTGAGAATACCCCTAAAGAGAATCCTTCCTGGAAAAAGGTAGTTTAGGAATATTTTTCTCAGGTTTAGCCACTGTATTATTAGTCAAGGTTCTCTAGAAGAACAGGACCAATGGGATAAGTGTGTAGATATAATGTATATACATATATATTGGAGAATTTAAGTCAGCTTTAAAATAGTAATACGAGCAAAATCACTTCTGAGATCTGAGAACCAGGTAGCTTCATGTTCCTTGATTCTGGGGCACTTCAGCAGTTCCAGCTTGCTGCTAGACTCCCACATGGTTCCTGGAGAGTTACTGATCCCTAATCCATTATGAAAGCTTGGGAAAGGTGGTTCTGATATCAGCAAAGGTTTCAGCAGCAGCAGCATGAAGAGGAGAAGAAGAAGATGAAGAAGAAGTGGTAGCAACAGCAAGAGGGAAGGCAAGCAAGCAAAGACAAAATGGTGTTCCTTTTGCTATGCCACTTTTATTAGCGGTGCTACCAGAAGGTGCATTCCTTCCCATGTCAGTCAAAGCAACCTGGACACTTTTTAAAATAAAACAATATCTAGGGGATTGTAATTTGTAGGAAGCTGATATTAAAATTAACAATTAACAACCACAGAGAGTTCAATGGCTGTAATGGATGGTAGCAGAATTTGGCAGTACCGTGCTCATGGTGTCGGTTGTGCATGCATGCAAAAATACAAGAGTTTGGAGTCATGAGAAATTGGACCAAGGCTTCCAAAAACAACTGTTGCCCAGAAGTGTGTTACAATGTTGTGTTTCTTTCAAGGAAATTTGAGAAACTATATGTGAAGTTGTGAAGGTTAGTCCTAAATTGCAGTGTAGGTTCATGGATGTTAGTGATACCAGACTGTTTAATAACCACTGAAGAAAGCAGTGAATATGGAGTAGAAAAAGGCTGAAAGAGGCTACATGTGTTACAGGCAGTTGCAGTGCAAATGATGTCAAACAAGAACCCTTGATGTGGAATATGAAAGTGTAGATTCTAATGCCAATTTTCCTTGCTAGATTTTGGTATTACTTTGGCCTGATTTTCTTCTTGATATACCCCCATGAAATGATTTCCTCCATTACATATCATAAGTATGCAACTTGATTTTATAGTTTTTATTTCAAAGGACTCACAGGTAGAAGTATTGCATATGTCTCAAAAGAAGTTGCATACTTATTAAATAATTGCAAACTGTTATGAATTTGAGAACTTTTGGAGATGGAATAAATGCACTTTGATTTGTGAGATAAACATCTGACTTCAAGTAACAAGGGTGGAATGGCCATACCAAATACAAAAGGCTACTAAATCAATAGCCCAGCGCCAAGAATAGGTTACCTCTCTTGGAGTTGTGGGCCAGAGAGGTCCCATAGACTCCCAAACATTACACACTTGACTGTCTTCTGTCAGTTATTAAAATCATCTAGGATTTTAGATGAACCTGCCTGTAACTATATTTACTAAGAAATTTAACTGAGGTAGGAGTTCACTTAATTTGAACGCACAATGCTATGGCCTAGATTTCCTGGTGTTGTCAGAAGGTGACAGCTTTGCTTCCTGACCGTGGATGCAATGTGACCACCTGCCTCACCTTTGTGTTCCTGTTCCTACAGCTAGGTCTGCTCTCACTGCCATGTTTCCCTGCCATGACGGACACTGTACCCTCACATTTTTAATCAAAGTAAATCCTATTCCTTTAACTTGCTTTTGCCCAGAAGTTAGTCATAGCAATGAGAGAAATAAGAAATACTGTTGAAAACAAAAGACTGAAGTGTTTCACTGGAGTGTTTGGAGGGGTGCCAATGGCCAGTGGTACTTGTGTTCTCTGATTTTTCATATGGTTTATGGTAGTCCTGAGCCTATATTGGACAAATGTCCAATGTTCACCTAGCTCCTTTCTATCTAATTGTTCCACTCCATAAATGCTAATTGATCTGTTCTGGTCACTCTTAGTATTACAGTCTCTGGACTGGATAGATTTCCTCACCCTCCAAGACTCTCCAGGTCATACCCCTTTGGGTCACTAGTTTTTTGGGCAGGTGGTGTCTTTACAATGCATTGGGAGTATGGGAAGTGATCAAAACACTAAAATATATTCAGGTGGAGAACCTGTCTTTGAGGTTTCAGTGCCTTCTGAGTATCAGTTAGCCTAGAACACTGGAGGTGTTGGGCTCTATACCAATAGACTAGGGCTCTACAATTGGTCACTTCTTACTCAATCTTAGATCTATCACACTTCAGTTACCCTGCATTGAGATATGCAACTGGCCACCTGTTGCCTCTAAACTCCCCTGTCTGAGCCAACGGCCTGCAACCCACATCTTTGGTCCAGCAGTATCCTCCACACTTATGTTTGCACAACTGCTTCCTTGTGCCTTCCCCACTCCCACAGGTTTTGAAAAACCAACTTAAAGCAGCTGGATTTGTAACTAACTGTCATTATTTTTCTTTTTACCTTTTTATTTTTTTCATTTATTACAATTTATTCACTTTGTATCACAGCTGTAGGCCCCTCCCTCATCCCTTCCCAATCCTGCCTGCCCTCCTTCCACTCCTCTCTTGCCCCTTCCCCAGTCCACTGATAGGGGAGGTCTTCCTACACTTCATTCTGACCCTATTATATCAGGTCTCATCAGGACTAGCTGCATTGTCTTCCTCTGTGGCCTGTTAAGGCTGCCCTACCCCTCAGGGGAAGGTGATCAAAGAGCCAGCCACTGAGTCCATGTCAGAGACAGTCCCTGTTCCCCTTAATAAGGAACCAACTTGGAGACTGAGCTCCTATGAGCTACATCTGAGCAGAGGTTATAGGTTATCTCCATGAATGGTCCTTGGTTGGTGTATCAGTCTCAGAAAAGAACTCTGTGCCCAAATTTTTTGGTTCTATTGCTCTCCTTGTGGAACTCCAGTCTACTCCAGGTCTTTCTATCTCCACCTTCTTTCATATGATTACCTGCACTCTGCTCAAAGTTTGGCTATGAGTCTCAGCATCTGCTTTAGTATCCTGCTGGGCAGAGTCTTTCAACGGCCCTCTGTGGTAGGCTCCTGTCTCTTTCCTTGATTCCACCCTATTTCAATGTCTGTACCATTTATCTTTCTGAATGAAAATTGAGCATCTTACCCAGGGTCCTCCTATTTGCTTAATGTCTTTAGGTGCACAGATTTTAGTATGATTATATAATATTTTTAATATAATATGTTTAATATCCACTTATAATATCCACCATGTGTGCCTTTCTGTTTCTGGAATACCTTACTCAGGATGATCTTTTCTAGATCCCCCCATTTGCCTGCAAATTTCATGATTTCCTTGTTTTTAATTTCTGCGTAGTATTCCATTGTATAGATGTACCACAATTTCTGTATCCATTCCTCATTTGAGGGACATCTGGGTTGTTTCTAGACTCTGGATATTACAAATTAAGCTGCTATAAAGATGGTTGAGCAAATGTCCTTGTTGTATACTTGAGCATCTTTTAGATATATGCCTAGGAGTGGGATAGCTGGATCTTGAGATAGCACTATTCTTAATTGTCTGAGAAAGTGCCAGACTGATTTCCAATTTGGTTGTACAAGTTTACATTCCTGCCAGCAATGGAATAGGGTTCTTCTTTCTCCACATCCTCTCCAGCATGTATTCCATCCAGTTGAATTTTTTTATCTTAGCCATTCTGATGGGAGTAAGGTGAAACCTCAGGATCTTTTTTTATTTGCATTTCCCTGATAATTAAGGATGTTGAGCATGTCTTCAAGTGTTTCCCTGCCATCCGATATACCTTTATTGAGATTCTCTGTTTAGCTCTGTGCCCCATTTTATAATTGGATTACTTGATTTGTTGCTTTTTAACTTCTTGAGTTCTTTGTATGTACTGGATATTAGTCCTCTGTCAGATATAGGGTTGGTGAAAATCCTTTCCCAGTCTGTAGGCTGTGGTTTTGTTCCAACAACAGTGTCCTTTGCTTTACAGAAGCTTTTCAGTTTCATGAGGTCCATTTATAGATTGCTATTCTTGGAGCCTGTGCTGTTGGTATTCTGTTCAGGAAGTTGTCTCCAGTGCCAATGAGTTCAAGACTCTTCCCCACTGTTTCTTCTAACAGGTTTAGTGTGTCTGGTTTTTATGTTGAGGTCTTTAATCCACTTGGACTTCAGCTTTGTGCAGGGTGATAAGTATGGATCTATTTACATTTTTCTACATGTAGCCATCCAGTTAGACCAGCACCATTTGTTGAAGATGCTATCTTTTTTCCATTGTATCGTTTTGGCATCTTTATCAAAAATCAGGTGTCCACAGTGTGTGGATTTTTTTAAGGGTCTTCTATTTGGTTCCATTGATCCAGCATTCTGGTTCTATGCCAGTAGCATGCAGTTTTTAGTGTTGTTCTTTAGTACAACTTGATATCAGGGAAGGAGATACCTCTAGAAAATCTTTTACTGTAGAGGATTGTTTTAGCAATTCATGTTTCTTGTTCCATGTGAAGTTGAGAATTTTTCTTTCAAGATCTGTAAAGAATTGTGTTGTTAATTTGATGGGAATTGCATTGAATCTGTACATTGCTTTTGGTAAAATGGCCATTTTTACTATGATAATCCTGCCAAGCCATGAGCATAGGAGATCTTTCCATCTTCTGATATCTTCTTCTATTTCTTTCTTCAGAGACTGGAAATTATTTTCATCCAAGTCTTTGCTTTGCTTGGTTAGAGTTACACAATGGTACTTTATGTCTTATATGGTGATTGTGAAGAGTGCTGTTTCCCTAATTTCTTTCTCAGCCCATTTGTCTTTTGTGTACAGGGGACTACTGATATTTTTGAGTTCATTTTGTATCCAGCCACTTTATTGAATGTGTTTATCAGCTTAGGAGTTCCCTGCTAGAATTTTGGGGGTCACTCATATTTGCTATCATATCATCTGCAAATAGTGATATTTTGACTTCTTTCTTTCAAAACTGAATTCCCTTGATCTCCTTTAATGGTCTTATTGCTCTAGCAAGGGCTTCAAGAACTATATTGACGTGATATGGAGAGAGTGGGCAGTTTTGCCTTGTCCCTGATTTCAGTGGGATAGACTTAAGTTTCTCTCCAATTTGTTTGATGTTGGCTATAGGCTTCCTGTATATTTCCTTTACTATGTTAAGTGCCTTGTAACCCTGATCTCTCGAGGAGTTTAAACATAAACAAATGTTTGATTAAATGTTTTTCAGCATCTAATGAGATCATCATGTGGTCTTTTTCTTTCAGTTTGTTTATATGGTGGATTACATTGATGGATTTCTGTATATTGAACTGCATACCTGGGATGAAGCCTACTTGGTCATAGTGGATGATATCTTTGATGTGTTCTTGGATTTAGTTTGCGAGAATTTTGTTGAGTATTTTTGTATCAATGTTCATAAGGGAGATTGGCCTGAAAATCTCTTTCTTTGTTGGGTCGTTGTGAGGTTTAGGTATCCAGGTGACTGTGGCTTCATAGAATGAGTTTGGTAGTGTTCCTTCTGTTTCTATTTTGTGAAACAGTATGAAGAGTGTTGGTGTTAGCTCTTCTTGGAAGGTCTGGTAGAATTCTGCACTGAAACCATCTGGCCCTGGGCTTATTTTGCATGGGAGACTTTTGATGATTGGTTTTATGTCTTTAGGGGATATAGGACTATTCAATTTATTTACCTGGTCTGGATTCAGCTTTGGTAAGTAGAATCAATCAAGAAAATTGTCCATTTTGTTTAGATTTTTAAATTTTGTGGCATATAGGCTTTTGAAGTAAGACCTAGTGATTGTTTGGATTTCCTTAGAGTCTGTTGTTATGTCCCCCTTTTCATTTCTGATTTTGTTGATTTGGATAGTGTCTAGTTAGTTTGGCTAAGGTTTTGTCTATCTTGTTGATTTTCTCAAAGAACTAGCTCTTATTTTCATTGATTCTTTGAATTGTTTTGTTTGTTTCTAATGTATTGATTTCTGCCCTGAGTTTATTTCCAGCTATATACTCCTCTTGGGTGTGTCTGCTTCTTCTTCCTGCCCCTCCCCCCAGGGCTTTCAGGTGAGACATTAAGTTGCATGAATGAGGTGTTTCAAATTTCTTAAAGGTACTTAGTGCTATGAATTTTCCACTTAGCACTTAGCTTTCATTGTGTCCCATAAGTTTGGGTATGTTGTGCCTTCATTTTCATTGAATTGTAGGAAGTCTTTGATTTCTTTCTTATTTTCTTCCCTGACCCACTTGTCATTGAGTAGTTAGTTGTTCAGTTTCCATGTGTGTGTAGGCTTCTTGCTATTTCTGTTGTTATTGAGGTCATTTTTAGTCCATGGTTGTCATATAGGATAGAAGCAATTATTTTAATCTTTCTGTGTCTTTTGAGGCTTGATTTGAGACCAAACATTTGTTCTATTTTGGAGAAGTTTCCATGAGGTGCTGAGAAGAAGGTAAATTTTGGGGGGTTTAGGTGAAAGGTTATGTAGTTGTCTGTTAGGTTCATTTGATTCATGACCTCTGTTAGAGTTACTGTTTCTTTGTTTAATTTCTGTCTTGATGACCTGTCCTTTTTTGAGAGTGGGGTACTGACCTCTCCCACTATTAATGTGTGGGGATCTATGTGTTCTTTCAGTTTTATTAATGTTTCTTTTACAAATATGGGTGCCCTTGTATTTGGGGCATAGATGTTCAGAATTGGGATGTCTTCTTTATGGAATTTTCCTTTGATGAGTATAAAGTGACCTTCTTCATTTTTTTTTGATTAATCTTGTTTGAAAGTATTTTTATTAGATATTAGAATGGCTACTTCTGCTTGCTTCTTGGGTCCATCTGCTTGGAAAACCATCTTCTAGCCATTTAATCTCAGGTAATATCTATCTTTTTGACTTAGGTGCATTTCTTGTATGCAAAGATTGTTGGGTCTTGTTTACACATCCATTCTGTTAGTCTGTGTTTTTTTTTTTTACTGAATAGTTGAGTCCAGTGATGTTGAGAGAGATTAATGACCAGTGGCTGTTAGATCCTTTGATTTTCTATTGGTTGTGGTAGTGTTTGTCTGCTTGGATATTTTTAGTTTTGCTGTAGTGAGGTTATTTATTTCCTACATTTCCCTGAATGTAGTTAGCTTTCTTGGGTTGTAATTTTTTTTCTTATATTATCATCTGTAATGCTGGATTTGTGGGTAGGTATTGTTTAAATTTGTTTTTGTTGTTGACTATCTTGTTTTCTCCATCTATGATGACTGAGAGTTTTGGTGGGTATTGTAGCCTGGGCTGATGACTGTGTTCTCTTAGGATCTGCATGATACCCATCTGGCTGTCTCAAGTGTTGGCTGTTACTTTCTGGTGCCCGTTGGAATCCTGAGGTGGGGAGAATCCACTTGGCTGGAAGAGGTTGTTCTTGAAGGAAGCCTCCTCAGCTTTTTGGGTATGGTCACCAAATGGCCGGTGCTTCTCAGGAATTGCCACAGCTCACCTCAGGCATATAGACCTCTGTGGTAACTGGTCGTTGGCAGTCGGGGGAAGAGGGGTCCTCTCCTCTCACCTGGAGAAGTCCTGGAGACAGCTGCCTCACACTGGGTTTCTTGCTCTGAATTTAATGAACTGCTGTTACTTCTCTCACACTGTGTTTTCTGGGCGCAGCCCTCTTGAAGAACCAGGGAGCCCTGCAGTTTGGTCAGTTTGGCTAGGGAGACAGGTTGTACCTTGTAACTATGTTGGGGCTGATCCTGTGAATCCCAGGCTTCTGTAGGTCTGAGGTTGGAGCTCTGTGCCCCAGTACCCAAACAGTAATCAGTGGCAGGTGAGTGCAGCACTCATGGGTATGGCAGGAAGCTAGAGCCTGGAGCCAGCAGGAACCCAGAAACTTTTCTGGAGCTGGGTGTCCAGAGGTCAGACCTTATGTTTCCTCCACCGTAGGATCTCCTCCCAACAGGAAGACCCAGTCTGTGGTGGTTTGGGGTCCACATCAGTTTGGGATGGTGAGTTGCACATATAGACACAGGTGAGTAAGGCTCCGTGCTGGTGACTAGTTGCCTGCAGGAACCAGGGAACTTTTTTCGAGAAATTTTCGGTGGTGGGGCGGGCGTTCAGCTTAGGGCCCTGAAGTCAGACTTGATGTTTCTCTCACTGTGGGGTTTCCTCCTGACAGAGAAACCCAGTCTCTGGTGTTTGGAGGCCCACAGTTCTGTCTGGGACTGTTCGGCATGCAGGTGGTCTCTGGGCTAGCGGCTGAGGGCCTGCCAGACACCGGGACCTTTTCCAGGAATTGTCTGGGTGACCTGAGGTCGATCCCAATTGCTCTGAGTGGCTGCTGGGGCTGGGAACTTTTCTGGGTTTAAGCTGGGTGACCTGAGTATGGACCCAATTGCTTCGCACATTGTGGGGTTTCCTCTCACCTGGGAAACACAACCACTGGTGTTTTACGGCCCAGAGTTCAGTCTGTTGGTCGCTGTGCAGTCACTACTGTCCTGCTCATCAGACACAGTGTCCTCTCAGCGCCGCCATCTTGTATCTCTACCTGTCATTATTTTTAACAGGTTCTCTCAAGATAGCACCCTCTCCTGCCCTCCAAATCATACTGACTGACACAATGCCTTGCCCGTGGGAGAAATCCCACCTTCCACAGCTGGATTTGAGAGGAAGTTGTCTGTGGCCTTGTGCTTGAAGAATGAAGCCATCTTTTCACTTGGGCCACTTGAATATCCTTTCAGAAGCTGCTTCTTCCCTCACCCTGCCCCACTAGGGAGCTTCACGTCTTCCACGTTCTCTGCATCATCTTTGCTTCCACACTCTTCAGGCATGCTTTCACTTCCCTTATTTCCAGTTTCTCTCTGTCTTTCTCTGTCTCTGTCTCTCTTTCTCTTCCTCTCTCCCTCCCTTCTTCCTTTCCTTCTTCCCTCTGTCCTTCTCGATCTCTAGAATGAAGTCTAGTTTTAATTAACTCACTTCTTCCCCTGGCCACACAAAAGCAGCTCCCATTCTAGCATCTTCTACAAAAGACTCACAGGACATTTCAGTTAGCACAGTGGTGTCTGTCCTCTCTCCTTATCTCCTTACAGTTTTGAAAATACATTCTTTATTCTGTACTTCCCCCCTCTATTATCTGAGTCCTTACACAGTAGCTTGTGTTATTTTAGAAGTTGCCTTATCACTGGTTTGCTTTCATTATTTCCAGGAAATAGGCCACAGAAACACTAACTTCACTTATTTTCTTTCTTATGCAGTTTTGTAGTCATGCATTTTAAAGTTATGTGCACTTAGATCTCTAGGTGTACTTCACTGATTTACATAGTATTGATTGTGGTCTCCAGTGAGACCTTTGTACTTTACTGCATTTCCCTGCTGCATTCTGCCATTATTCCCTCTGCCCTGCCAAAATCACTTTAGTTTAGATGTACAGCTGAGATGTCTCCGTGCTTTTTTTTTTTTCCTGAATATGTTTGCCTAATTTTGTAGGATCACTTCATGGGTAAATTTCCCAGATTTTCAGAAAATTTCTGCACCACTTTGAAGACTTTAGACAATAGCTAAGGAAGTCAGCGGCATTCATCAGAGCACAGACCTCATCCAGCAGAGAGACTTAACTTCACCTAGAAGCCAGCAGGTGTCATAGCCACAGCTGGCTTGATCAGAGGTATAGATTGTGCACCTGTCACTGCTGCTGAGCAGACTGCTGCCCTCTAGGGGCAGGTCTTAGAGCAGCAGAATCAGCATAAATACACCTCTCTCAGAGAGCTGAACAATCAAGCAATAGAAGGTTAAAGAATGTTATAGGTTGGTTGTTCTGGGGAAAATAACTAGCTGACACAGAAGGATTGCGCTCGTCAGTAGTAAAGCCATGCCAGCACAATCTTGACAAATATCAGCCTTGCAATGAGGAAAGAGAGAAGTTCCGGAGCCAGTTCTTCCCCCATGTTGGTTGTGTTCTACCCACTAAATCTCCAGAGTTTCACCTTTTAGCATTCACGCTTGATGGACAGTCTTTCTTTGTTTCATCTTTAAAGGTGTATATTTCAGCACAGTGACATTTTCCTTTAAGAAGCACACAAAAGAAATTAATTGGTACACAGCTGCAAGCTGTCCAGAAAAGGAAAAAAAAAAAAAAAAAAGATGACAGTGAGAAAATAGAAAATGCCACAGACAAATGTCTGGGGGAAAACACAGAGAGAAAATAGGCTTTTTCACCCTGCCATGGAATACAGTGAGACACCGCAACCGCCATGCTAACTTATGAGATCATCATTGCAGGGTTCAACCACCCTCCTTCAGCCCTTGTCCCTCTCCCCTGCTCACAGCAGGTCTTCCTGGAATTAGTGTATCTTCTCTCATGCTCTCATGCTTCTGAATTGACCATTATCTATACACTCAAAATGTGACTTTTGTTGGTTGCTGGTCTCCTAGAATGAACAACTGTGGTTTGGGCAAATAAAGATGGAAAATGTGGATGAAGGGATTCATGATTTGCTATTGAGCCCAAAGCCACACTGAGTGCAGTATTGTCTGGTGCCTGGTCATGTTCAGAGAACAGATCTAGTGGATCAGTTAGGAAGGTGTATGGGGAGCTTGAACAGTATCATTAAATCAAGACAGTAGAGAGATGCTGACGTGAGTGTGGGTTACAGCTTTTAACCATTCCTTCTCCGCTTCACCCACTCATGGTATTGACTTGTTTGTCTTGCTTGTTTCAAAGCCTCACGATTGAAGTTGGGTCTTCACACATGCTAAGCAAGTGTTCCACCCTGAGCTACGCCCCAGTTCATGATGATAGACTGTAAAATGGAAGGATTTATACACACAGGCTATGTATCTTTAAGTTGTAGACAGTGAGCAGTATATTTTTATGTGTTCTGAACAGTGCTTTGTTGTTTGTTTACATTCTAGAAGATGAAACCTGGCTTATTTGTCAGCTACCAATGCATTGCAGCAGACCTCCATTCCTAAGGTGATGATTACGCAGGCCCGTATTTGATAGTTGGAATAAGAACCAATGACAGGGGGCTGAAGAAACAGCTCAGAGGCTAAGAGCACTGGCTGTTCTTCCAAAGGCCCTGAGTTCAATTTCAGGAACCACATGGTGACTCATAACCACCTATAATGAGATCCAGTGCCCTTTTCTTGCCCACAGGCATATATGCAGAAAAAAGTTCCCTGTCCACTGAGCTGAGAAACAGCAGCAAGTGTCTCCCACTAATGAGAAAACTTGTATCCCAATCGTTGTAACTGGTGTGCCCTAGCACATCCCTTAAGAAAGCCCTGCCCGTAGGACTCCTATCTACCCTCAAGTGTGGAGTTCACATCTTGGGATTCTTGAGCCAACTGAAGCTGAAGCAGACAAAATTAAATTTTTCTTTAGGTGTTAACCTCATGCTTTAAAAGAATTTATTGCCAAATTCTTTACACTTTTGAAACTTTAGGGGGAGTGATACTTATGATATTGAATCAA
The DNA here is from genome assembly GCA_028658305.1 of Pachyuromys duprasi. NCBI lineage: Eukaryota > Metazoa > Chordata > Mammalia > Rodentia > Muridae > Pachyuromys > Pachyuromys duprasi. The sequence goes on along the minus strand of CM053758.1, from coordinate 37,698,739 downwards.
AGTGCATTTGAGTTGTGGTTCAGATTACTACTAATTATAGACAAGAAAATGGAGCACAATCGGGACTGAAGTTAATGAAGGTGGAGTGCTGTCCCCTAGCATGTGGGCCTTTACATGCCCAGAATGTGGAGACAATGTAGGCTCTTAATCAGAAAAACTATGTGAAAAACTATTCAGAAGACAATAACACTGAAGTATCCAAGTGGAGAGAATGCATAATTACAACGATCAATTTGGAGCTACTGCACAGTCTACAGAACCGTGAGCAGGGCCTGAGCTAAGATAGGAAGGAAGACACTGAGCAGGTGTGGTCCATGCAAAACCGAGCCATTCTGATGATGAAATGAAATGGCAAATACAGCATCAACTGCCTGCCAGGGAGATGGTAAACTGTTCACCAAAGAAAGGTGTGGGAGTGAAAATAAACAATGCTCCGTTTTAAAAGACAATGGATTTAGTTCTAAACACTCTGCAATGGGTATCCATAAATTGGATCTGAAATTAGGTAAATGGGAGAAAAGCATAGATCAAGAAAGCATTTTGCACGAATATGGGTGACACCAGCATAAAATAATACACAGAATAATTGCTTGTAAATGCAACACATTTTCATTTGAATACCAGCTATGACATAATTATCCACATAATTGTGCCTGAAAATATAGTTTGAGTGCACTTGCATATCACTTCGGTTTGATGGTAGAGTATTATAGCTTCTAAAAGACTTTGATTCAAGTCAATTTGCAAGCTTTGATGAGAGCAAATTACAGAATCCCCATCAGGGAAAGCAGAACAAAAGCAAGGCAAGGATTGTGAGTGTACTGAGGTTCCCATATACACAGATTCACATGGTTGACATCCCGAGGTGTCTTGATAGAAAGGATTGCTCTCAGGGATCCTGCAGAACCACAAGGTTGTTAGAAAACAAAACTTCTCTAAAAGTGTCTATTTTTAAAAAACAAAGCATAGTGGTTTCCCAAATTGTGTGCTTTCCACAAAACATTCACATTTATTCAGAGTATGCTTGAGACATAATTTTTACAGCTTTAATGTAGTTATGTGTTTGATGCCTACAGGGAGGTATTCATGCATGTGCTGTTCAACATGGGTATGTAACAAATGGCTTCTCTTCCTTTCTTTTTGTGCTAAGTTTTTATTTTCCCTGATTCTTCCCTGCAAGGAACCTTGCTGTATAATTAAAGGAAGTGAGGTGGTATGACCTCTCGGCTTTCATTCAACAAGGGCAGGGTTCTGCAGATTCCTTTATCTTAAATAACTTCTGCCTGAGTCGTCTTTGCAGACTACAATGATGCGATGAAATGTCTTTTAACTTAGTCATCAGGGAAATTGAAACCAAAGCTACTCTAAGATTCCATCTTACACCTATCAGAATGGCTAAGATAAAAAACTCAAGTGACAACACATGCTGGAGAGGAAGTGGAGAAAGGGGAACCCTCCTCCATTGCTGGTGGCAGTGCAAACTTTTACAATCACTTTGGAAATCAATCTGGTACTTTCTCAGAAAATTAGGAATAGCACTACCTCAAGATCCAGCTATACCACTTCTGGGCATATACCTAAAAGATGCCCCACCATTCAGTAAGGACATTTGCTCAACTATGTTCATAGCTTTATTTATAATAGCCAGAGTCTGGAAACAACTTAGATGTCCCTCAATGGAGGAATGGATACAGAAATTGTGGTACATCTACACAATGGAATACTGCTCAGCTATTAAAAACAAGGAAATCATGAAATTTGCAAACAAATGGAGTGAGGTAACCCAGAAACACAAAGACAGGCTTGGTATACACTCACTTATAAGCGGATTATTAGGTGTATAATATAGGATAGCTATCTACAGACCTAAAGAAGCTAAACACTTGGGAGATACCTTAGGGAGGATGCTTAAATCACATTCAGAATATCAAACAGAATAGACCCCAGAAGTGGTGGAACAGAGGAAACAGGATGAGAGTTTACTGTAGAGGGTCCTCTAAAAGGGTTCACCCAACAGGGGATCAAAGCAGATGCTGAGACTCAGGGTCAAACTTTGGGCAGAGTGAAGGGAGTCTTATGGAAGAAGAGAGGGGTGAGATTAGAGGGACATGGAGGGGACAGGAGCCCCACAAGGAGGCCAACAAAACTAAAAGACCTGAGCGCAGGGGTTCCTGCAGAGACTGATGCACCAATGGAGGACCATGCATGGAGAGGACCTAGACCCCAGGCTCAGATGTGGCCAACTGACAGCTCAGTCTCCACATGGATCTCTGAGGGAGGGGATCAGGAACTCAGTTGACTGATCTCTGATCACTTCCCCCTGATGATGTAGCCTTGCCAAGCCATGGAGGAAGAGGATCCAAGCAGTCCTGACAAGACTTAACAAGCTATGGGCAGATGACAATGGTGGAGAACTCTCCCTTTCGGTGGACTAGGGGAAGGGGACGAGGAGAAGAGGAAGGGAGGGTGGGACGGGGAGAGCTGAGAAAGGGGGCTTCAACTGGGATATATGATGAATGAATTGTGAAGAAAAATAATTTTTTTTAAAAAATAGAAAAAAGGAGTAGATGAAATATGATTTTATATTTTAAAAAAGAAAAATGTGAGGCCGGAAAGATGACTCAGACATTATGCTTACTTCCGGAGGCCCTGCTTCAGTTCCCAGCATCCACTTGGTAACTCTTACCTGTCTCTCATGCCAGGCCTACGGATATCTGGTGCCCTCTCCTGTCATCCGTGGGTACTGCACAGTGTGGCACAGAGATCTGCATGGAGACAAAAACCGCCTCACACAGAGACAAAAATTATAACAAAGGAACAAAAAGTTAAAGCCACTTTGTTTTGAAACTTTAACATGATAAATTCAATGAAAACTTAAAGCAAAACAAAGCTTTTGCATTTCTTGCTTTTCATACAAGCCAGGAATGAGTTTCCTTATTTTGATTTTTTTCTTTATGTTGCCAGAGGTAAATCAGAAAATACAGTTTGAAATAAGAAAAAAGAAATAAAAACAACTTCTTTGGTGTGTTGGCATGATATCTTGGGAATCGTTAATGCATGTGATCAAAGAGGGATGAGTCCCCCATGCCATCATGACTTACTTTTGAATGGAAAGGCTGACCTAAGGCTATTAAATATCTTGTGTAATGAGTCATATGATAATTGCAAACAAAATTTTTGTACTGTTCAGCTTGAAATAATTTGATGTTCTCAAATGGTTGCTACACTTTTCAAATGGCATTTCCTAAGGCAGGTGAAAGACCTTGTGAGGTTACTGTTTGGACTTTTCCTGTGGCCACAAATGTCAGTCTTTTTAAATAACAAAAATAATTGAGGCATGATTTAGAAAGCTACTGTCAGGCATCTCATTCTATAGAAATTTTTAATGGATATTTAACTCTTAAGTGAAAAAAAACTGTCTTGAAGGCATCACTCCTTAAGGATGGATTTTCATAGCCTTGGACAAAACACATACTTTGCAGATTACTATCTTGCTATAGTTCTTTTCATGTTTCATGTGCTTTAGATATTCCTTTGAGTTATCAAAACACACACAAAAAAATTGCCAGCCAATATCCCTTGATGAATATAGATTTTAAAAACCTCTACAAAATATTACCTAATAAAGCCAATAGTCCATGAAGAGGATGCTATACCACAATCAAGTGACATTCATCCTTAGCATGCAAGATGAGTCGATGTGAGAAGTTAACACACGGAATCAGCATTTTGAAAGAATGAAGAAGAGAAAACATATGATCATACCAACTGTGGAGAAATTTTTGGAAAAAATTCTATATTCTTTCATGGAAAAAATATCTAAAACTTTCTGATATAGATTGAATATTCCTCAACAAAATGAAGGTCAGATATGGCAAATTCACAGTTAATATCAGAATGAAAGAACAGGCTATATAGTCAACAAAGGGTTAATACCCCAAATATATGAAGAATTCGAGTTAACAGAGAGAGAGCGAGAGAGAGAAAACACTTGATAAAAAAAAAAAGTGGGTATTTGTATAACTCTACAATGCCCTGACAGACTGAAAAAGGCAAACTCACATGAGCTGACTCTTCATGCTCCTTCAGAACTTCAGGCACACTCAGTCAGACTGACCCCAAAAGCACCAAGAACAGGATGCAGTGTGCTACTTAGGAAATAACATGGAAGTCTGGCAAAAAGTGATCTCTGGATTCAGAAACACTTATCTCTGGGAAGACACAATTATTTGTCTGAATTTGGGAGATGAGCATCCTTTCCCGCCACATACACTAGTTGGGACTGATTTAAATTGGGATGTGAAGAGAGTGAAGGTTCAAATCTTCTCAACCAGAAAGAAATACTAAGGGCATTATACTTTACATTGCTCATTCTTATTTTTTAATGTTACTTTTACTTAGTAGTTATATTTTGTGTTTTAATTATCCAGCAGTTATGTTTTAATTTGTACCCAATTGTAACCATTTTTGAGATTTTGTATTTTGTGCATGCGGTGCCCAGAGGGGCCAGAAGAGGACATCGAATTCCCCTAGGGCTGGATTTTAGACAGTTGTTATTGCCATACAGGTGCTGGGGATTGAACCCTGGTCCTCTGGAAGAGTAGGCAATGTTCCTCACCAGTGAGCCACCTTTGGAGTTCCTACATTTCATTGTAAAAATCTTTTATCTGTTGTTTCTTTCTCTAAACTTAATACATAACATTTTCATTACTGCTTTTTACTTCTATACAATTTTCTTCTCATTCTTCACTCCTTTGTTCCTCCTTTTCCAATCCCTCTCTACTCCACTACCTAAAATTGATACACTTGACCCTAAAACATTAAAAACAAAGAAACAAAAACCTATAAACTACAATTTCCACAATGAAGCCTCTGTTTCTCAACCTAATAGGAGGCACAAGGTTTTCATTGCAGTTAACACTGGAACTGTCAAACATATATATATATGTTTGTGTGTGTGCATATATATATATATGCATACATATTATATATATGTATATACATATTAAACTGGAGTTTGTTTCTCCCTAGAGCACAAACTCACTGAAAGATAACTTACCAGCATTAAACACATAAAACAGAATTAAGAGAATCAAATACAGAAAAGAAAATAACTGGAGAACACATTCGTGCCATCCAATGCAAAATGTTTGTTTGTTTGTTTGTTTGTTTTTAAATATATTTGATTTTAGGGCTGACCACTTTGGTCTGGATAACCAATCAGGGGGTTCATCCTTGGGAGAGACAAGTTTGTTCTCTCTCAGCTGACATTAATTTTTGTAGCTCTCTATCTCAGCCTGGTACAGCCCAGGACCCCTGCATGACATTTTAGCCTTTCAGCATTAGCATGCCTTTTGTATAGTTATTGTTTAGACCTTTTTTAGGCAGGATTTCTAGGTGTGTGCGTGTGTGTTTGTGTGTAATAATCAAGGAAAACTAGGTAATCAATTTGAGAGGGTAATAGAGAAACATGGGAAACGTTGGAGAGAGGGGCATAGTTGGAAGGAGGAAACGGAGGGAGGAGTGATATAGTTATATTTTAGTTGCAGTAGGTTTAAGATGCAGAAAATATAACAAAGAACACACAAAAAAACATGAAACAACAATTGTACTGGTTAATTTATGTCAAATTGATGTAAGCCAAAGTTATTTTGGAAGAGGGAATGTTATTTGAGAAAATGGCCCCAACAGATTGGCCTGTGGATAGCCCTGTGGTACATTTTCTTGATTGATGATTGATATAGGAATGCCAAACTCATTGGGGTTTGGTGTCACCCCTGGGCGGGTGGTTCTAGGTTCTATAAGAAATCAGACCCCAAGGATCAATCCTTTACACAGCATTCCTCCACGGCCTTGGCATCAGCTCCTTTGACCAGGTTCCTTCCCTGACCTCTTGCCCTAACTCCTTTATAAAGAACTGAGATCAGCACATGTAGGCCAAAAATACTTTGTTTCCCAAGTTGTTTTTGGTCTTGATGTTTCATAGTGATAATTTTGTTTTGTTTTTTTAATCCAGTTATGTTATGGGAATATGTTTTCGTTTTAATCCCAGGTGTGAGATATGGAACTGCAGAGTTCCCCAGCAGCCAGCTATGATTTGTCTTCTGCTCTAAGAGGGGTTTGTTTTGTTTTTCAAGCTGGGGACTCTGCAGAGGGTATATCAATGCCAGAGTTCCAAGAGAGGTGACACCCTGCCTGCTGCTGGCCCCTACCACTACTGCTTCCTGATGCTGCTTTTGCTGTTGCTGTATTGCTCGATTGCTGGAGTCTGGCTGTTGGTTGCAGATATCCTGATGAAGAAGATGGACTTGTCCCATGAAACTAGATAGCCCTAATCAGCAGGAAGTAATCTAAAGAGAGCTATATCCCTTTCCCATCTAACCTTTTTACTCACCTACTTAGTGTTGCGGAATTGGAGTGGAAAAGGGTGGTAAATATAAGAACCTGATAAAGTAGCCAAAAAAGCCAAGTTACAGTGTTTCATTGCAGAAACAGAACACTAAGACAGCAATCCAGTATGACAGCCCTTAAGCTCATAATTTCTTGTAATATCAGAAAAGAGAGCTGAAATGTAAAATGTGATTTCCATAGAGGACTTAAACAAGCAGATACATGAAATAAATAAACCAATTCTATACCAAAGACAGTCTAGAGAGTCTGCCAAAATCTCTTAAAGCTGATAAACACCTCCAGCAAAGTAGAAGGATACAAAATTGAAACACAGAATTAGCAGCCTTCTTATATAGAAATGACAAATAAGCCAAGAAAATTGAAAAAGAAGCCAAGAAAACAATCCCATTCACAATAGCCACAAAATAAAATAAAACACTAAGAAAAAACCCTAATCAAGAATGTGAAAGACCCCTACAATAAAAAAATCCTAACAATGTAGCATGGAGTTGAGGGAAACACTAGCAGATCTACTACTGTGCTCTTGGATTGGAAGAATTAATCTTGTGAAATATGACCATTCTACTAAAAAGGAATCCACAAATTTCATGCAATCTTGATCAAATTTCTGAGACTATCAATTCAGAGAAATAGAAAGAATAATCTTAAAATGTATAGGGAAGAACAAAAGACTAAGGGAAATCAAAGCAACCTTTAACAAAAGGGATAATGCGGGGGGCAGTGCCATACCTGATTTCAAGTTAGTCCATGGAGCCACCTCAATAAAGCCAGCCTGGTGCTGGCTTAAATACACATATGATCAGTGGGATAGATGAGGATCCACATATAACTCCATGCTGTCATAGTCACCTGAGTTTTGACAAAGAGACAAAAACCATACATTGAAGAAAAGACAGCATTTTCAATAAATGATGCCAGGAAAACTGGATGGCTGCATGTAGGAGAATGAATCTTGAACTCCAGATAGATCAAGGACTTCACATAAGACCAATGGTTTGAAATTATTGAAGGAAAATGTGTAGCGTGCACTTGAACCTATGTGCACAGGAAAGGGCTTCCTAAAAAAAGTATCTAGGATTGCAGTAGTTACAAACAGAAATGGACAAATGAGATTTCATGAAATTAAACATCTTCTGGACACCAGAGAAATAATATCAATTAAGAGGCTACTAATAGAATGGGAGAGAAATGCTTGCCTGCTATACATCTGAGAGAGGATTGGTGCCTAGCATATACAAAGAATCCAAAAAGCTAAACATCAAGAAAATAAAAATCACCCATTTTTGTTGGAAGACCCTGCTATCAAGGTCGTAATCCACCATGTCCAGATACTTCTCAGAGCTCCACAAAATGGAGGGCTTCCTCTTGATTGCCTGACCTTATCTGAAGAGGGTATCTAGGCACAGGCTCTCTAGATCTTGCTTAGAGGATGATCCTGCACAGAGCTTCCTGCAAGCACTCCATGACTCAGCACATGAGTCCCACTCCTTTCCCCTGCCTGTATGATAATTAGGTACTATGTTATGACCAATCAGCCCTTCCTGCCTATATAATAATTAAGTACTGGGTTACAACCAATCAATCCTTCCTGCCCATAACCCTATGAACTATTATATACCCTACCCCTGAAACAATAAAATGAGCTGCCTCTCTGAAGCTGATTCCAGAAAGTCGTCTCTCTCATCCTCATAGCGGTCCAAACCCATTTGTTGCTTTTGATCCCTTTGTCCAAGTGAGCCCAAGGACCCTGGGGTGAAGGGAGGACCACACATTTAAAAATGGGCTACATGTAAAATTAAATATATTTTGCAAAAGAAAACATAAAAAAGACTAGTAAACTATTTTTAAAAGTGTTCATCAATTCTAGTTATCAAACAAATGCAAATTAAAACTACCTTAAGATTTTACCTCCCCATAGTCAAGGTGGCCATCATCAATATTATAAAAGTCCACAAATGCTGGCGACGATGCAGAAAAAGATCAGAGAAGAACTGCTATATAAGCTGAGTCTACCAGGCCCATGGGATGGATCAAAATCCACTGTCATATGGATAACTTTGGTTAAACTCCATGGGCCACAAAACAAAAATATGTGAGTCTGAGAAAGGGACATGTCTGTTAAGTCTGCAGAGGAATTCCAGAGCTGACTCGTCATTTGGGGAGATACAAGCTTGGTCTTCTTTTTAGGTTGAGGAGCATCATTGCCTGGTGGCTCCCCTGGATCAAAAGTTGGGTGGCAATAAAGTTTGCCTCTCAGAAAAGTCTCTGGGTTGAGCAGACAAGTGAGGAAGAGTGCTGGGGACCAGCCTCAGCCAATTATGGGTTTGAGATTGGAAGGAACGGATTAGCGTGAGAGAAAATCACTTCACACACGGAGGCAGGTACAAGCTGAGGGGTGACTCATTTCAAGAGACTGTTCTTGGGAAGCAGTCTCTCTGGTTTCTGTTCATGCTCTTTTTTTCTACTCTGGAGCAGAGAGTCAATCCAAGTCTTTTATGATTAAATAGTTTCTGTATACATTTTTTTTTCTTCCTAATCAAAAACCTTTTTGTGTTTTCCCCAAAATATTGGCTTTTCCCCCAAAGACCCACAGATGAGCATAAATAAAATATAGCAAGCTGTACTCTACACACATGGTACAGTGATTGTGCCCAAGAACTCACAGAACAGAATATAGTAGCTGTACTCTACATACACGGTACAGTGATTACATTGCAAGCAAGCAAGCAGATTTAATCGTGAACTCAGTGCTTTGCTCAGACAAACCTCTACATCATAGGTCCTCTCTTGTGATTACAATAAGTGGCATAAGAACAAAAAGGGGCTGGACAAACTACACTATTCTTAATTCTTAGATGCTGTTTGTAGCTGAGTAAGTTCTTCCTGAGTTCTTTCTAAACATCTTTTGAAACAGGAGTGATCATTCAGCGGGTTTCTAGTCCCATACTCTTAAACTATACAAAGCTCCTGCAATCTCTTTATCCTAGCCAAAGAAGTCACGTCCATATGACCAAGTGTTTCTAGAAAAAAATAAAAGGTAGTATGAGTCCAGTAGGGTCTAATTTCTTTCTAACTACAGCAGTCTGGGGGCTAAGTGTGGAAAGTCAAATTCGTGATATCATTTGATATCCATAAGCTGACTAAAGTTTTTCGAGGAACAATTAGCACAAAAGGCCTCTATGAATTCGATTTCTTGTTCAGATAATTCAGGGCTCACTGCCTTTACAGCCAAGAGGAATGTTTCCTCCATAGTGGCTGTTTTTGAGTCATTTCCTTATCTCCCACTCCCCCTAAAAATCTAGCCAGTTGCATTATCTACGATTGAATTGGAGGAAAAAGATGGAGTCACAGTAAGAAACTAAGCAGGCAGACATACAATAAAAAGCAACGCCATTTGTGGACTGGTAATCCAGAGATGTTTTCTCCAGGACGATGGTGCTTCAAAGCTGGGACTGTGTCAAGCAGCTGCTTCCGCAACCATATCATACCTGACAGAAAAAAAAAAAAAAACAACTTTTCTCTTGCTTGTAATTGCAACGACCAAATGCAACAACCTAGGCTTTTTCTCCAGAGCTGATTGCCATGGAAACTAACCAAATGAAATGGCCCACAACAGGCTGCTGTCATACAGGCTCTGCCCAGTGTCCTCCAGGTTGCCCCTTGTCCCTTGTGGCACTGATTTGAGGAGGTCTTATGACTGTGCTGCTCAGTACCCCTCTGACCCTCTCTAATTTTATACTAACAATTCATACATTATAATTAATTTTTTAAAAACAGAAGTCTAACACATTTGTAAAGGTCAACAACATACTAAAACTACTATGTCAATATAAGAATACTGTATAAAATTACATTCAATATATAGGTATAAGAAGAATAAATGAATTTTATGTTGAGACTTGAGTCACATCCTAATAATTCATTATGCATATGAAAATATCTCCCATATAGAGAGAATGAAATACAAATTATTAATGGTCCCAAGAATTGTGGATATGGGATGCTAAGCCTGTAATAGAAAATCGTAGAAGGAGGACCCAGGTTGGTATGATCAATGCTCATTTAGATGAACAAATAGGATGGACATTGAATAGAGGAGAAAACAAGCAACAGGACAGGAGCATACCAAAGAGGACCTCTGAAACAATCAGTATAGCAATGTATCAAAGCAGATATTAAGACTCACAATCAAGCCCTTGGCAGAGGGCGGGAAGTAATAATAAAAATAGGGGAAGTTAGTAAGACTTGGGGAGAACAAGAGCTCCACAAAGACCAAACTGAGCAGGGCACAAGGGTCTTATATGAGACAGTTTCTCCAACTAAGGACCATATATGGATATGGCCTAGAACCCCCGCTCAGATGTGGCCCATGATAGCTCAGTGTCGAACTGAAGACCCTAGTAAGGGAAACAGGGACTGTTTCAGTCTTGAACTTGATGGCTGACTCTTTGACCTTCCCCCATACATGCCAGGGAGTAACATCCTGGCTTGATCCCAGGGGAGGACATTGCAGCCAGCCCTGAGGAGACAAGATGAGCTGGGGTTGGATGAAAGGGGAGGAGGTCCTCCCCTGTTGGTGGACTTGGAGGGGGCAGGGAGGAGATGAGGGAGGGTTGGGGAGGATGGGAGGGAATGAGGGAGGGGGCTATGCATGGGATGAAAAAAACCTAACCTGTGATTGATATAAAAAATAAATAAATTAAAAATAAAAAATAAAATAATTTTAAAAAATCATAAAGGAAAATATGGCATGGTTTGTGAAAGCAGTAAATGTTTGCATATGTTGACTCATAAGTTATATGGCAGAATTAGTGTCAGATAAGAAGTAATGAAATAACAGCAAATGCAACATGAATGCCATGCTATGCTGTTTTTAAAGTCATTTCTTTCTCTTTTGGAGTTCATAATATAATTGCACTATATTCACCTACCCTTTCCTCTCTCCAAAGCCTACTGTTGAACATTCAAGGCACACACACGCACGCATGCTGCACACACACGCACAGGGAGATAGAGAGACATACACATGTCATTTACAAAAGAAGTCCTGTAGCAGGTGACCTCTGCTTGAACAGGACCATCTCAGGGAGAGTTTTTCTCATTTTAGAGGTAACAACTCACAGGCCACTGGAACTATCATAGATCAGGGCAGAGTGTATCTCAAGCTGACAGCAAAACCTGGCCATATCCACATAGTACTAGTTTTGCAGGCATGCAGCCATGAAAGTGAAAAAAAAAATTGAGGCTTTCTCCAGCATTTCAGAAAAAGCTGTAGAGGAAAGACAACATGGAGTAGTCATGCAAGAATCTCTGGGCAGTGCAAAAGGGTGAGAAAAGAGGCAAAACCATAGCGGAGACATCACGGTGTTCAGATGCCAAGAGCAGGACTGTCTACTGGAAGGTACTATAGTAGAGCAGGCTTGAGAGGAAGACCACGTATACCACAGGCAGCTTCTCCAGGAGCAGAGCTTCTCAAGGTTGAGGAATCCTGGATGCTGGACATGGAATTGCAGGGTTGGGTGATTGTCCTGCTGGGTTTTCACCTTTCTTGTCTGCTTGTTCCTTGTTATACCCCAGTATTCCATTTTGAAATAGGAATGCTTACTCTTTGGTGGAAATATTCAAATGTATATTTACTTTTAGTGAGCTCATAGTTAAGAGATCGCGTTGTGTCAGAGGACTTAGGAAGCTACACCTAGTTACAAACATAGAGAATATGCTTTCCTTTTCAGTTATGGAATGAGATTCACAAATGAGGACTCTTTCTTGGATGTAGGAGGGCGGACACACAGCCCCACCTGTCTTCACCAAGTACATTTTGTCCCTGTGTGGTCCCATCAAATAGTCAGTGATCAAGCCTGAGAACTGCTAAAGAGAGGAAGGCATATTACCTCCAAACCTGTGTTTGTACAAGAACCATGATACCCTGGGAAGTAAAGCAAAAATGAACAAAGGTCTCCTGTTGAATGTTACTTCACAGCTAACCTGGCTGCCATTCCTGTGGGGTACACTTTGAAAACCTTCACTTTGTACTAACTGGTGTCCCACAGTGCAGCATTTCCCCGCAGTCAGTCTTTGTTTAAAAAATAAAAACCCTGTTACATGCCAGTCTTTCATATATATGCCTGTAATTAAATATTACATGAGTTTATTTAGTAACTCTGGCAATATATCATTACAGAGTAGACACTTCTTTAGAGAAGTCTGTGTCCCATTACCTGTTTCCCAGAACTCAAGCTCATACACAACCTCTCATTTGTCCTTCTTGCTCTTGGGAATGATGAATTCTCAGGCTCATTTCTGAATGGGAACTTTCAAAATCTTCACTGTTTTGTTCCAGTTCTATCCTAGAAAAGAGGAAACCCACATGTCTCTATGTATCCACTGAAAAGAACACAAACCAGTATGTGCTTGCACTGTGTACAATGCCTTCTGATATGTTTCTCTGATTATATATTATATTTCATTTTAAAATGTTTTTTAAAAATGTGCATATTAATGGAGTGTGATCCATTAATCCCACTCCAAAGATTTTATCTCCAAAATATATATTATTCAGGACTAACACTTCATCATATTTTCTTTTTAATTGAAATATTTTCACATAATACATTTGATAATATTCTTTTACCTCCCCCAAATCTTCCCATATTTTTCCCAACTCCCTAAGACCTAATTTTATGTCTCTCTCTCTTTCTCTCTGTCTCCCTCCATATCTGTCTCTTTCTCTCCCTCCCTCTCTTACTCTCAATAAAAACAAAGCAAAAATCAAAACAAACAATACCCCATAAGAAAAGATGAAACAAAAAGCATACAGAAAAATCATGAAGTCCATTTTTGTGTTAGCTGACTACCCCTGAAGATGGGGTAGCCCTGGTATGTGGTTGTTTTTCTCAATGACTCTACATCTGAAAAGGAAAAAATACATATTTTTTCCCTTTTCTGGCCAGGTGTCAATTTGCAAATACCTTTTTCATTAGTGATGGGACTTTATCTCCCCTTCACAGTGGTTGGACTTTGTCTGCTTTGAATATGTACAGTCACTGTGTGTGGTGTCACAGTGTCTGTGAGGTCATATGTATGTAAGTCCTGTTCTGTCAGGTATGGGTGGCATCTCATAGGGTGGGTTTTAAATCCAACCAAAAAGAGGTTGATTACTCCCATAACATTTGTGCAACTATTGCACAAATATATTTGGCAGGCAAGTCACTGTTGAAGGTCACAGGGTTTTAATCTGTGTGATACTGATGATCATTTTTCTGCTCTGGTAGAGCAGAGTATAAAGTACCATGAATGCTAATGAGCAGAGGTAAAGTTTCTATAAGAGCAATGACTTCTTTTTTTTTTTCTGTGTTAGAGGACATAAGTGTTTTCAGAAATAGGGTTTCACCATCAGATTGTTAGGAGTAACCAATAGCATTGGCAGTAGCCTGTGGTGTTTAGGAGGAATCTGAGACCTATTTGGCCAGTGATTCAACTAGCTGTAACCCATTGCTGGTATTGGAGGTTTCATTAGTAGCATAAGATGTCTAGCTAAGATGTTGTCTATCTTATTAAATGGTAATTCCTTTTAAATAACTTCCATATATGTTTGTATTTTAGGAAGCTTCTAGAGTAATAGGTTTCCATATGGCATTTCAAAAGGCCTTTAGTGTGAGTTGTTCATCTGTCCCTTCTTACCCTTCTGTCTCACCTCCCTCCTGATTTATTCCTCCTATTCTAGTTTTCCCTTTATCTTTCATAATACTATATTCTATTTCCTCTTCCTTGGAAGATTCCTTTCTTTTCCTGGTCCCTCACTGAATACTTAAACTCTGTAGTTACTCAGATTAGGGCATACATGATAAAAACTGAAAAGGTAATGTTCACATGTAAGAGAAGGCATGCAATATTTGCCTCTGGGGATCTGGTTTGCATTTCTTAGGGAGATTATTTCCAGCTCGAGCCACTTGCATGCAAATGTCATAATTTCAATTTTCGTAAGCTAAATAATATTCCATTATGCAAATGTACCACACTTTATTATTTATTCACCAGATACCATCAGTTGACAGACATCTAGGCTGTTTCCAATTTATAGCTATTATGAATAAAGTAGCAATGAATATGGTTGAGCAAGTGTCTCTGCATTAAGATATAGAGTTCTTTGAGTATGTGCTGTAGAGCGATATAGCTGGATCTTGCAGTAGATCTATTCTCAGCTTCCTGAGGAACCACCACACTGGTTCCCACAGTGATGTACAAGTTCACATTCCCAATAAGCAGTGGATGAGTGTCTTCCCTTACTTCCTTGTGAACATGGGCTGTCTTTCTTTTAAATTGATTTTGGCTTCTATAGTAAGATGAAATTTCATAGTAGCTTTAATTTGCCTGATTATGAAGAATGTTGAACTTTTTACAAAGCATTTCTCAGCCTTTTGTTTCATCTTTTGGAAACATTCTGTTTAGTTCTATACTCTAATTGGTAAAGATTTTTCCCCATAAAGTAGGCTGAGGCTTTGCTCAAATTCTTGTGTCTCTTTAGCTTCATGAGATTCCATTTATTGTTGATGTTAGTGCCTGTAAAATTGGTGTCCTGTTGCCATGTTGATGTCCATGGGATGTGCTGCAACCAGGGACCATGTTGGTGACTGTGTGGCCTGTGTAGCCCCTGAGGTCATGTTGATTCTGTGGTCTGTGCTACCAGCAAGGGCCACTAGGGTGTTTGTGGTCTGTGCAGTGCCCAAAGGCTGTAGTGATGTGCGAGGTCTCAGCTGCCATCAGAGCCTATGTTGAGGTCCATGGCCCATGCTGCTGACAGAGTCCACATGGATTTCTGCAGTCTGTGTTTCCACTGAAGGCCATGTTGATGTCAGTCATCTATGTTACTACCAAAGTCTATGTGGATTTCTGTGGTCTGTACTGCGCCCTGGAGCTGTGCCAATGGGCTGGACTCAGGCTGGGACCATACTGTTGCCTGTGGCTTGTGCCCAGGAGGCCAAGTTGATGTCAGGAGATCATGCTGAGGTTCATGGCACATCCTGAGGCCATCTGAGTGTCTGTGCTCATCCATGCTGTCACCAAAAACCATGTGGAAGTCCATGATCCATGCTCCTGCTAGCTATAAGGGACAAGGAAGCTCCTTTTGCAGTGGTATTAATGACTGCAGACTCACAGCTGAGAGAGTCATAGAAGGCTCCTGTAACAACCCTTACCCCTATGCCATCCCATTCCCCTCCAAAAAGTAACAGCCTACACAGGAAGGCATCAAAGAGAACTCTTAAAAATTGTGAGAAAGATGCTGAAGGGTAACTCATCACAGTTGATAGCTTCTGGCTAGGGTGAGTGTGGGAAAGGACTCAGTGCTCTTCAAGGGGCTAGGCACAGGGAGTTTGATCATGCTCCAATGAGTATACGGACAACATAAATTGGACTTGCACTTTTTGTTTTGTTCTCTCTCTCTCTCTCTCTCTCTCTCTCCTTTTTCCCTTTGTGGTATGGATATCACAAAGGTGGGGACATGGATCTGGGAAAACTGGGAAGTGAGTGTGATTGGAGTATATTATGTGAAAATCCTTAAATAATAATATGTTGAGGAAAAAAATAAAGTCATTTCTGGGGCTGGAGAGCTAGCTCGATTGTTAAGAGAGCTGTCTGCTCTTACAGAGGACCAATGTTCAATTCCCAGGACCCACATGGCAGTTTGCAACAGCCTGTACACTCTAATGGCATACAACACTTTTTTTTGGACTCTGTGAAATGTATGTACTGAACAGGCATACATTCAGATATTTTAAAGTAAGTAAATAAATAAAATTTTAAAATATAAATTAAAATATATTTCATTTCTTCTGTCAGTAAGTTCAAGCCTATTTCCCACATTTTCTTTTAACAGATTCACACTGTCTGGTCTTATTCTGAAGTCCTTGATCCCTCTAGAGTTGAGTTTTGTGAGGGTGATATATATGCATCCATTTTTATTTTTCTACGTGAGACTGTTCAATTTGACCAGCATCATTTGTTGAGGGTGCTGTCTTTTCTCCAGTGTGTATTCTTGTCATATTTATCAAACATTAAACATCTATAGATGTACAAATTTTATACGGGTCTCCAATTCAATTCCATTGGTCAACATGTGTGTTTTTATGCCGGTACCATGTTGCTTTTATTTCTATAGCTCTACAATACAACTTAAAATTTAGGATGCTGATACCTCCAGCAGTTCTTTCATTATCCATGATCACTTTAGCTATTCTGAAATTTTTGTATTCTCATATAAAGTTAAAGTTTTTTTTAATTTTTGAGAATAGCATTGAAATTTGGATGGTGATTGCATTGACCCTAAAGATTTCTTTTGGTAGGATGACCATTTTCCCAATATCAATCCTACCTATTCATAACATGAGAGATCTTTCCATCTTCTGATGCCTCCTTTAATTTCTTTCTTCAGTGTTGTAAGTTTTTATTATAAAATTGTTTTACAAAAAAAATTGTTTTACTGGATTTTTAAAAAGTTATCCCAAGATGCTTTTTTGAGGCTATTGTGAAAGGTATTGTTTTCCTGATTTTATTTGAATGTATTTGTCATTTGTATATAGAAAAGCTACTGATTTTTATGTGTCAATTTTATTTCCTGCTACTTTGCTGAAAGTCCTTCAGCTATAGAAGTTCCCTGGTGGAAATAGTAGGATCTTTTATGTATAAAATAATATCATCTGTAAATAAAGACACTGTGACTATTTCCTTTCCTGTTTGTATCCCTTTGATCTCCTGTTGTCTTGACTTAGCAACTTGCTGTTGCTGAGACTTCAGGTATTGTGTTGAATAAGTGTGGAGTAAGCAGAAAACCTTGCTTTGTTGCTAATTTTAATGGAAATATTTTGAGTTTCTTTCTATTTATACAGACTATAAATTGCCTTTATTATGTTGAGGTATGTCCCTTATATCCTGAGTTTCTCTAGGACTTTTCTCATGAAGGGATGTTGGATTTTGAATCTAATGAGATCATAATATGACTTTTGCCTTTCAGTCTCTTTATTTGCATGTGCTGACCACTCTCTGCATGACTGGGAAGCAGCCTACTTGATCATGGTGGATAATCTTTTGTATGTGTTCTTAGATTAATTTTGTAAGTATTTATTGAGAATTTTTGTATCTAGTTTCATGGAATATTTTTTATTTCCTTTTCTTGTTGTTGCTCCTTATATGGTTTTGGTTTCAAAGGAAACGTGGCTTCACAAAGATATCAAAAAATATTTCTTTATTTTCTTTTCTGGGTATTATGTTGAGTATTGGCATTAGTTCTTTAAGGCTCTGGTAGATTTCTGTATTGAATCTCTCTTCCATGGACATTTTAGGGGCAGGAGTTTGGGAGATTTCTCATTACTTCTACTTCAGTAGGAGTTACGGTTTTGTTTCAATTATTTATCTTATTTTTATTTAAATTTAATAAGCCATGTGTCAATAAATTTATCCATTTCTTTTAGGTGTTCCAATTTGATGAAATATATATTTTTGAACATATGTCCTTATGATTCTCTAAATTTTCTTAGTGTCTGTTGTCATGCCCCCTGTTCGCCTCTAATTTATTAATTTGGGATGTTTTTTTCCTATATCTTTTGGTTAATTTGGCTAAGGGCTGCCAATCTCATTGATTTTCTGAAGGAACTAATTTGTTTTTTCATTGATTCTTAGTAATTATTTTTTGTATTTATTTATTTGACTTTTAACTCCAAGCTTAATTATTTCTTCCTATAAAACCTTTTTTTCTTCTTGCTGCTCTAGAGATTTTGGGTGCATTGTTACATATTAAAATCTGAAGGTGTTCACTCATTGCTCTGAAACTTGCCTCTTAGCACTACTTTTGTTGTATCCCATTGGTTTGGGTGTGTTGTGTTTTCATTTTCATTCAGATTTAAAATTTTTTCATTTTCTTCCTTGAGTTCTGCCTTGACCCAATTTTCATTCAGACATGAGTTGTTCAGTTTCCGTGAGTTTATAAGCTTTCTGCTTTGTTGTTGTTGTTGAAATACAGCTTTAATCCATGGTGATGAGATAGAATACAGGTATTATTTCCTTACACTTGTTGAGACTTGCTTTGTCTCCTAATTAATATATGGTCATATTTGGAGAAATATGCTCTTAATAAGAGCACAAAAGGTGCTAAAAAGAAAGTATATTCTTTAGTGTTTGGGTGGAATATTTTGAAGGTGTCTGTTAGGTCTATTGGTTGATGATGTTATTCAACTCTAGCATTTCTATAGTTTTTGTTTGAATGACCTGTAGTTTTGAGAGAGTGGGGTTTTGAAATAACCAAATATCACTGTGTTAGGGACAATATATGATTTCATTGTAGTATTCTTTTATGAACTTGGGTGTCCTTGTGTTTGATGCACAAATGTTTAAAATTGTAATATTCTCTTGTTGGAGTTTTTTTCTTTAATGAATGGGTAGTGTCCTTGTATATCTCTCCTTTCTATGTTTTGTCCATTTAGTGTTTCATGTCTTGAATAATTTTCACTGTTTCATTCAACTGTTTGCTTGTGTTTTAAGGTCTTCATTAAATATTTTTATTTATATCCTCCTTAAAATCCTTGAACAAATTCATAATTACTGTTTTGAAGTCCTGATCTTATGTTTCTTCAAATTAGTTTACTATGGACCTATTGAATTAGGGTTGCTCTTTTCTGGAGGAGGTATATTGTGTGGCTGTCTTTTTGTGTTTTTTAGCTGCATCTAGACATCTGGAGCTTGAAGTATTTCTTAGTGTAGATATCTCTTCTTCACTTTGTTATGCAGGTTTTGCATTCTTTGATTGGTGTTGCCCACTCTGAGTTCTAGCCAGGTGTGGAAGCTGTGGATTGACTAATAGAATGATTCTGTGAATCAGCAGTAGTCACAAAGGAATGAAGATGGTCTAGAAAGAAATGCAGATTCCCAGCCTAGTGTGATTATTGTGGGCCCTAGAGTGTAGGTAGAGAGTGGTTCCATAGGTTGGCATAAGTTGAAAAGGAACAGAACTAGGCTAGAAGGAAAGGGCTCCATAATTTTTTGAAAAGATAAAGCGTAGATAGATGTGCCGCTTGTATAATGTCTAAAACCAGGTATTTAATAGCTTTAGGTTAGGCAGAGGTCCCTATTCAAAGGTCTTTCTTTAGCAGTAAAGATATCATATACTGTACTATACCGAGTGGAGAGTTTGAGCATCAAAAACTTTAAGAGTCTAAAACAGTTTCTAATTGGTAGCTGCAGGGTTTGTGGCCAACAGTAGACTGCAATGTTTTCACTGATAGTCTCTCACCACAACAGTGAAAAGTTTGTGGTATTAACATTAGCTTTTCCTGCTTCTGTTGTACATTTGTGATGTTTATATTGGAAAAATACATGTTTCATGGTATCAGAAAAATTATTATGCCTGGGCACTCTGAAAACTACAAACAGAAGATTGATCACAATTCCCAGGAAGAATATCATTTCTTCCGTACAAACAAAGCAGATGTGGAACCACTTTTTTCTGCATATTTTAAACCAGCGCTGTATCCTCCTCCTTCTACATCTCAAAGTAGGTCAAATGCAAAAGACTAGGATGTCACTTAACTCTCATTGAGCAAAGCAAATAGGACTTTTCCCTCCTGAGAAAAAGGCTGTGTGGAGTTACATTCTGCGCTCTGAGTCTCGATCTCATGTATCCTGGTCTGAAATCCTAAGAAGAGGAGAGACCAGAGGGAAGTGATGGGACCAGATCTCAGAAATCCCTGTCACCTGATCCAGTACTAACTGGTATACATGTGGCAAGCTCAGGCTATTGTAACAAAATTCCACATACCAGATTATGTTCGTTTTCTCTGTTCTGTGAATTAGGAATTCCGCTATCTGGGGTCAGCAGATTGAGTGCCTGCTGAGGGCTCCTTAGTATTTACAGAGGGCTACTCCCTGTTGCGTGCTCACAGACAGAGGAAAACAAAAACCAAGTGCTGCATCTTTTATAAAGACACTTATCCCATTGTAAGGAGTTGTCTCTTAATGTGACGCCACTCAGGACTGTAACTTAAGCATGTAAACCTACGTGTCTGGGAGGTACAATGACTACATCTAGAAAATGTACTGTTATTCTTTCTTCAATACCAAGACACTGTTATGATGTAGGAATATTATCCTCATTCTCCATAATTCACCAAAAAGGAGACATAATAATAAAAAAACTGTAAATTATTTAATAGGATTAAGATCCTGTGATGGCAGGGTCTGTATGAATGTGTGGAGGCTTGAGTGAAGGAATGGCAGTATTGGGAGGTATGGCCTTTTTGGAGTAGGTGTGCCCTTGTTAGAGGAAGTGTATCACTGGGGATGGGCTTTGGGGTTCCAGAAGCCTAAGCCAGACCCAGAGGACTCCTTCTTCCTGCTGCCTGCTGATTTGCATATAGAACTCTCAGCTGCCTCACCAGCACTATGTCTGTCTGCCTGTGTGCCACCATGCTTCCCCAATGACAATAATCGACTAAACCTCTGATCCCCAATGACGATAATCGACTAAACCTCTGAAACTGTAAGCCAGCCCCAATAAAAGTTTTCCTTTAGAAGAGTTGTCATAGGCATGGTGTCTTTCCGCAGCAATAAAACTTTAACTAAGACACAGTGCTAAGACTTTTTTAAAATTTCATTTGTGGGCCTTTTGGGAAGGGTTTTTTGTATCTCAAGCTAAGCATGAACTCAGTACAAAACCAAAGATGGTCTTGAACTCCTGAAGCTCTTGATTTTACCTCCCAAGCATTGGCATTATAAGAATATGGTACCACACTATCTCAGTGCTAGGATTCAAATAATTTTATGGATAAATCTACTGAGTTTTTAAATAATTGTGTAATTTGCTAAATAAGCTTTTTGTTTAACCTTTAAAGAGTACAAGGGAGCTTAGTGTACTAGTTAACTAGAATCAATCTACTCTTTGAACTTTATGTGTTCCCTATACTATTTATTAAGGAATACTCTGAGATAAACACAAGGCATTGTATGTTTCTCCAGCACAAACTTCACTTGACTCTTGTGACAGACATGTGCTTCAGTGTCTCACTGTCATTTTCCTTATCACACCACAGATTCCTTAACATCATGGAGCAGCCAGTCAGGCATAGTATCTCTTGCTTTCAATAGTCAGCTGGTTGAATCAAAACGAGTTTAAGCTACACATTGCATTGGCTTGACAGTTTTCCCATTTTTTAAAAAAGAGTTCCTTCCATTTACTTGGCCAGAAAGGAGGCCACAGTATGCTGAGTTCCTCATGGTGGATCTGGATAACTCTATCAGGTTTGAAGCTAGCCTGAACTACACAGGGAGAGTGTATCTCTAAAATACAAAAATAAAGCTAGTTCTGTTTTCTTTTTCATTGTTTTTCTTTTTAGGAATGTTGAATTTTGCATACTTAGTGTTAATTTTAAAAGTAAATTATTTTCATATTTTAGAGGTAGATAAGAAAAAAGATAAAAATATAAGATTTATCAATTTACAATAATCATCTATGGTGATAGTAAGTGTATGATTTTTCTGTTCATGAACTGATAATTAGGCATTAGGATACACCTGTGATGTATATGAAACAAATTATGGAAATTTGAATCATGTGCTGGTTTGATTTACTTATCAACTTGATACATCCTAGAACCTTGGAAAGATCTACAAAAGTAATTTTGTAGATCGGGTTGACCTGTGGGACTGTGTGTGCCACATTATCTTGACTGTTAATTGATGCATGCGGGAAAACCTAGCTCTTTGTGGGCAGCGTCAGGCAGGAAGTCCTGAATTATATAAGACAGAAGAATACAAGCCAATGCATGAGATCTTTTTTTTTCTTTCCCTGTTCTCTCTGAAGATGTGACTAGCTGCCTTAAGCTCCAGCCTTAACTTACCCTCAAGGGACGGACTGTAATCTGAAACTGTAAGGTGAAGAAACGCCATTTGTTTGCCCCAGTTGTTTTTTGTTAGAATATTTTTTATCACAGCAACAGAAAAGAAACCATAACAAATTAGTTACCTTTTTACTGTTATGACCAATACCTGAAAGAAAAAAGGAACTTAAGAACGGAGGAGTATGTCACATGGCATCTAAAGCCAAAAAGCTGATAATGTACAAACAGTGGAGTTTGTCTGTCAGACTTCAAAGCTTAGCTTTGGTTACCCATTTCCTCCACCAAAGATCTAATGTACTGAAGGTTCCATGACATTCTCAATTGCTGCCGCCCTGTGGGGATTAATGGTTCAAGACACAAGTCCATAGGAGAAATTCCACGTTTAAATCGCGTCAATCTTGATTTTAATGAAATCGCATGCGTTTATTAAAGCAGCACATGCATTTATTAAGCCATTGCTGATGGTTTGAATGGCTGTGTCTTCACTCGAACTTGAACCTCAGTGCCCAGTTTCACACTGTTGGGGATGGTGTTTGAAGGGACTGACATGGTTCTGAGAGAAGTTCTGGTCCTCACAGAACAGTTTTACCACCCTGAGAGTGAATCATTACAAAGCAAGGCAACTTTGTTTCACTTCTTGTAGTGACTTCATTCTCCGCCTGCATGACCCCGCTAGCTACTCTGGGACCCCTGACTAGAAGCTAATTCTAACACTATGCTCTTAAGCTTCCCGATCTACGAGCTAAATAAACTTTTTGTTTTGTTTTATCTTTAATGTATCCAACCTCAATTGTATTCTTACACAGCACAAAATAAGCTGAGATGATGGGTGAAGCTCTTGTACATCTTAGAGTCTCTGAATAGTGACTCAGAAACAATTTTTTCTGAAGCTTACACAGAGGAGGTGAGCCTGGGATGCTTCATCATAGGAGGCAGAGAGGGCCATACACCTGAGTTTCAACTTCTGTAACCACACTATGAAGTCAAGCAGAGGGAAGAAAGGAAACATCAACATTTTCTGTGCTGATACGAAATTGCAGTTTTCTAACCACCACAGACAGTTTCTCTTTAAAACGTAGGCAACAAAATGCAAAGAGAGAGAAAGAAAAAAAAAGAAAGAAAACCCTAAAGCATTAGCAATCAGTATTTGTGAATATCATGCACCATGCACGGAGTCAGTTAAAAAGAAAGGTCCTGACCAAAACGAATCTCAGAAAAAATAGCAAATTAAAGAGAAAAATAAGGAGAGCCCAGCAGGGTGGTGAGCGGCTCTGAGTAGATAAGGTGGGGAACTTGGGGTCATTCTGTTAACAACACAGCAAGGCCCACCTCAGGAAAAGCAAAATAATCAAAACAAACCAGCCAGCCAACTGGCTTCAGTCATGAGGGAAAGCAACTTGGCCATCTCACCCTGATGCGATAATACAACAGGACTCAGAATCTAGTCATCAAAGAGAAGAAAGCTGAGAGGACAGAACAATGCTCAGGCTTCGTGAGGCCAGCCTCTCAGGAATGGGGTGAACCCTGAAAGCCATGACTAAATGGAAGGGGAAGCCTGTGATGCAGAGACCCTAGCCCAGCAGTTGAGCTCGTGAACTTGGGGTCCCAGAGCAGAACCTCCTTACTCAGAGTAGTGGGCTAGATATAATAAAAATCAAGGCAGCCTTGGACAGTCCTTAACTATACAGCAAAGGGGAGGAAAACCTACAAATTAACTAGTCAGAATTCAGAAACATTTGTCTGAGCATATTTTAAGAAGGTATTTTTGTCTTATCTAAGCACACAAATAAAAATAACTATAGATATGAATAGTGAGTTTTATATAATTTTTTTTCAATTC
The DNA here is from genome assembly GCA_028658305.1 of Pachyuromys duprasi. Lineage (NCBI taxonomy): Eukaryota > Metazoa > Chordata > Mammalia > Rodentia > Muridae > Pachyuromys > Pachyuromys duprasi. The sequence goes on along the minus strand of CM053758.1, from coordinate 37,674,607 downwards.
ACTGTCATAAATAAATGTCAAGAGGGAGAAAAGAGATACAGATGGGAAGTCTCCATAAAGGGTCTGCCCTCTCAGTGTGCTGCCAGGCTGCATCAGGGCTTAGAAGGAGGTTCTGGCTCCACTGACTGGCTGCAAAGCCTGAATGGCTAGAGGCTGATGACTGGTTAGAAAGCCTACTTCAGAGACACTGCTATCTTAGAAAATGATCCAGCAAAGAGTAAATGTGAGGTCTTCAGGAAGGTGTAGCTAACAGGCTGATTTGTAAGGCACCAGCAACTCTAGCTGATGCTTGTTGCAAACCTGTGGTCATCTGCATTTCTACAAAGATCAGGGTAGCAAAGCCTTTGGAAGGTGATCAGTGTCCAAGGAACTGGATTTGGCCACTGTGTGTTCTATGCTGTGAATGCAGGTGTGAGCATGCTTCAGTTGAAGAACTTGAAGCTGGGAATCAAGGGAGACCAGTGAAGACAGTTGTGAGTGTAGGCCCTGAGCCTTGCACCTGGAAGCTCTGCCTAAGAGCTCTGCACCACCTCAGAAGAGAGGGTGGAAAACCACCCCAAACACCCAGATTTTTTTAATACAAACTGTACTTAGTGGGTTATAAAAAAATACTAATAATAAAAGACAAAGTTGGTAGGTAGTGGGGGAGAAATCTGGAGAGAGGAAAGAGTACGAGGAATATGATCATAAAATATTGAATTTGGGCATGAAATTTTAAAACAATCAGTAAAAATATTGTATTTAAAACGTCTAGTTTCCAAAAATGTTATATAACATTGAAGGAAACAGAAAAAAAAAAACCTTGAAATAGAAATTGTCATAGGGACTAGGAAGGTATCTTAGCTAGCATAACATTATGCCCGTAACGGCTGCTTGGGTGAAACAAGAGAGACAGGTGGATTTATGAGAAGGCTTTCCGGCCAGCCAGCCTAACTGAATTAGGGAGTTGAAAGGTCAGTGAGAGATCCTATTCCTAAAGCAAGATGGATGGCTTATGATTTCTGAGGAACAAAATCCAGATTTTTCCTCTGGTCTCTTTTTGTAAGTGTGCACATATGAACACGCACACGCACAAACACACGTGCACTCACACATCACTAAAGGTTCCCATATGTTAGATGTACTAGTAAAAGATTTTAAGTCTGCTATATCAAACACTTTGAAATATCTACAGGAAATCATATCTAAATAATTAAATGAAAATATTATAATCAGATCTTATAAACAGCAGTTAAAAGATAGAAACTATTTAAAAAGAACCCAATAGAAATTCTGGCCTTGAAAAGTACAATGAATAAAATTAAAAAATTCACCAGTGAGAGTGAATGACAATTTTAGCAGATAGGTCAAAGGAAGAGAGGCCAATACAGGTCTCCAAGTAATCGGAGCTAAGTTCAGACTGGTGGAGACAGGCATCAAGTAGGAATCAATGACAGCATCAGTGGTTTCCAGATGAACTGTGGGATGAATAAGAAGAAGACAGAGGATGTTCTATAGCATAGTTATGTATACAACATCAATGACAAATGTATGCCATATGTGTTTGTCAAAACCATGGGCCATATAACAGTCTATAATGTGGGCTCTGGCTGGTAATGCTATGTCTACTGGCTCAGATGATCAGTGGCAACAAACACACCCACTAATGTGGTTGTTGTTAGTAGGATAGGAAGTACATGTGTTGAAGCAGTAGTGCATAAGCCCTCTTTCCGATTGCTTACAAAATAACAATCACTCTAAATAACAAAGTTAATACAAAACAGATAAATAGATGATACATTTACGAACACACGGAGAGATAATTAAGAGGGTATACATTTGTGTGAATGTCCTTACAGCCATGTAAAAGTTGTTAAGTTAAAAAGCTATATATATATACTTAGCTTGGGCATAAGAATAAATGTTTACAGATTGTTGTTAGGGATTATGCTGTTTTAGTAATGGTTGTAGAGTCTCTTCCCGTAACCATGACTCCATTAGCACTATTAGCTGAGTTTCCAATACAATGGCTTCCTTCTTGGTGAGTGGTTCTTAAGATCAATTAGAGAACAGTTGGTTACCCCCAAGGTATGTATGCCACTACTGCATCTTTAGAGTTATCATGCCATGCTGCTCATTGATTGGTTCATAGGCATTATAGTAGGGTCGAACTGTTGGTTGCCTCTCTCCTTTGGAAGATTACTTGGTACCTTCTCATGTCACGAAAGCTAGTACTCAAAAAAGGAACATTCAGGTCAGTTCTAGCTATGATGTCTCTAGACCCTATTTCTGAATTGTATGGTATCTTGAACAACAGACACTTACCTTCCACCTCTGGTGAGGTACTGAGGGCAAAAACAACAAGCTATATGTTTGGGGAACCTGCCAGACATCCTTGGCCAGCAACTCACATGAGGGCTTTTCACGTCTGGTAGTGGGGTTTCTGTGAGGTGGTCTTTGCCTCTTGAAGGAAACATCCAAAGCCCATATGAGAAGAGCTCATTAAAACTATATATGAAATTATGCGTATTGTGGATGCCATCTTCCACAGTGCAAATAAGGACAGTCTTGGTTAGTGAATGTTAGGTACTGGGCGTAGGCCGAGCTGAAAAAGCTGTTCCTTATGCTACCACTGGAAAGTACCTCCTCTGTTGGAGGGTCAGCTCACCGTGATAGTTCAAAGGTAAAGAAATGTAGACAGTAGTCCTACTTACCGCACCCATAGAGACATGGCCAGGTTCCTAGCTAAGTAATCCTTTGTTCATCATGAAGGCAGGTGGCAGTGTCAGGAGTCATTTGTCCTTTGACTTTTGCAGTTTCTGTGTCTCTGAAAAACAGAACTTAAACTTGTAACTACTACTAGGTAATCAGAAACAAACTTTGACATAATGTTTTATAAATCTAAATTTGCAGGTGCTAACATCTGCTCTGCTTTTAGATGGCTACCCCAAAGAAGAAATGATTTATCGCTGGAGGAAAAATTCAGTTGAGGCAGCTGATCAGAAATCATGGCGGCTCTATCAGTTTGACTTCATGGGCCTCCGAAACACCACAGAAATCGTGACAACGTCTGCAGGTAGGAGCACTTCATGAGGTCAGCTCTCAGACAACAGAGAAGGTTGGCTTTATCCTCTGTGTCAGTCCCAAGCTCTAGCCAAGCCCTGGTGGGCTGTCATCTCCATGTTAATAAGTCTGAGCAAGGAGCACCCAGGACCCTGTTTGAGACAAAACAGCTGATTCAAAGGTGGAAATATGTTCAAGGTTTACATGTGGGTGAGATGGAAGCAATTAGAACTGACTTGTAATTTGGAATATACTGTGTGGAGGCATTATATCTGTCAGCCTAACCAGACTGCTCAGGACTGGGTGGCTTATGAGACCCTAACTGCTCTGCTCAGGACTGGGAAGCTTATGAATCTCTTTTATGCCAACCAAGCATATTCTGCCACATTGACTTCCCTGAGACTCAGGTGCCACTGAGAATTCACAAAGAAAACGAACTGATGAGAAATGTCCTTTAATAATACATTCTAGTTTTTCCTTTATTACTATGAAATTTAGGACAATTTTGATTTTTTGATACATTGAGAACAAATACCATTGTGATTATTTATTCCTAATATATAGCACCAACTATATAGCAAGTGGCATGTACAAATCAATAATTTTTTTATGTCTGTGTCTTTCTTTCCTTTTCTACCTGGTATTTAGTGGTTGGTACAGTCAACTATCTTTCAATTAGTTAATTTTCTTCTGGCAGGTGTAAAGTAGGAGTTAAAGTTAGATTTTCTAAAGGTCTTGCCATTTGCTAATGTGCATATGTTTGTTCTTAAAATTCAATAATAAATTGATGACTAGAGTAATATATCAGCTTTCATAATTGAATAAACAATTAAGTATATCTAATTGCAAAATTGCATAGTATAAACATGTATATATAGTATATGTATCTGTAGAGTATATATACATATCTACATATAGATATATAGATGTATAGATACGTATACATATGTATGTATATACTATGCAGTTTTGCAATTAGATATGTGTGTGTATGTGTATAATATATGTATTCGGAAGGATTCTGAAGAACTACCTGACTAAAAAATGAAAAGGAAAGATTTGTTACAGCTGTCTCTTCATTACAGCTGAGAGGTAGACTTGTGTTTAATGTTAGATGATAAAGGCTAGAAGAATGAAGGGTCATAACTTCTTTAAGTGGATTGTGGAGGCAGCAGGAACGAAGATGTTTAAGGAAATGCCTTCCTAGTTCTGACTCAGTTCAGATTTTACAAAAATGCATATATTGTCTACTGACCACAACCCAAGAGAAACACAAATAAGGGCAGAAGGAGACTAAGAGATGATTAGAATAATGAAGTTATCCCAACAATGACTTTCGAGTGGAAATAAACTGTTTTTACCAGAACGGAACATGGTGGAGCCTTTAATCTTTAGCCTAGTGCCTAAAAGGCAGGTGGATCTTTAGGAGTTCAAGGCCAGCCTAGTTTACATAGCAAGACCTAGTACTGAAAGAGAAAGTACGAATAATTTCACAAAAGAACACAATATTTTTTTTAGTTTTAAAGGATTTGTTTTTTTGTTTATTTTTAATATATTTTTTTATTTATTACAATTCACTCACTTTGTATCCCAGTTGTAGCCCCACCCTCGTCCTCTCCCAATCCTGTCCTCCTTCCCTACTTCATCTCATCCTATGTCCCTTCCCCAATCCACTGACAGTGGAGGACCTCCTCCCCTTCCATCTGACCCTAGCCTATCAGGTCTCATCAGGACTGTCTTTCATAGACTTCCTAGGTGGCCTGGGCAGGCTGTTCCTCCCTCATGGGGAGGTGATCAAAGAGCCAGCCACTGAGTTCATGTCAGAGATGGCCTGTCCCTGCTCCCCTTATTAGGGAGCCCATTTGGAGACTGAGTTGCCACGGGCTGCATCTGTGCAGAGGTTCTAGGTTATCTCCATGAATGGTCCTTGGTTGGAATATCAGTCTCAGAAAAGACCCCTGTGCCCAGATTTTTGGGTTCTGTTGTTCTCCTTGTGGAGCTCCAGACCCTTAATTTTTTTTTTTAAAAAATGCAACCATTTAGAAATTTAAACATGAAAACTACAGAATTTTTAAATTAAGATGCAAAAATATCATGCAGCAAGAAAAGAAGAAAATATAGTCATGAACACTAAAGCTGGTCAGTAGGAGACATCACATCTCAACAATAATAATTTAAACAGTCAATAAGTGGGTGAAGTAACATGTGAATTTTTTACCTAATTGTCTTTAGCTTTAAAAAGTATACATCTAAAGATACATTTCTAGGAAGGGAGCTCATAGACAGCGAGTTAAAGAGGGAAAGAATTGTCCTAAATGGGTAGAAAACATGAATTTGCATGTTCAAGAATACTGTCCACTCCAAAAAATGAGTGCAAAAGAAGACACTAGACTGTCAAATGGTGGGCTGGAAGTGTATCTCTAAGTGTCTAGAGGAAAATACAGAAGCAAACCTAGCACAGATGTCTGACTTTGTACCACGAAGCATGACAACATAAAAATTCTGAAATTCTAAGCATGAAAGAACCAGAGAATCTTGAATACAGCAAAATTGCCAATAGAAATAAAGAGAAACTAATGCTTTCAGATTAAAAAGAAAACAGAAGAGTTTGGTACTGAGCCTCATAATGAGCTACCACCCCTATAAAGACATTTGCAAGCTAATCTATTCCCTAGACATATCAAAACCTACCAAAATGTCCATGAACCTTAGCTAACTTTTCTAAATGATATAGTCAGGACATGTGGCACTTGGTGACCATGGTGTGTGATCGGGTGTGGTACCAGATGCACTAAGTTATTCGGGAAAGGTTCAGAAACAGTGCGAGCTTTTCAGAGACACATCCTGCAGAGAACTAGGATGAAAGCCATCTTCTAAGGACTCAGAGCTATCCCAGAAGTGTCATGGCTATCGGAGCCAGGCTTTCAAACACACCCTTACATCAGATGATGAGATCAAGCAGAGGCCTGAGGCTCAAAATTAATTGCTGTAGTATCTCTTCCTTTGGGATAGATTTCACTGACAGGCTCCAGTGGTGTCCCGGGGAGAGTCCAGTTGTCAGTCAGGGGGAGGGTGTTCTTCTGGCGCTGTGACTAAAGCATTGCAGCATAATGTACACAGCTGATATGTTTGAAGTTGATTCATGCCTCAAGTACAGCAGTGACTCTCGGTAATTCTTCAAAGCGCAAAAACAACACCGTGTGTACAAAGTTTTAGATATTACCAGTGCTTAATACTGAAAATAAAGCTTTTAAAATGCTCCCCCAGATGCCTACTCTAAGGACAGAGACAGGTGCTGTGCCCTGGGGCCAGATGGTCATGCAGTGTTTGAACTGCACTTTGCCACTTACCTGTTATCTGGCCCGGGGATGTTCTTGTGACCATCACAAATAAGCGTACCTGGCATTGATGCCAGAGACAGTTGAAGTAAAATTGGTACAATAAGAATTTCCTAGTAAATTTGTTCAGGAAACATTAAGTTATACAAGGTTAGATTTAGCCAAGAATCGCTGCCCCCAGTGCACCCGGGAGATAAGGAGTACACTGACCATGCTCGTTGGCTGAAGGAACACTAACTCCAATATGACGAGAGATAAACAGTATATACCACCAGGCTCGTGAGAAACCATAGAAAGAAAAAAAAACGAACCATAATTGAAGTTTAGGCTTGCTGAGAAAGTTTCTGCTAATGTTTGGTCACCAAGATTGACCTCCAATTACATTCTATTTTCACAACAAAGGGAGAAAACCCTGACATACAACAGGTCATTAGGCCCATCTCCCAGTTAAAGGCATGTCTCTAAGGGCAGCTCCGGGGGGGGGGGCGGGGGGCAGGGCAGCACAGGGTGGTATAATTCTGCCAGCTGGACAAGAGAACGAGAGCGGTGTGCTTAAGAAACTATTCTGGCAATATCTGTGCTGCATGAATTTCCCATCTGCCCAGGTAGACAAACTTACAGTTTCCTGTGTCTATTTAAATGGTCAAACGTGTAATCTGGGCCAGGACCAGAAAGAGCTTTAAGGGTGACAGCATATCCAGAATACAGTTGTATATAAGTTAGTAAAATCTGTTTGTACCTGGGTCTTCTTGGTCATTGGCCAGAGATGAGCTTGTGTTATCCTTAAAGAGTTCTGTTTTGTTTTCCTGAATGTATGGAGTGAATTCTTACTAGGGGGGCAGGGATTTCTGCCTCAAAATGCAGTCTCTGGCAGTTCCTGGGACCACCACAGATGAAAAGAAAATTGCTTTCTTTTTTGTAGCTGTTGAGAATTTAAGAGAACTAACACATGTCAAGTGTATAGTTTTCATCCATAAATAGAACTAACGTCTACTTATTATTGCCTAAATGTACTTGCTGTGAGGTAGAATCAAGATATTTATGCACTAACTTCCTTTAGCAAATAGTCCATGAATTTAGCTGCTAGCGTTTAATTCAGTGAGACACATTTTTAACAGGAGTATGGTGAGATTTATGAGAACAGAAATATGTGTTTAAATACATCTCACAGAACAAAATGAAACCTCACCCTCTTCACATTTACCCTAATGCAGTATGGAAAATAAAAGCACTTTAGGTTCATAGTTATCATTCCAAAAATAATGACAGTTATCTTTGACTGCAAGATTGAGTTTAAAAAAAATCTTCAAAAGCTACCAAGTCATCCTCCCTCTGTAATTCACAGAAGAAAGTAGAAAACCTCTGCCTGCTTTAATGAACTTCTCCACTAAAAGATGAAAATTCCTGATTGAATTCATAAATTAACATATATTTCTTTAAAATCATGCTTGCTTAATCAGTTATTCTTTGATCACCTGCCCCTGGGGGGGCGGGGGGCGGGAAGTGGTGCAGAGCAGCCTTGCCAGGCCACAGAGGAAGACAATGCAGACAGTCCTGATGAAACCTGAGTCATATGGAAGGGGAGGAGGACCTCCCCTATCAGTGTACTAGGGGAGGGTATGGGCAGAGAAGAGGGAGGGAGGGAGGGGGCTGCAGCTGGGATATAAAGTGAATAAATCGTAATAATAATAATTTTTAAAAAGATGGCTGTGGACCACCATGTAGTTGCTGGGAATTGAACTCAGGACCTTTGGAAGAACAGCCAGTGCTCTTAACCTCTGAGCTATGTCTCCAGCCCTCTTACTTAATCAGTTATTCTTACCATCAGTCCTAAATTATTTTTTATATTTAATACAGAAACAAGCTGTGACAGTTTGTGTTCTTTGTTCCATCTTCACGGGCCCTTTGACGAGCACAGCTTATGTCAATGTCTTTATTCACAGAGACAGGTAGGCCCGGCCTCCAGAGGTATACTCCCTACGAGCCTTGGCTAAGTTTAGGTTCTCGCTGCGATACCAGTAGTATTTACTAAGATATTGCTGCGTGAGAGAGTTCGTTGTCCTTACTGGACCTGACCCTCAGTTTCCAGGAAACCTCGCAAAATAAATAAAGCAGTTGGGTGTGAGACCACAGAGACAAGGAGTTTTCCCACTGTAGGATGCTTGCTCCTGCCTCAAATGTGTGGGCAGTACTTCTGGGCCTTTTGCCTACAGTTTTTCTTCTTATCACTCTGACAAGCCAAAACCAGTCATTTCCTTCTTTATTTATTTTTCCCAGTGATATAAGGTTTGTACAATTTTGTTTCGTCAAAGGCTTGCTATCAAACTGTGTTGGTCTTATCTATTGTTCCTTGGTACTCAAAGCATTTTTTAATCAGTGCACGAAGCTTTTCATGTTTGAGCCTTATCCATAGCTACATGGTGCTGCGATTAGCCCTTTTATCAGGACTAACTACTCTGAACTTAGAACAAAATTTCTTTTATGAAAAGGAGCTAACAAGCCCACAATTTTAATGAGACTTACAGACTTAGCTGGGCATGTCACAAGTCTCCCCCTGTGTATCTTAAGTAGGGGACACGGGACATTTGAACAGCATTTGCTTTCTTTTGTAATAAATTTGCAGATAATAGGATTTAACAAAATGGTGTACTTGGTCTGGCTTCATTCTCAGTCAGACCTGAGGATGGTGTGAAGTTAATACCACCGGCTACTAGAACAATGGAAAATGATTAATCTTGGTGGCTGCCCACCAAACCATCAACATTGTTGTGGGAAGGTGTAAGGCCATGGAAGGCGGAATAGCCTCTCTGGATGTTTGATCTCAGTCCAGTCCTAGCACAGATCTCTTACGTTTTTTATTCCTTTTTTTGCCTGTTGGTGTGTATGTGCATGTATGTGAGTGAGTACCTGCTATGGTGTGCATGTGGAGATCAGAGCACAACTTCCACCATGTAGGCTTCAGGGTGCCAAATGTGCCTTTGATGGTGAGTCACCTCATCAAACCACATACTTTCTTTTCTAATGTCTTTTTTTGTTTTACTGAAGCCATAATATGTTTTAGAGAAGGGGTTTCAGAACATTGTATGGATTCCGTGGAGTGCTGCTTTTAGGTAAGTTTGCTTGCTGATGTTCAGAAGTTATGATTCAGGCCTCTGTTTATTTACTCCTCTATTAACGAAGGAGCCACTGACAGGAATACATTTGAATTCATCTTGTGTCTATACACCAGGTTTTCTGACATACCTGTCACCCATGATCATGGGAGGTCTTTCCACCTTCTAAGATCTTCTTCAATTTCTTTCTTCAGAGATTTGAAAGACCTCCCGTGCTCATGGATTGGTAGAATTAATATAGTGAAAATGACCATATTGCCAAAAGCAATATACAGATTC
>CM053758.1:37645852-37664335 GCA_028658305.1 Pachyuromys duprasi | reverse complement strand
CTGAAGACCCTAGTGAGGGAAACAGGGACTGTTTCAGTCATGAACTTGATGGCTGACTCTTTGACCCTCCCCCATACAAGCTGGGGAGTGACAGACTGGCTAGATCCCAGGGGAGGACATTGCAGCCAGCCCTGAGGAGACAGGATGAGCTGGGGTTGGATGGAAGGGGAGGAGGTCCTCCCTTGTTGGTGGACTTGGAAGGGGCGGGGAGGAGGGAGATGAGGGAGGGAGTGAGAGGGTGGGAGGGAATGAGGGAGGAGGCTATGCCTGGGATGCAAAGTACCTAACCTGTGATTGATATAAAAATAAATAAATTAATAAAAAAAATAAAAAAAAGATCAATTGATGAATGGATAATGACAATGTGGTTCATATACATAAGAACAATTGATGAATGGATAACAACTTGGTACATATACACAATTGAAAACTACTTCACCTTTTAAAAAATGAAATCACAAAATCTGTAGCTAAATACAGAACATTGGATAAAATATATACGGAGTCTGATCAGCTATGTCCAGAGAAACAAACAGCACATTCTTTCCCATAACCTGCATCTATTAAAGAAGCTCCTAAATTTAAAGTAATTGTCTTCCAAAAACAGTGCTCTAATCATAGACACCTTCATGAACAAATAAATATCCAAAATATAAATAGCACCATTCCACACATTTTAGTAGAAAATAGAAACAAGGACGTTTTATCTAACTTATTTTAGTTCTATCTTACCTAAGAGTCAAAGCGGACAGGTATTTTTATGAACGTTACATGGTAATGTGCTTCATTTACTTAGATGGCAAAATCACACAGAACAAGAATACATGGGCCCTGCCTCCCCATACCAGATGTAAATACAGCATGATACAGGGTGGCAAAAGTGGTCACATTAAAAATCTGTTGATGTGACTTAGCATATCAACCTATACATAGGAAACTTTATACAATCATTCAGGGAGCCAAAAAACAATGCGGTAAAACAAAAATTTTAATTAAAATTTCCCAAAAAAACTAGAAATTTGAAGGAATTTCAACAGATATCCAACAAAGGAAATCTTTAAAAAATACTACAGCTTCTTGCTTCGTTTCTTGAGGTGTACAGATTTTAGTATGTTTATCCTATAGTATATGTCTAAGATAGACTTATAAGTGAGTATATACCAAGTGTGTCTTTCTGCTTCTGGGATACCTCACTCAGAATGACCTTTTCTAGTTCCCACCATATGCCTGAAAATTTCATGATTTCCATGTTTTTAATTGCTGAGTAGTATTCCATTATGTAAATGTACCACAATTTCTGTATCCATTCCTCAGTTGAGGGACATCTGGGCTATTTCTAGATTCCGGCTATTATGAATAAAGATGTTAAAAACATGGTTGAGCAAATGTCCTTAAGGTGTAGCTGGATCCTGATGTAGTAGTATTCCTAATTTTCTGAGAAAGCACCAGATTGATTTCCAAAGTGGTTGTACAAGTTTACATTTCCACCAGCAATGGAAGAGGGTTCCTCTTTCTCCACACCCTCTCCAGAATGTATTGTCACTTGAGTTTTTGATCCTAGCCATTCTGATAGGTGTAAGGTGAAATCTCAGGGTCAGTTTGATTTGCATTTCACTGATGACTAAGGATGTTGAGCATTTCTTTAAGTGTTTCTCTGCCATGCTATATTCCTCTATTAAGAACTCTCTGTTTAGCTCTGTACCCCATTTTTCAATTGGATTACTTGATTTGTTGCTTTTTAACTTCTTGAGTTGTTTATATTTTCTGGCTACTACTCCTCTGTCAGATATAGGGTTGATGAAGATCTTTTCCCAGTCTGTAGTCTGTCATTTGGTTCTGATAACTGTGTCCTTTGCTTTACAGAAGCTTTTTAGTTTCATGAGGTCCCATTTTTGGATTGTTGATATTAGAACCTGAGCTGTTGGTGTTCTGTTCAGGAAGTTGTCTCCTGCCCTTGGTAAAATGATCAGCCCTCAATCAGAAAGGCAAATGGAATGGATTCGGGAAGAGGGGGAAAACAGGGAACAGGACAGGAGCCTATCACAGAAGGCCTCTGAAAGACTTTACCCAGCAGGATATTGGAGCAGATGTTGAAACTCATAGCTGAACTTTGGGCGGAGTGCAGGGAATCTTATGAAAGAAGGGGGAGATAAAAAGACCTGGAGGGGACAGGAGCTCCATAAGAAGAGCAACAGAACCAAAATATCTGGGCCTGGGGGACTTTCTTGAGACTTATACTCCAACTAAGGACCATGCATGGAGATAGAACCCCTTGTACAGATGTAGCCCATGACATCTCAGTGTACAAGTGGGTATCCTAGTAAGGGGAACAGGGCTGTCTCTGACATGAACTCAGTGGCTGGCTCTTTGATTACCTCCCCTTGATGGGGGAGTAGCCTTACTAGGTCACAGAGGAAGACAATACAGCCAGACCTGATGATAGTTGAAAGGCTGGGGTCAGATGGAAGGGGAGGAGTACACCCTTAACAGTGGACTGGGGGAGGGGCAAGGGAGGAGAAGTGGGAAGGAGGATGGGATTGGGATGTTACGAGGGAGGGGGCTACAGCTGGGATAGAAAGTGAATAAATTGTAATTAATAAAAATATTAAAAAAGGAAAAAATACTACAGCTAACATTACCCCTAAGAATTATAAGTCACTTAGGAGGCAGGGGCAGGAAGATCTCTGTGAGTTCAAGGCCAGCCTGGTCTACAAAGCAAGCTCCAGGGCAGCCAAGGTTATTATGCAGAGAAATCCTGCCTTGAAGACTCTTTTCCAGAAAACCCAACCAACCATCCAACCAACTTAATGTATGGTGGTGGTGGTGGTGGTGGCCATGACACTTGCCTTTAATTTTACAACTTAGGAGGCAGGCAGATCTCCAAGTTCAAGGCCATCCTGGTCTACACAGTGAATTCCAGGACAGCCAGATCTACCTAGAGAAACATTGTCTCCAAAATTCCAAAACAACAACCACAACAAAAAACAAAAGAAAGGAAAAGAAAAAAAGGGAAGAGATATACTTTGTGTATAAAGAAAATAATAATAATAATAATAACAACAACAACACAGTGACTCCTGGAGGCAAACCAATTATAGGTCATGCTAACAAAAAAAGAAAAAAGAAAGAAAGAAAAGAAAAGAAACAAGATGTAATTTCACAGTGGGAAATTTTGGTAGAGAGCATACAAGCCAACAGTTAAAGAATGTCACTAAAGTGACCTACAGACTTACACTTGATGCTGAGATGAGATCCTATATAATGGGAATACGCAGTCCCTACTATATAAAAATATAAGGCCCAAACTGAGAACATTAGTTACAATATTTCAAATTACATTGCTTAATATTCTAAATTGTCATAAGAGTGCTCAAAAATATTATGACCACAAAAACAAATTATCACAGAGTTAACGAAAATGAACTGCTATTTTTAAAAGTTATTTTGTATCTTAGCACTTGTAGAGGGCTTCTGGAAACAAGACTTCTAAAAGGCAAATATGTCTGGAAGGCTGTGGTGCAAGGCCATTTTTGCTGGCCATAAGTGCGGTCTCTGGAACCAAATAGCTCTTCTTAATACTGAGTTCTTCAAGGGCAAGAGATGTTCTTTGTGTATAAAGCAAAAAGTAACACAGTGACTCTTGGAAGCAAAGCAAACAAAACCAGAGTAACCTGGGGAAAGGTCCCACAGACCCATGGAAATAGTTTCATGCTTCATGCTGAATTCTGAAGCAATCTCTCTGTAAAGACTTTTGGGCACAGAATCTGTGTGATGCTGTATCCTTATAGGATTCAAGTTAATGAAAAGTAAATTTATATAGTTATTTTATGAGTCAACTAAGAAGATATTAAAATAAAATATGTTCAAGTAATTAAAAATCAAGTCTGAAATGAAAAGGGTGAACAAGAACCAGATTGTACAAGTAATGCCTGTGTGTTTCTAGACTGGCAGGTGATGTCACTGTCTAGGGAAAGAACTCCAAGCGTCTGCTGAAGGATGAGAAGTACACAGTTGGAGGTGGGCCCCTGTGGGATGTTTCCCGTCCACAGTGGTGTGTCAATTGGTGTCATTATGCTCTTCCTTTTCAGGCAACTGTACTATGGAGAGTTCATGAGTGTGTTTTCCCTATCATGCCTAGGAGACACTATCTAGCAATATGTGTACAGCGGCTCTGGCTCTGACAATGTCTCTGCCCCATCTTCCATAACTTCCTCTGAGCCTTAGATAGGGAGGTTACATTGAAGCTATTAGGAATCACATGGTCCCTTATTCTCTGCATTTGACCAGTTGTGTATATCTGCAGTAACTCAACCTGTGCAAAAAGAAACTTTTTTTGATGAGGGGGATAAGGATACAGTTAGAAATTATACTAGTTTAGGAAAATGACAGAGGAAAGTTCTCCTCTCTGGTCTATAACCACTTCATCCATGAATAGTTGTCTAGGTTTACAGTGCAGGGCTTGAATGCCCTCCTACTGAGTGGGTCTTATGATTAAGTGCCACTCTTGAAACATTATGTTGTCATCTTTGGCTATTAGGAGAGTCAGTCCTCAGGTAAAGAGCTTTCGTGTGGTCAATGGCTGTTGAAACAGGAGAATTATTTTCCTCCAGGAGAAGTACCCATACAGGTTGTCTGATACCAAGTGTTTAACCCTTCACACCTGGGAGTGCGTGTGGATTAGGGGGTTCATCACAATAAAGGGGCCAAATTACCTTCAACTGGCAGTTTTGCTATAACAGTTAGTAATCAAACTCTCTGAGAGCATCCTTGTACATATATACAAGATTACAAAACGCTTAAATTCAAAGATAAAGGGAGCAGAATAAATAATTTTTAAAGGAAAGCTTAACTTCGAAAAAATTAACATATTTTGAGATTACAGTAATAGAGTAGGTGATTATGTTTCAAGATGGACAGATTCATGGGATAGGTTTGAGGCCCATACATGTGGAACTGACAGATTTTTCCTGTTCACTTTGAGTTGAACAACTTGCATATATGCATGGAGTACAGGGCATTCTTTTGTTATATATAAATAAGGTAGTGACAAAGTTTAATAACTGGGTACACTATAGCTGGGTTTTTTATTATTAAATTTAAATGGAAGAAAGATAGTCAACGAAGGGTGCTGAGGTAACTCATCTCTGAGCATACAAAGAACTCAAATTCAACAGCAAAGGAACAAACAATGCAATTATAACAGTCAAAAATAGCAAGTGTGACAATTAGGTATCATTAGCTAAATGGGGAATCATACGTATGAGAACAGAGAGATGGGGAGAGAATCAAATGATGGTGAGGCTGTGGATGAACTGGTTGTTCCCACTAGACAGCCTTTTAAGACCATAACAACCAAATGCATAAATAACAGATAACTCAGTAACTGTACTCCAGGGCAAGAAAAATAAAAAGTCATCACACAAAACATATACACATGTTTATTAGAGCTTTAACAGCAAAATCTAGAACCATCCTAGACTCCCTTCAGGGTGTGTGTAAGAGACTGGCACATTCACTCTAAGGACTACTGCTTTGTAGCAAAAAGGAATGATTTAGATAAACCTCCAGAAAATTATGCTGGGCGATAAGAAGAAATACCTTACCTTGAAGTTATGTTTTCTGTTATTTCATTCATAGAGCATTCTTTGAGTGACAGTTAGAAATGGAAATGTAATGGCTGCTAAGTGAACAGAAGAGCAGGAAGCAGGAGAAAAAGATGTACCAGCAGGGCTCTTGTTATAGAAATGCTTTGTATACTGTCTGGGTTTCTGCCATGAGATTGTAATACCCTCTCCCACCTTCCACCCTCTTCTCTCCAGAAAATCATCACTGAGCAACTGAGTAAAAGGTTTATTAGATCTCTGTATGTCACTTTGTTTGTTGGCTTGCTTGCTTGCTTGCTTGTCTGCTTGTTTGAGAATTTAATGCACACAAAAAATGGTGTTTTGATCAAATCCACTCCTTTTCCTCCCCTTCAGTTTCTTCCCTATATCTCCCTTCCCTCTGCACGACTCTTCCCTACCAGATTCACATGCTCTTAAAAAAAAAAACCTAAAAAAGCATTTATTACTGCTGTGTGAGCATCAGTGTACGAAGCTCTATTTGAGCACAGGTAGCCTCTATATCCCTATAGAAAACAGATTTTCCTCTCCCAGGAGCCACCAGTCCCCAATAGTTCTTCACACAGGAGTGGGACTACTTTGTGAGTTCCTCCCCATCTGCACTTGGATTGTGCCTGGCTTGATCATCTACAGATCTGTACATACAGTCCTGGGCACTGTAAATTCATTTCTGCAATGGACCTGCTGATCCTTGAGTGTTAGAATGTGGGATTTGATACTAATTCTGCATTTGGAGCTGAGCACTCCACGCTGTTCAACCCACTCCACAGTTTAACCCACTTACCTTCAAATTTAATTTTTCTTTATAGAGTAATAATATTCTATTGTGTATTATGTATCACACTATCATCATCAGTTCACCAATTGATGAACAGCTTATTACCATTTCCTGGTTCTTCTGAACAGAGGAGCAGTGAGTGTGCATAGACAAATATTTCTGTGGTAGGGTGTAGCGTCCTTTGGCAATCCCAGGAAAGGTTAACTGGACCATGTAAAGGACTATTTCTAGTGTTTCCAGGAACCTCCACACTGATTTCCATAGTGGTTAGACCAGTTTGCATTCCCACCAACATTATATAAGGGTTTCCCTTTCCTCACATTCACTTAAGTATTATTTGGTTATTTATTCTTTCTTAAAACTACATTTCAACCAATAATCCTTTTTATATAAAATAATCTTTTGAAAAACACCACATAAATCAAATCAAGGTACAAGTTGGATGCAATGCCCTTGAATATAAATATTGAATGTAGTGCACACAGAATTATCAATGGTCATAATTCAGTTTTTAGCAAAGTATACTAGATTCTTTGAGCTAAGTTATCTAATTTCTAGTATGCAAAGTTCTAAGCTCTCCTACCTTGAATTTGCCATGGATTAGAGAGCATTGCCCTGGCTGGCAATGACGTTGCACTGCCTCCCTTGTTACTTAGCTTCTGTGGAGCCATATCACTTAAATAACACCTTCATGTGCTTCTTCATGTGCTACAATGAGTATATAAGAAAACAAGTGTCACCACTGCAGAGCCAGGATGTTCTCTACACAGTTCCATACCCTCTACTTGAAGATGATAGGAATATGATTTAGCTACAAAATGAATTAGAGTCATCCATTCGGAGTGTTCAAAGGTAGTTGACACACCTAAAACACAGGTCTTGTGCATAGCTATAAATGCCAGGAGAATGCAGGTGAAGAGAGCAGGGTTGGAAAAGCTGTCCAAACTACAGCGTAACTCAGTTGTAGAGTTAAAAGCATAATATGTGTGGGGTTCCAGGCTCAATCCCAGAACCCCAATCAAACACAGAGGAACAGAAATACAGTAAAGGCATAACACTGAGATTTTTCACAGGTGACAGGATCTGCTCAAATTCACTGCCAGATATGCCTATCAAGATATTCAATTTAAATAGATTGTAGAAGGAAGAGTGAGTGCCTTTGGGGCTAGAGATCACTGTATCTAAGGCAAGGGCTTAAAGTGTCTTTGAAGTGACTGATACTGACTTGAAGAAGCAGCCTCAGGATTAGCCTGATAATCATTTTGCAGCTTTCCACAGGGAAGAGGATAAGATGATCTGTGGGCCCTGTTTTGGAAAAGAACATCTCAGTTCCCATCATGATGGATACCTGTGGCTTCCACAACCTAACAATGCTAATTTATTTTTCAGCCTTTCAACAGGTAAAAATGTGCATTTGTTCTTTTTCTAAGTCTCTTGAACTAAATTTAAGGTGATTTTTCAAACATTTCATTCTTCCCTATAATATTTGTGAGTTATTTTTATAGTAGATATGAATACAGGTAACTCAAATATTAAACCTTTGCAGACCTTACAAATCCAGAAGACAAGACTGTGAAACTAAACTTTGAAGATCTGCCATGTGCGTGATACAAGGGAATGCATCCTAAACTAAAAAGAAGTTTAAATTAGGTATATTTTTGAGGATTTTACAATGGCAAAGGGGATAACAGAGTGGGCATAGCTGAGAAAGTGTCTTCTGAGAATGGAAAATCAGGACCTGACTCACGGAGGTGCTGGAAATTGAACCCTGGTCTTCTAGAAGAGCAGCCAGTGCTCTTAACCTCTAAGCCATCTCTCCAGCTCAGAGTCTGTCATATTGGTACATGATTACACTGTCTGGCTTGTACTCACTCTGCTTACAGACACACTTCTCACCTCCGTGTTGCATGGCTCCGTACCCCACAGAAGTGAACCTCTTAGGCCTAGTGGTTCTCAGCCTCCCTAGTGCTGCAACCCTTTAATATAGTTCCTCATGTTGTGGTGACCCCAAGCCATAACATTATTTTTGGTGCTACTTCATAATTGTAATTTTGCTACTGTTATGAATCCTACTGGAAATATTTTTGGAGCTAGAGGTTTGCCCAAGAGGTTGTGACTTGTAGGTTGAGAGCCACTGCCCTAGGTGAAAGCCTAAATGGCTTAGAGGTGAGGTGAGAGGGAGTGTGACACTCACTGAAGTATCAGTCTCTTTTGCCTGGGCTCTCTTGCAAGTCTGTCCCAGAAAGCTGTTCCACCTTCCTTTTATCCCACCATGGTAGCAAGTAGGGGATTCTGTCCTCACTCAACTTTGTTTTACCTCACCGCTCTCCAGTGCTTTTCTTCAGGTCTCTCAGGTCATGTCCTCATGAACTCCCTCCATTAGATTCTTGCTTTTTTTTTTCCTGCTCACTTTCTGGACAGCTCACAGGGTTAGTGTGCAAATGTGCTTTCTGGCTATGGGAGATAACCTGCCTGTCCGAGTTCTGGTTTCTGTGCCTCTCTGCTCTATATTGCAGACAGCAGTCTAATTCTCATGCCAAGTATACAATGTGTATCCTTCTGCCAGTGGCTTTCCCTTCAAATGTGCTGGCTGCCCAGAGTTATTTCTGCGTAAGCCCAGTGAGGCCCTATGTCTGATGAGTTCCCTATTATTGACCAGATCCCAGTGACAGGTTCAAATTCACTTACAGAGAATCATGTCATGCCCTGACTTCCTTGTAGCATAGCCATGATTTCCAACTTATGTGCTGTACCAGTCAATCTGGAACATCCTATATGAAAGCCATGTCTGTATTCCCTCATTCATTATTCCATCTCCCGTGTCCAGCCAAAAGGCATTTTCATGCCAGAGCTTCCTTTGCTGGCTAATGGATGAGAAAATCAGGATCATCCTTAAGACTACAGCCAAGTAACAGTGTGCGTGTCTGTGTGTGTGTGTGTGTGTGTGTGTGCGCGCACACACACGCACGTGCCTCCCTTACACTTTGGGTCTTTTTCAGCACCTGTTAGCATTCTGATGTACTTTTGCAGGCTCCTTTCTAAGTTTTCAGCATTCTAAAATTAATCCTTTGATTAGCTCCTGGAGATTCTAAGACTGCTTTAAGGTGGAATTACGATTCTCAACAGAGTCCCTCATGAGACATGGGTTAGCACTGTGGTGTGGTGAAGAGCAGTGCTCAGCATTGTTGTAACTGGTTAGAGCTGTTGGTAGATCTTTGCTTCCTAAAGCACAGCACACAGCCTGTGGAATTTGGTGGTAGAAATGGCTGTTTACTCATTTGTGTGGAGTCTTGTTTTGTAGAGTAGTATGTATATCTAAAGTAGAGTCATGAGGATTGGGCTACCTGAGTTTCAGTCAGACAGCTCAGTGCTGTGGCTTATTTTTCTCACCTCTGAAGTGAGCATAATGGCACTGCTACAAGCCAATACACAAAGAGCCATCAGTAGAGGACCCAGTCAAAGAACACTGTCAGCACCTACAGCTTAGCTTTAAAATGTGCTGATGCTACACATATTCCTGTGTCTCTGTTAATACTTTTCAGAATCAGAAAGGAATGGGATATGGCTTGCATATCACATGTTCTCACCATTTGCACAGCATGTTAATTAAGAACTAGAAAGTTTCGAACTTGAGTAAAGAAAGACAATTAATACCACATACTAATGTTAATGTTAATGTGACAACAGCATGAAAACTTGAAATGGATTTTTAACACGTCCTCAAAAACAGGTTCAAGAGATCACAAAGGTCCTGGAAACTACAGGAAAGAAAAAAAATCTGAGCAAAGAAATAGACACAGAAGAATCAAATGATCACTTGAAAATTTAAATGTAGGAAAAATATTAAAATTCAGTGGGTGAAGGGGAGGTCACTGGGAAGAATTAGGGTAAACATGAAGGCTTGTCTTATTCTTCCCCACAATTTGCTAAATTATGTTAGATGGTTTAGGAACATACAAAGAGAATGCTGTGTATCTGAATACAGTGCATTCAAAGCAGCACTTTAGTTCTTGGAGCCTGACCATCCTCCATCATTAGTTCTAGATACTGGACAAAGAACTGGAGAACATGAAGTTTTCCCTGATGGATTTTGGTCTTGCTTGAGTCTGGTTATAGCCTAGTTCTTCCATCTTGGAGTGGGAAAATTTATCCTGTGTCCTTGTATGTTGAAAGCATGTAATTTGTTTTTTTTTTTCTTGTAAAAGTGCTCACTGTTGAGAGACTTCCTTGAGTCCCAGATGAAACTTGAACTTCAGACTTCTTAAACTATTGTAATTGTTATACACTATTGGATTTCTGAAGTTGGATTATATTTTTCATTATAAGATGAACAAGAGATTTTTGAGGACAAGGGGTGAAAGGTTATAATTTAAAATGATGTATCTGGATATCAAGTTGACAAGAGGTGGAGTTGTGATTATTGTCCACTTGGTGAATCCCCTTGTGAACTGGGCTTGCCTATGGAGGATTATCTTGATTAGGATAATTGAGAAGGGAAGATCTGACAACTGTGGCAAGTACAGAATCCTGGGTCCTGATCCTATTTGTAGGGGTGGGAAAAAGTAAGCTGCACACAAGCATCCCACCTTTTCCTAATCATAGCTATGATAGGTCCAGCTGCTTCCAGCTCTTGCTGTCGTGACTTTCCCTCTATAATAGTGTGTACCCTGGAAGTCTGGGCCAATTTATCACAGAGAAGAGGAAAGCATTTAAGATAATGCAACATATCCCCACACAAACATGTAAATAATAGCATAACAAAACCTGGGGCTGAGGGTGAGAATCAGGACCTACAGTCACTGTAGTGACCCAAAATGTCCAATAGACACTTATTTTTCTTTCTATTTTTAACTTCTTTAAAGGAAATAAACCATATAAAATGATATTTTTGAGTTTGTACCTTAAATAGATGTAAGATGAATGATCACAATGACCCCAAAAGGATTAAAGGAAATAGAGATATACAAAATCAAGTCTTCCATCATAGTGGATATAAGCTGTTATAAGACTCATACTGACAAATTTAAGTTTATGTGGGAATCCCCTCCAGCTATCACTGACAAAGTCACGTAAAAGGCTGGAGGGGCTGCTCAATGCTTAAGAACACGTGTTGCTCTCTCTTGGGATCCAGGTTTAGTTCCCACAATGGATGGCTCACAACAGCTTGTACCCCAGCTTCAGGGGAACTGATTTCCTCTTCTGTCCCTGAGGGCATCTGCATACTCATAACATTCACAGAGACACACATTCACATGAATAAAATAAACTTTCAAATATATCTTAAAAGTTATGAGAGAATGATGAGCAACAGCGAAAGGTTCAAGTAAAATCTTACAACTTGTAAGAAGAAACAAAAATGACAAGTGACTTACAGGCAGCAAAAAGGAGAGGGGTGGGCATGGACACCATTGTCATCATCACCCTAAATGGAAACTGGTCAAGCAATCTAATTAAAAGACAAATTTCCTGATTTCTAAGTTACAACTTGATAAGAATATTAAGTTAAAAACTGACTATATGTCATATTGAATAATGGATTACAATGAAATTATGGTGAAATAATGAAACTAGTGATTTAAAAGTGTATGCCAGAAACCAGAACAACAAGATATATGAATAAAGTCTGATGGAGCATCAACAGAAACAATCTACTATTATAGTTGGAGAGTTCAACAATTGATGACATGAAAGAAAGCAAGGAAAGAGCTTGAAAGCAGTATCCAAAGACAGGTCTCAACACAAGCCTACAAGTTTCCAGACACTGTGAAAGCCTCAATAGAAAAAAAGGTGGGGTGTGGAGAACTGCCTTTACAGTGGTCTCTGATCACAACAGAATCTAAGTGAAATCAGTGCAGAAAAGTAATGGGAAATTTTCCAATACTTGTCAATATCCACACAAATGACTCAAATGAAGAGAAAAAGGCAAAACGTAAATGAAAATAAGAGATACTAAATTTATGAAGAGTCTGAGAGTTAGGAAACTGTCTTAAAGTAACAAACTGAGCTTCCACTTTAAAACATTTCAAAAACTGCAGAATGTAGTAGAATATGGGAAATAAAGAACAGAAATCAGTGACATTGACAAAGAGATGGATTGGTCAAAGCTCAGAGAAGCAAGGCAAGGACCCTTTGGAAAGTGGGAAGATGGATGAGAGCAAGAAGCAATTTATCTGCCATCCTTTGGTTTTATGCCCAAGAATAGTATAGCTGGGTCTTGAGGAAGATTGATATCCTATTTTCTAAGGAATTGCCACGTTGATTTCCATAGTGGCTGTACAAGTTTGCACTGCCAACAGCAATGGAAGGTATACCCAAAGGACACTACATCCTACCACAAGAACACTTATTCAGCTCTGTTCATTGTGGTTTTATTCACAATAAACCAGAAACTGGAAACAACCTAGACATACTTCAACTGAAGAATGGTTAAAGAAAATGTAGTCCATTTACACAGTGGAGTAATACTTACCTCTTTAAAAAATGACATTATGAAATTTGTGCAAATGGAGGCAACTAGAAAAAAAAATCATCCTGAGTGAGGTATCCCAGATCCAGAAAGACAAATATGGTATGTATTCCCTTATAAATGAAAATTAGCTGTTAAGGAAATGATAAGCAAGCTAAAATTCACAGACAAAGAGAAGCTAGGTAAATAGGCGAGCTCTAGAGGGGGATACATGGATCTCCTTTGGGAGGAGGTTCATCTCTGAAAAGGATACAGAGGGGAATGGGTCTGGAGAGAGGGGAGGTGGGAGGAGTTGGGAAGAGTAGAGGGAGGGAAACTGTGGTCAGAATGCATTGTATGAGAGAAGAATCTATTTTTAATTAAAAATAAATAAATATATAAATAAATATTGTCTGCATAATGAAAGATGGAATTTTAACATGCAAGAGTACAATTAATAAGATGAACACCTTCTCAAACAAGATGTGGCCATTTCAATGAAATGAATCATGAATCACAGCTCAGTCTGAGATAGATCAGTTGAATAGTCCCATAAGAATTGAAATGAATTAAGTTTATAATTTTAAAAAATCCATGAAGACAGCTTTAGCGTAAGCTTATTTAAATGAACCTGCTAAATGTTCAAAGAAAAACTAACTCTGCTTTTGATTCGTTATGGTTTCCTGTCTATATCTGTTGCAAGGAGAAGTTTCCTTGATGAGGGGGGAAAACTACTCATCTGTGGGTACAAGACAATGTTTATATACTGTTAGGGAATATGCTGGTTTATTAAATTAGTGGCTGTAAGTTCTACTCCATGACTTCACTAACACTGAGTAGTAGCTCAGTTTCCAGTACAAAAAAATGCAGCATTGTAGAGCTCCGACCCAATGGATATAGTTATAAATACTCCCACACCTCAGTCTTAGGAACATTGCAGAAGGAAAGATTATAAGAGACAAAGGATAAGGGAGTTTGCTGTGAGATTAGGTCTCCTACTAATATCAAATGCTACTCCCATTAAGTCTTACCAATATGACTACATAAGCATGAACTGAATAAGGATGACACCAGTGGATATACAAAAATTAATGGGGGAAATCCCATGAGGCCTCTACTCTACACAAAGAACTATAGACAGATGAGAAAAGCTGGAAATGGGAGAGGTGGTCTTCTCCACAAAACTGCATACCAATTGGTGGTCCAGTGTCAAAGGGTCAGCCCTGAAAACATATATTCAAGTAGCATTATATGGACTGAGCATGTTATGTTTAGGAATATATATGTTTACACAGTGTATGTAATAATAATTAATAAGAAAAAGAGGCCACAGACTGGGAAAGGATCTTCACCAACCCTATATCTGACAGAGGGCTAATATCCAGAATATATAAAGAACTCAAGGATTTAAAAAGCAAAAAATCAAGTAATCCAATTAAAAATTTGGATACAGAACTAAACAGAAAATTCTCTGTAGAGGAATACCGAATGGCAGAGAAACACTTAAAGAAATGGTCAACATCCTTAGTCCATCAGGGAAATGCAAATCAAAACAACCCTGAGATTTCACCTTACACCCATTAGAATGGTTAGGATCAAAAACTCAAGTGACAATACATGCTGGAGAGGATGTGGAGAAAGAGGAACTCTTCTCCATTGCTGGTGGGACTGTAAACTTGTACAACCACTTTGGAAATCAATCTGATACTTTCTCAGACAATTAGGAATAGTGCTTTCTCAAGATCCAGCTATACCACTCCTAGGCATATATACAAAAAATGCTCAAGTATACAACAAGGACATTTGTTCAACCACGTGCATAGCAACTTTACTCATAATAGCCAGAATCTGGAAACAACCCAGACATCCCTCAGAGGAGGAATGGCCACAGAAATTGTGGTACATTTACACAATGGAATACTACTCAGCAGTTAAAAACAAGGAAATCATGAAATTTTCAGGCAAATGGTGGGAATAGAGAATATCATCCTGAGTGAGGTATCCCAGAATCAGAAAGGCACACATGGTATATACTCACTTATAAGTGGATATTAATATACAGTATGGGATAATCATACTAAAATCTGTACACCTAGAGAAGCTAAGCAAGAAGGAGGATCCTGGATAAGAAAATCAATCCTCATTCAGAAAGGCAAATGGGATAGATATCAGAAGAGGGAGAAAACAGGGAACAGGACAGAAGCCTACCACACAGGGCCTCTGAAAGACCCTACACAGCAGGGTATTGAAGCAGATGCTGAGACTCAGAGACAAACTTTGGGCAGGATGCAGGGAATGTTATGAAAGAAGGGGGAGAGAGAAAGACCTGGAGGGGACAGGAGCTCCACAAGGACAGCAACAAAACAAAAAATATGGGCAAGGGGTCTTTTCTGAGACTGATATCTAACCAAGCAAGGACCATTCAGGGAAATAACCTAGAACCCCTTCATAGACATAGCCAATGGCAGCTCAGTATCCAAGTGGGTACATTAGTAAGGAGAACAGGAGCTGTCTCTGACATGAACTCAGTGGCTGGCTCTTTGATCACCTCCCCCTGAGGGGGGAGCAGCCTTACAAGGCCACAGAGAAGGACAATGCAGCCAGTCCTGATGAGCCCTGATAGGCTAGGGTAAGAGAGAAGGGGAGGAGGACCCTCCCTATCTGTGGACTGGGGGAGGGGAGAAGAAGAAGGAGAGAGGGTAGGGTTGGGAGGGGGATGAGGAAGGGGAATACAGCTGTGATATAAAGTGAATCAATCATAATAAATAAAAAGAAAAGGAGGCCTTTTTCTTTAATAAATGAAAAGGAGAGCAGGGAGAGATATATGGGATCTTTTAGAGGAATGGAAGATAGAAATGTAATTAAATTATAATCTCAAAAAAAAGAGGAAAATTAACACTCATTCCACTTGATCTCTTCTAGGAAAGATCAGAAGCATTATTGTTACTTCAAAACCAAGGGGGGGGGAACCTTAAATAAATAAAGATAAATATCCCTCATGAATATTACTGTATACTTCTTAAAATATCAGCAGATATTTATGACACAACGGTTTATATATGTATATTTATGTACATATATATCAATGATACATACAAGTAATTATATAAGATGAATGGATGGAATTTGCTTCAGAGACCTGAGGTTGGTTTGGCATTTAAAAACCCACCATGTTAACAGGTTAAAAAGAAAAATCACAAGACAAGTATTTGAGAAAATTAAATATTGTTAATTCACAGTACTAAAAAGTCACTGTGCCCTGGTTGTATATGAACTAAAAGCAGACTTCTCAACACCCAGGCCGTAAGCAAGCCCTCTCAATCCCTCTTCCAATGGCAACTTCCTTTCTAACTGGGGAAAATAAGGCTTCTTAGGACTCAGCTGCTGTTGTGCCCCAGCTCCAGAAGGAGGGGGCTTATTTTTTAAAGCTTATTTATACATATACAATGTTCTGACTGCATGTACAACTACAGGTCAGAACAGGGCATGGGATCTCATTGTAGACGGTTGTGAGCCACCACGTGGTTGCTGGGAATTGAACTCAGGACCTCTGGAAGAGCAATGAGTGCTCTTAACCTCTGAGCCATCTCTTCAGCACCAGGAGGGGACTTATATAAGATCATGTCACAGTGCTGCTATATTGATGGACCCTGATTAAATGGAAGTACATAGCTTAAATAAAATCTCTGACTCTTCAAAAACATTTTTCATACTTGAGAGGGACAGCTTAGAAAATTATTAGAAAAAACATTTGCTGAGGAGTTGTTTTAATTATATTTTCTTTTTCTTTCTCTTTTAATCTAAAACAAGCAAGGAAAGCATCCTTTTTTTTTCCCAAGGAGAATCAGTAATATAAAATTTTGCTCTAGTTCTACATTGATATACTAAACTGAGCTATTCAAACATTAGAACACATCTTACTAATATTACTGTGGTTTTTACTCTGAGGAAGAATTGATGTTAATTCCTGTTTTAAAAACTCTTTTGGACGAGATCCAAGATGGCTGCCACGAGAGGACACTGTGTCTGAGGAGTAGGACAGCAGAAACAACGCAGCAACCAGGAGACTGAACTCTGGGACCTAAAACGCCAGCATTTGTGAGTGCCAGGTGAGCGGAACTCCTACGGTGAGAAAATCAAGTGGGAAAACCCTAGGGACACCCAGTTATTACCCGGAAAAATCTCCGGGTGACCAGCAGAGCACAGCTCTGATCTGAACCAGCAGCTGCTCTGGGCGCCCGCATCCGCCATAATAGACTGGATCACACAGTCTCGCGGGCAGTCTGAGGAGGAACCGGGTGCTGTTTTCACTGACCTGCACACTGCGAGCCCACACTGCACCGGAGTTCTGCTTCAACCCACTGGGTGCGGCAGGCTCACACTGATCGCCAGAACCACCACAGGATGAGAGGGTCGGGGGACCTCTTTGACCAGACTGCGCACTGCAGCCTAACACCGCACGCTTCTGCCAGCAAGGACCCCTGTCCCTGTGTGAGTCCATGGGCAGGGCGGGGTGGCACCCGAGTTCTGCTTAGACCCGCGGGTGTGCAGCGGGCTCACCGATCGCCAGAACCACCCCAGACTGAGAAGGTCGGGGAACCGTTTTGACCAGTATGCACACTGCAGGCGAAAACAGCACACTTCCGCCAGCAAAACCTCAGTCTGGGTGCCAGTCCACAGACAAGTCTGGGAGGGACCTGAGTTCTGCTTCAACCCACCGGTGTGCAGCAGGCACACACCAATCGCCGGAGCCACCTGAGAATGAGAGGGTCCAGGGACCATCTTGACCAGACCACACACTGAGGGTGAATACTGCATGCATCTGCCAGCAAAAACCTCAGTCCATGTGAGTGTGTCCATGGGCCAGACAGAGAAGGCCTCTGGCACCATTTCAGACAGGCCTGCATTCAGCAGAGGCACACCAACCCAAACCCACTGTGTGTGTCCCAAATATCATCACAGACCGTGGTGCACAGTCCCTGGCCCAGAAGTGGGTGCCAAATCTCCATTCCAGGGGAGAGCCCTTAGCAGCAAGCCCAGAGAGGAGCACAGAACCCCCAGCTGACATCTCAAAAGACTGAGGAGCTAAACCTCCAGACCAGAGGGGTGACCAGCCTGCAGTGCTCACAGCTTCTAGCACAGAGCACAAAGCCGGCACATAGAGCCCACAAAAGAGCTCAACTGAGACAACACACACATACTAACAAACCACCGGAAATCACTGATCTTCTTGAAGAATACTCCTGACACAAGAGATTGACAGTTTCAGACTGAAATACAGCCTTAAAGCACAAACAGCTCCCTGATTATATATAAACAAATGCTCAGAAATCGGCGAAAGAACTCACCCAACAAAAATCAGGACACCATGGCCCCACCAGAAACACCCAAAAGCAGTGGAGATTTTAATTCAGCGGAGACACAGGAAAATTATATTAAAACTTTGATTATGCAGATATTGGAGGAACAAGAGGAGAGACTAAAAGAGGAAATGAACAAGGCCCTCAAAGAAATGGAGAAGAAATTAACTGCCCGCATAGAGGAACAATCAAAGATAGACAGAGAGGAAACAGCCAAAATAGGAGACACAGTCAATCAGTTGAAGGAAACGGTACAAAGCATGAAAACAGAATTAGATT
>CM053758.1:37594119-37645352 GCA_028658305.1 Pachyuromys duprasi | reverse complement strand
TTAAGGGCTCTCCCCTGGAATGGAGATTTGGCGCCCCCTTCTGGGCCAGGGGCTGTGCACCCTGGTCTGAGATGATATTTGGAGCACACACAATGGGTTTGGGTTGGTGTGACTCCGCTGAATGCAGGCCTATCTGAAATGGTGCCCGAGCCCTTCTCTGTCTGTCCTGTGGACCCACACAGGGACTGAGGTTTTGGCCCTCAGTGTGTGGTCTGGTCAAGATGGTACTGGGACTTTGTCAGTCTGGGGTGGCTCCTGAGAGCCGTGCAAGCTCACCGCGCACCCGTGGGTTGAAGCAGAACTCAAGTTCCTCCCAGACTTGCCCTCGGACTGGCACACGGACTGAGGTTTTGCTGGCAGAAGCGTGTGGCTTGTGCCCGCAGAGTGCAAACTGGTCAAAACGGTCCCCCGCCTTTCTCAGACTGGGGTGGCTCTGGCGATCCGTTCGTGCCCGCCGTACACCCGTGGGTTGAAGCAGAACCCGGGTGCAGTGTGTGCTCGTAGGGTGCAGTTCGGTGAACACAGCACCAGGTTTCTTCTCAGACTGCCCGCGAGACTGTGTGATCCAGTCTATAATGGCGGGTGCGGACACCCAGCGCAGCGGCTGCTCGTTCCGATCAGAGCTGTGCGCCGCTGGTCACCCGGAGGTTTTTGCGGGGAATAACTGGGTGTCCCTAGGGTTTTCCCACTTGATTTTCTCACCATAGGAGTTCCGCTCACCTGGCACTCACAATGCTGGCGTTTTAGGTCCCAGAGTTCAGTCTCCTGGTCGCTGCGTTATTTCTGTTGTCCTACTCCTCAGACACAGTGTCCTCTAGTGGCAGCCATCTTGGATCTCTCCTCACAGTCACCTCATCAATTGATCTTATGGACATATGGCTGATTCCATTTCCTACTTATTGTGACTAGAACAATAATGTACATCTATGTACTAGTGTTTCTGTAGAATTACATAGAGTCCTTTGAGTATGTGGACAGGGGCTGTGTACATTTTTCATAAGGCTATTTATTTCTAGGGCTTTGTTTATTTGTTTGAGAAACATCTAGGCTAATTTCTAGTGTGGCTATACCAACAGTGTAGAAATGTTGTTCTTTCCTCATATCCATGGAAATATTTTTGTCATTTGTATTTTGTTTATAGTCTTTCAGGCTGTAGTAAAATGGACGTTTAAAGAAGTTTTAATCTGTGCTTCTCAGATAGCTAAGGATATTGAACATTTTAAACATTTGTTTCTTCTTTTGAAAAATTTCTATTAAGTTCCATATGTTGCCCATTTTTTAAATTTAAATTTATGAGAATTTCATACATGTGTACATTATTTACAGCATTTCTTCCCTGCCCTCTCCCCTTCCACATCCCTCCACTGGCTCTCTCTCAAATTCATCTCCCTTCTTCTCTAATTATTATTGTTACCTACCTCCTTTTCTCTCTTTATCTTTTTCTCTCTTTCACACACACACACATAGCACACACACACACACATATATATATATGTATACATGTTTTATCATATTATTGTTGCTAGTACATACATGTGTTTAGGGCTGACCAATTTTGATTAAATAACCTATCAGAGAGTTTGTCCCTTGAGAAACAGTTTTTTTCATCTCTCAGTAGCCATGAACGTTTATAGCTTTCTATCTAAGGCTGTAGCTTTTGAAAATTTCCCCATCAACATTGACATGATGAATGGCATGCAGATCTTACTAAGGCAACCATATTGTTGAGATTTCATGGGTGCAGCTTTACTGTTGTGTATAGAAGACACTTTCTTTCAGCAGCTTCTTGGTCCCTAGTGCTTGCATCTTTTCACACACCCCTTCTTGGCAACTCAGTTATGGTGGTTACATTGTAGATGAACCAGTCCAGGCTAGGCTCCAAATGAGTCACTTATTATCTACATTTTGGCCAGTTGTAGATCTGTAGTAGTTTCATAAAGAAGCTTTGAAAAGGTGTGAGAGCTACACTTATCTGTGGGTATAAGGGTACTATTTAGAATACAGTTAGAAATTATTCTAACTTAGGTAAATAGCAACAGTAGCTTCTCCTCTAAGATCCAAGACCCTTCTAACCATGGGAGCTGGCTAGATTTACAATACAATGAATGAATTCACTCTTATTTTGCAAACCTTATGTCCAAGTAGAAAGCAGTTGGTTACCTCAAAGAAGAAGTGCCATGATTGCTCCACTGTGGATAACATGGTCATTATCGTGCTTCATAGGCTTTACAGTTGTGTGGGAATATAGTCTGCTCTTTTTCTATGGCAGCTTGCAGAACAGCTACTAATACTGTAAGAGTGGGGCCTTAGGGAAGAGACTTCCAGTCTGGAAGTCAATTCCAGCTTTATTCCTTCAAGTCCTGTTCCAAAGTATGTGTTGCTTTCAGCAAGAGTTTTACCTTCAAATTCTTGGAGGGAAACAAAGGCAGTGACAAAATCCTATGTTGTTTGGGGATTTTGCACCCCCTGACCAAAATCTGAAGGGAAGCCCAGAGGATTTTGTTAAATAGGTGATGGCTCTTGCAGAGAACATCATCACCCTATGTGTCATATAAATATATCCATACATGAATAGACTTTATCCTATAATAAGGAGGGTCCCTGCAGGTCTCAGAAAGGGAGGCAAACCCCATGAACAAATAAAAATGAAAATCCAGTTCAGATTGACTTGGTCAGCCTGGATCAGACTTTGGGGAGCCTAATGCCAGGCAGTTCAGTGTCAGCATATTTAAAACACAGTTCAAATAAGAAACCTGTGCCCAGATTTTTTTTTTCTGGTTGCTCTCCTTGTGGAGTTCCTGTTCCCTGTAGGTCTTTCTATTTTCCCCTTCTTTCATACGATTCCTTGCACTCCGCAAAAAGTTTGGCTATGAATCTCAGTACATGTTTTGATACCCTGCTGGGTAGGGTCATTCAGAGGCCCTCTGTGATAAGGCTCATGTCCTGTTTTCTGTTTTCTCCCTCTTTTGATGTCTATCTCATTTGCGTTTCTGAATGAAGATTAAGCATCTTTCCAAGGTCCTCCTTCTTGATTAGCTTCCTTAGGTGTACAGATTTTAGTATGATTATCCTATATTATATGTCTAATATCCACCTATAAGTGAATATATACCATGTGTGTCTCTCTACTTCTGGGATACCTCACTCAGAATGATATTCTCTATTCCCACCATTTGCCTGAAAATTTCATGATTTCTTTGTTTTTAACTGCTGAGTAGTATTCCATTATGTAAATGTACCACAATTTCTGTATCCATTCCTCCTTTGAGGGACATCTGGGCTGTTTCCAGATTCTGGCTATTATGAATAAAGCTGCTATGCACATAGTTGAGCAAATGTCCTTGTTGTGTACTTGAGCATTTTTGTATATATGCCTAGGAGTGGTATAGCTGGATCTTGAGGAAGCACTATTCCTAATTGTCTGAGAAAGTGTCAGATTGATTTCCAAAGTGGTTGTACAAGTTTACATTCCCACTAGCAATGGAGGAGGGTTCCTCTTCCTCCACATCCTCTCCAGCATGAGACTGATACTCCAACAAGGACCATGCATGGAGATAACTTAGAACCCCAGCACAGATGTAGCCCATGGCAGCTCAGTGTCCAAGAGGGTTCCCCAATAATAGAAACAAGGATCATCTCTGACATGAACTCATGGGCTGGCTCTGTGATCATCTCTACCTGAGGTGGAAGCAGTCTTACCAGTCCACAGAGGAAGACAACAAAAGCCAGTCGTAATGAGACCTGATAGACTAGGGTCATTTGGAAGGGGAGATGGACCTACCCTCTCATTGGACTGGGGAAGGTGCATAGGAGAAGAGGGAGGGAAGATGGGATTGGGAGGGGATAGGGGAGGGGGCTACAGCTGGCATACAAAGTGAATAAACTGCAAGTAATAAAAAAATATATAAAAGTTTAAAAAAACACGCAGTTCAATTTGGGAAAAGGTTTTGAGGTAACAATCAGTCCAATCAGTCCAATTCCAGGTGCACAATAAAGCTTACGATGTGACAACATAGAAACTCTTTTACAAAGTACATGTGACCAGGAGATATATAGATAAAAGAACTCTAATATGGTCTCTGATCAATAGCATAGAGGTCAAAAGGCCATATAGAACTGTGATATCTATCCTAAGGATAGGTAATGTTCTAAGGAGGAAAAAATCTCAGATAATCATTCTGGGAATCTGGTCTGCCTAATTCCTAAATTAGGCCTGTGAGGTCTGCCTCCACAGATAACACAAAGGTCACCAGATAGTTAGCAATCTCCACTCTCAGCTTTCTGGGTGGAATGCAGGCATTTGATTTTATCTCCTCTATTGAGGAGACACCCCTGTGTGATTAATATTTCTGATTCTCTTAGTGTTTCTCTGTGAGTAAAAGACCTCTGTGTCACAATACTACAGACACAGGTGCAGAAGGGGATGCTCTGAATAGGACTCCAATTGCTCAGGAATTAAGACCCACAATTAACAAATAGGACCTCACAAAACTAAGCTTCTGTACAGCAAGGTAAACAACCAGTAAATCAAAGAGGAAGCCCACGGGGTGGGAGAGAATCCTTGCTAAAAATACATCTGATACAGGATTAATATTATCCAGGA
Organism: Pachyuromys duprasi; assembly: GCA_028658305.1. Lineage (NCBI taxonomy): Eukaryota > Metazoa > Chordata > Mammalia > Rodentia > Muridae > Pachyuromys > Pachyuromys duprasi. The sequence goes on along the minus strand of CM053758.1, from coordinate 37,640,749 downwards.
TTTAAGAGAATCTCAAAAAACAAAGAATCAAAAAGAAAAAAAACAAGTCTCACACATGAAAAATTGGATATGACTCTAAACAGAAAGTTCTCAAAGGGAAAATACACACAGATAAGAAATATCTTTAAAAATATTCAAGAACCTTAACAATTAGAGAAATACAAATTAAAACAAGTTTGAGATTTCATCTCACTCCATTTAGAATGGTTAAGATCAAGGAGACAGCTGATAACAAATACTTGTGAGGATGTGGGAAAAGGGAGCCTTCATTCATTCTTGATGGGATTGCTAACTGAGGCAGCCACTGTGAAAATCAGAATGAAAAATTCTCAAGAAGCTACTTGACCCAGCTCTACCACTCATTGGCACACACCCAAAGTATTTGACATCTCACTACAAATACATCTACAGAATATTCACTGCTACTCTATATACAGTAGCTAGGGAATGGAAACAACCTAATTGTTCTGTAGGTACTGAAGGAAGAATGAAAGTGATACATATACATACACACACAATGCATGCACACAAGCAAGAATGTATGTACACAAGCACACACAAAGAATTCTACTCAATTGTAAAGAAATATCAAATCATAGAATGTGCAGGTACATGAAGAGAACTAGAAAATGTATTGAGCTAGCTAGCCCACACCAAGAAAAACAAACACTATGTTTTCTCTTACTTGTGGATACTTACCCAGAATCTTTAGATTTAAATATATTACCAGAAAGAACTACAGAAGCCAGCAAAGTAGAAAAGAGCCACGTGGCTAGGGAGAGATTAGGAATTCAAGGTAGATATGATAGGACACAGGAGCTGTAAAGGGAATGGAGGGGAAAGTTGGGGGAGTATTTTAATAGAGGGGAAGAAAGAAAACATAAAGGGAGAATGAGAGACAGATAACCCCAAAGATGTAGCCCAATATTGAAGTAGATGGTTTGGTTTTTTTGATATTTACTTTTCTGACCTCTTGTCCATACTAGATATAAATCATCTGTCAAATGCATAGCTTTTGAAGACTTTCTCTCATTCTTTTGGCTTCCTCTTCACATGTTTGAACTTTTCTTTTTTGGTATAAGTTTTTAATTTCTTGAGAGACCATTTATCAGTTGCAGGTGTTACTTCTGCTATTAGAGTTCAAGTCCATATCTTTGCCATAAGTTTAAGCATACTCCCTATTTTGCCTACAGCACTTTAAGAGTATAAGGTCCTATGATGAAGTTGTTGGTATATTTGGAATTAAGAGTTATTCAGAGTGATAGATAAAAGTCCAATTTCATTTTTTCTGCATGATGAAATCCATGTTTCCTGGCACCAGTTATCGAAGACTCTTGTTTTTTCTCCAATACATATTTCTGACATCTTTGTCAAAACTCATATAACTATAGTTGCATATACTTATCTGGGTCTTCAATTCTGTCCCACTAATTTATGTGTCTGTTTTTGTCATACTGATCCTATTAATATATCATTACACTATAATTTGGAATCAGATATGATGATGACATTTTTTTTGTTGTTCAAGAGTGTTCTTGTTATTTTGGTGGTTTTTACTTCTGCTGGAAGAATGACTGTCTTACCAAGACTTGAAATTGGATCTGACTTGCACAGACTGTGGTATGATGGTTTCTGCCAATCTGTTTGCACAGGGTCCATGGTTACTTTCTGGGTGAGGCATCTCCTTTTTTCTCCCAACAGTGAGCCTCATGACTGGAGTTGTGTTCAGCTTCACTTACTTCTTTTTGGTTCATTGCCCAAGTCACTCTCCAAACTTCAAATTTCACAGTCACTACTTTTATGGTGTCCAGAGTTCTTTATCTCTTTTGAACAGTCTATGCTTTTATTTTTACTCTTCTCCATTACTAGGTCACACAGAACACCTTTAAATCTGTCATTTTTCCTAGAAGTTCCTGATTTATAATTTTCAATGTTCTTGAATTATTACTGTTATGGTTCATATTATCCATACATTTTCATATTTTCCAATGATTTGTTCCTCTAACAACTTAGACTTGCATATATATATATATATATATATATATTCTCTCTTGATATATTATTTTGACTCAAATGTTTTGAATATCCATGGATGAGAATTGTGGAGTATGGTGCTTTATGGGGGGATCTGTGCCCTTATCATTAAATTAGTAGTCTATTCATGTCATAGTGAATGTTCTGAAGCCTGCTGTCTTCAGAAGAGTGAAGACAATACAACTGGCATTGTATCTAGTCTTTATTTTCTTTTTCAAATTTAAATTTATTTTCATAATTTATTCACCTTACATCCTGATTGTAGTCCCCTTCCCCATCTCCTGTGAACATAGATGAGCAACTGTCCTTGTTGTATGGTGAAGACTATTTTGGGTACATGCCCAGGTATAGGTGGGTTTACAGGTAGCTCTATTGCCAGTTTTTTGAGAAAGCACCAGATTGATTTCCAAAGTGGTTGTACAAGTTTCCTCTCCCATTAGCAATAGAGGAGTGATCCACTTTTTCCACCTTCTCAACAGCATGTGCTGTCACTTGAAGTTTTGATCTTAGCCGTTCTGAGTGGGTGTAAGATGGAATCTCAGAGTCATTTTGATTTGCATTTCCCTCGTGACTAATGACCTTGAACATTTAAGTGTTTCTCTGCCATTCAGTATTCCTCTGTTGAAAATTCTCTGTTTAGTTCTGTAACCTCATTTTTCATTATTTTTCCTTCATTTATTTTTTTCTTTCATCATTATTTTTATTATTATTTACAGTTTATTCACTTTCTATCTCAGTTGCAGCCCCCTCCCTCATCTTCTCCTGGTCCTGCCCTCCTTCCTTCTTTTTCCCATGTCACACTCTTCCACAGTCCACTGATAGGGGAAGTCCTCGTCTCCTACTCTCTGACCCTAGTTTATCAGATCCCATCAGGACTACCTGGATCCTCTTTTTCTATAGGCTGGCTAGGTCATCCCAGTAGGGAGATGTGATCAAGAAGCAAGCAACCTAGTTCATGTAAGAGGCTGACTCTTCTCCTCTTACTAGGGAGCCTAAATGGAGACTGAGCTATCTATCAGCTACATCTGATCAGGAAGTCTATATTCTCTCTATGTATGGTCTTTGGGTGATGCATCTATATCTGAAGTCCCCCCTGGGCCCTGCTTTTTTTTGGCTTTGTTGGTCTCCTTGTGTGGCTCCTATCCCTTCTGGGTCCTTTTATATCCCCCTTCTTTCATAAGACTCCCTGTGCTCGGTCCAAAGTTTGGCTGTGATTCTCTGCATCTGTTTTGATCCCTTTCTGCTTGGGGTCTCTTAGAGGACATCTGCGGTAGGCTCCGGCCACGCTCCCTCTCTTCTACTGCTTCCAGTGTTTATCTTCTTTTCCCTTCTGACCGGGGTTTAAGCATCTTCTACTGCTTCCAGTGTTTATCTTATTTTCCCTTCTGACCGGGGTTTAAGCATCTTCCCTCGGATCCTCCTTGCCATTTAGCTTCTTTAGGTCTGTACATTTTGCTGTTTTTCCTATCTTAATATCCACTAATAAGTGAATATATACCATGCTAATCTCCACTTATAAGTGAGTATATACCATGCGTGTCTCTCTGCTTCTGGGATACTTCACTCAGGACGATCTTTGCTAGTTCCATCCATTTGCCTGAAAATGTCATGACTTCCTTGTTTTTTAAAAGTTGAATAGTATTCCATTGTGTGAATATTCCATAATTTATGTATCCATTATTCAATTGATGGATATCTAGGTTATTTCCAGATTCTGGCTATTACAAATAAAGCTGCTATGAACATAAATGAGCAAATGCCCTTTTTGTATAGCTGAGATTCTTTCAGATATACGCCCAGGAGTGGTATAGTTGGGTCTTGAGATAGCACTATTACCAGTTTCTGAGAAAGTGTCAGGTTGATTTCCAAAGTGGTTGTTCAAGCTTACATTCCCACTAGCAATGGAGGAGGGTTTCCCTTTCTCCACATCCTCTTCAGCATGTGCTATCATTGAAGTTTTGATTTAGCCATTCTGATGGGTGTGAATTGGAATCTAACAGTCCTTTTGATTTGCATTTCCCTGATGACTAAGAATGCTGAGTATTTCTTTAAGTGTTTCTCTGCCATTTAATATTCATCTGTTGATAATTTTCTGCTTACCTCTCTACCCCATTTTTTTTATTGGATTACTTGATTTGTTGCTTTTTAACTTCTTGGTTCCTTATATGTTCTGGATATTAGCCCTCTAATAACCCTGTCATATATAGAGTTGGTGAAAATTCTTTCTCAGTCTGTAGGCTGTCATTTTGTTCTGATGACAGTATCCTTTGCTTTACAGAAGCTTTTCAGTTTCATGAGGTCCCATTTATTGATTGTTGATCTTAGAGCCTGAGCTGTTGGTGTTCTGTTCAGGAAGTTGTCTCCTGTGCCAATAAGTTCAAGGCTCTTTCCAACTTTTTTTTTCTTCTAACACATTTAGCGTGTTTTGTTGAAGTCTTTGATCCGCTTGGACTTTACTTTATGCATGGTGATAAGTGTGGATCTATTTGTAATTTTTTACATGTAGACATCCCCTTAGACCAGCACTATTTGTTGCAGATGCTGTCTTTCTCCCCATTGTATAGTTTTGGTTTCTTCGTTAAAAAAAAAAAAATAGATGTGTGGCCATAGATGTGTGGGCAGACAACATCATAGGGACATGAGTGACTCCAAAAATTCTACCAGAGAACTCCTACACCTGATAAAGACCTTCATCAAAGTGATTGGATACAAAATCAACTGAAAAAAAAAACAGCAGTTCTGATTGGAAACAGAAGACAGAATGTTAGTCAAAACAATCTTTCAATCAGAGCTGTCCTGCTTAGATATACTATGGCAACCTGTGCTTTATAGAAAGTTGGTGCTCCCTTCTTTAGAATAGGTTTGCTGAACTGAGAATCTGTATTTTACATTATTCATTTAATATACTCATAAAAAGGCTGACACAAAAAGGCAAAAAGGCTGAGAAAGAAATTAAGAAAATAACACCCTTCACAATAGGCACAAATACCTTGATGTAACTCTAACCAAGCAAGTGAAAGACTTGTATGAAAAAACTTCAAATCTCTGAAGAAAGAAATTGAACAAGACACCAGAAGATAGAAAGATCTCTATGCTCATGGATCAGTAGGATCAACATAGTAAAAATGGCCATCCTGCCAAAAGCAATCAACAGATTTAGTGCAGTTCCCATCAAAATACCAACACAATTCTTTACAGACCTTGAAAGAACAGTTCTCAAGTTCATATGGAGAAACAAAGAAAAATCAGAATAACTAAAACCATCCTGTACAATAAAAGAACTGGAGATATCTCCATTCCTGATCCCAAGTTGTACTATAGAGCAACAGCGATAAAAACAGCATGGCACTGGTATAGTACAGCTTGAGGACAGGGATGGGGATACCTCCTGAAGATCTTGTACAGAATTGTTTTAGCTATTCTGGGTTTTTTGTTTTTTCATATGAATTTGAGAATTGTTATTTCGAGATCTGTAAAGAATTGTGTTGGTATTTTGATGGGAACTGCATTGAATTTGGAGATTGTTTTGGTAACATGGCCATTTTTACTATGTTGATCCTACTGATGCATAAGCATTGGAGATCATTGTATCTTCTTCAGTTTCTTTCTTCAGAGATTTGAAGTTTTTTTCATACAAGTCTTTCACTTGCTTGTTTAGGGTTACACTAAGATACATTACATTTTTTTGTGGCTATACTGAATGATATACTGAATGGTTGTTTTAGGATACCCAGGTTTGCTTGCCTTTGGATAACTGGGTTCGAGAGATACCATATTGCTTTGGCTTTTGTTGATTGTGCGTTTAGCCATTTGATTGTTTCCAGCATTGCCTGTTAGATCCTGTTGGCTACTGGGTGGGAGAAGAGCCCTCAGCAGGAAGCTGGATGTCCTCACAGGAGCACTCCTCAGATGCTTTCCTACTGGTTGGTGGTTTTCAGAGAATTGTGGTAGCTCTCCTCAGGTGTATGATCCTGTGGAATAACTGGACTCCCCCACAGCTCAAGGGCTCTTCCCTTACCAAGGGAAATCCCAGTGACACCTTCTCCACCACTGGCTTTCTTGCTCTTGAGTTTCAGCTCAGTTAGTGAGCTGAAACTTCCCAGACACTGTGCTCAGACACTGTGTTTGCTGGGAACAACCATCTTGGAGAACCAGGGAGCCCAGAGGTTTGGTAGGTCTACCTAGGGAGAGGGTTTGAGCTTTGGAACATCATCTAGTGCAGCATGGCTCCCAGGTATCAGGGAGCATGAGGTTGAGGTTGTGTGCCCTGCTACCCAGAAGGTATTCACTGGCACAGCACCCAAGTATGGGGCTAGACACTGGAGACCCAGGAACTTATCCATAGTTTAGGTAGATGACCTGAGGTCAGACTCAGTTGTTTCCCTCACTGTGGATTTTCTCTCACCTGGGAAACACAGACTCTGGTGTGTGGGGGCCCGCAGTTATGTTTGTTGGTTCCTCTGTAGTCACTGCTTCCCTGCTAATCAGACACAGTGTGCAATTGGCATCACGTTCTTGGATCCCTCTTATTCCCTATTTTCTAAACTTGTAACTGAGTTATGTTTTTTTATCTGAAGTAGCCTTCACATCTCATAGAGTTCCGTCTTGAATTGCTTTTCTCTGTGTTTAGACCATTAGTATATAAACTGAATATTAATGGACTGGAATAAAATGTACTGTCCAAGCTTTTATGTACTACATTTCTTTCTTTGATTTCTTGCTTTAAAATTCAATGAAGCATCTTTGGACTTTCATTGTATCTATTCCATCGACTTACTATTTCTTTTTTTTTTTTTTGACTTACTATTTCTGATGATTCTAAAATAGCTTAGCAACTATTCTAGGACTTATGATATGCATTGACCTTCTGAGTTGATTTCCAAATTGCACTTTGCTAACTTGAAACTGCTACAATAAAGCCTCTAATCAGCACACCCGCAACTTCTTTCTTGTAGCTTTTGGACAGTTGCTACCGTTCATTGTACTCTTTCTTGTGACATCTGCATAAATGTAGAAACATTATTTTGCTTTGAAGCAGTTATATTTTAAATCATTAAATTAAAAGAATAGATAGTGCTGTTGTTTGTTTTTGGGTTTATAGCTCTTTTTTCTCACATGGATGTCAGTGTCTGAATAAATCTTATCCTTTATCTTCGAATGGCTTCTTTTTCTAATTCTTCATGAGCAACTCAAATATTGAGAAATTAGATTGTGTGTATCTGAGAAAGTTTTTATTTTACTTTCACCTTGAGGAAGGTATTCTTGCTGAAGTTCTTTTTTGTTTTGTTTGTTGTGTTATTTTTCTTTGGTTTTCTTTGAGGACTCCTTGTATTTGTGGTTTAAATTACATGACTCCCATAGTCTTGGACACTTGAATAATTTGGAGGTGATGCAGTTTGGGAAGGCTTGGGATGTGTGTCTCTTTTTGGAGGGTGGCATCAGGGGAAGACCTAGAGAGTTTAAAAACTTGAGCCATAATTTTACTTTCTCTGCTCTGTGCTTGTGATTTAAGATGGGAGCTCTTAACTTCTGCTGCTATCCCTTCACTCTATTGTCATGGTCTCTAACTGTCTGGAATCATAATCCCAAATAAACTCTTCTATAAGACATTTTGGTTATGATGTTTCATTACAGTAATGGAGACATAATTAATGTACTTGTACAATTTCATAAGTTAAGTCTACTGCAAACCTTTCCCTTGTTCTTCTGCAGGAAATGTGTTGTTTTTATTTTCTTTTCTGTTGACACACTTCACAGCATTGCCCTGCTATCTGAATTCCACAGTTTTTACTATGTCTATGCAGGTTTCATTGTTATTGTTCCTTTGTATGTTTTGTGTTTATCCTGCCTTGTGTTGGAGCTTTTTGGAGTCAGTCAAATAATCACATGCTCTCTTCCCATGGTGCTTTTTCACTTTGTTCAGACTGGTAAACTCAAATTCCATTTTGTGTTTCATACCATGTTTCATGCAAACACATAATTTGTATTTACCTGTTTCATGTTTTGTTTTGTTTTGGTTTTTGGCTCTGACCAACCAATGAATTGCTTCATCTCTCATACTATTGAATTTCTTTCATTTATTTTCCCTTCTTTCTTAAAATTTTTGCCAAGGACCATGTATGGATATAACCTAGAACCCCTGCTCGGATATAGCCCATGGTAGCTCAGTGTCCAACTGGGTACCATAGTGAGGGGAACAGGGACTATTTCTGTCATGAACTCAATGGCTGGCTCTTTGACCCTCCCCCACCCCAGAGGGAGGTGCAGCCTTGCTAGACCCCAGAAGAGGACATTACAGCCAGCCCTGAAGAGACCTGATAAGCTAGGATCAGATGGAAGGGGAGGAGCTCCTCCCCTATTAGTGGACTTGGAAAGGGGCAGGGAGGAGATGAGGGAGGGATGGGGAGAGTGGGAGGGGAATAGGAGGGAATGAGAGGGAGCTACGGCTGGGATAAAAAGTACATAACCTGTGATTAATATAAAAATAAATAACTTTAAAAATTTTTGCTGACTTAATTTTATCTTTCCTGCCATCTACCTTCTCCGTTGGAATGTTTAATATAGAAAGTAATTGTTTTAAATATGTTTTTTCATACCTGTTTATGTTTCAGGTGATTGATGTGTCTCTTCGGATTACTATTCTTGATTTGTTATATATCCTATAATGTAATTTGTAAGCTTGGCATGTTTTATGCTAAAGCAGATACTGAGGGAAAACATATGCTTGAAAATAAATGTGGCTTTCTTCTGGTGGCCTTCAGTGTGAGAGCATTAGCACATTCAGTCAAAACATGGGCCAGATGCTACATAGATGACTCGGCAGTTAAGACTGCATGCTGCATACAGGGGACCTGAGTTTGGTCCCCAGCACCGATGTCACACAGCTTACAATTACCTTTAGCCATATATACATATACATAAATAAAATAAACTTTAAAAAAGTCAGGCTAGCTTTTGTGTTCTGCTTCCCACTTGACTTAGGATCATTCTTTCTGCTCTTCTTAGAGCCTCTTTACATTGTCTCTATGTTGATCGCACTCTGATCTGTCATGGTGGTCTCTGTGCTGGTTGTTGGGGTGAGGAAGAAGTGGGATATCAACTGATGCTTTAACTAAGACCCAGCCTCATCTGATGCTTTAACTAAGACCCAGCCCCAGGGAAAACTCACGGCTGTGGTTCTGGTTCTTGAAATCATTCTCAGTCCTCTTTGAGACGGAATGTGAGGCCTGCCACATATCCTTGCTTCTCTCCGATCACAGAGCATTTTGTCTTTTCCCGATGCTCCACCTGTAGCCTATACTTATAGGTTTCCATCTCTGATTTAGTAAATGAGTTCTGCTGTCCTTGCTCCTGTATGTTGACACGTATCATGGTACAGGTAGAGGTTTTTGTATAGCTGTACTTGCTCTCTCACAATACCCCACGGGGTAGCTCTTTTCAGAATTTTCATAGTCTTTCTTTGGAAAATCTGGTCATTCTCTTGTGTGTGTGTGTGAGAGAGAGAGAGAGAAACAGAGAGAGACAGAGAGACAGAGAGAGAGAGAGAGAGAGAGAGAGAGAGAGAGAGAGAGAAACAGCAGAAGAAAGGTAAGAGGTAACTGTGTCCACAAAGGAGCTTCAAACTTTCATGATACCTCACAACTAGCATTGGGCAAGTTAGATGCAACTTCATACTGCAAATACATATAGGTAATAATATGTTTGGTTGTATTTTTCCTAGGTAAGCTGTTCTTAAAGGCAGCATTTCTATCTTTAGAATTTATTTAGTTGTTTGACTTGAAAACTTACCTTTGATGGTTTCAATAAAAAGTTTTTTTTTTAACATGCAATCACTATAGACAAATAAACAAGTTGTTCCAATTGGCCAAGAATTGATTATATCATCCACTAATCCATTTCACAATTATTATTCCTGTGGATGCTTTATTGAGACAGATGAATCATGAAAGGATTGACCTCAACTGCATTAAAATTTTTTGTAAAATCTTGGATCTTTGGAAATCATGAAATTTGCAGGCAAATGGTGGGAACTAGAAAAGATCATCCTGAGTGAGGTATCCGAGAAAGAGAAAGACACACATGGTATATACTCACTCATAAGTGGATATTAGACATATAATGTAGGATAATCATACTAAAACCTGTACACCTAAAGACACTAATCAAAAAGGAGGACCCTGGCTAAGATGCTCAATCCTCATTCACAAAGGCAAAGGGGATAGACATCGGAAGAGGGAGAAAACAGGGACTAGGACAGGAGCCTTCTTACAGAGGGCCCTGAAAGACTCTGTCCTGCAGGGTATCAAAGCAGATGCTGAGACTCATAACCAAACTTTGGGTAGAGTGCAGGGAATCTTATGAAAGAAGGGGGAGATAGAAACACCTGGAGGGCACAAGAACTCTACAAGGAGAGCAACAAAATCAAAAAATCTGGGCACAGGGTTCATTTCTGGGATTAAAACTCCAACCAAGGACCATTCATGGAGATAACCTATAACCCCCTGCTCAGATGTAGCCCATAGCAGCTCAGTGTCCAAGTGAGTTCTATAATAATGGGAACAGGGACTGTCTCTGACATCAACTAAGTGACTGGCTCTTTGATCACCTCCACCTGAGACAAGGGAGCAGCCTTACCAGTCCACAGAGGATGACAATGCTGCCATTCCTGATGAAACCTGATAGGCTAGGGTCAGAAGGAAGGGGGGGGAGAACTTCCATTATCAGTGGACTAGGGGAGGGGCATGGAAGGAGAAGAGGGAGGAAGGGTGGGAGTGAGAGGTATGAGGGAGAGGGCTACAGCTGGGATACAAAGTATAAACTGTAATTAATTATTTGATACAATTAAGTAGTTAATTAAAAAGTTAAAGTTCCTGACTAGTGGAAGAATAAGTAAAATTATCAAACATTTTATTCTGTTAGTTCTTAATGAAATACAAGAATTCATATTCATTAAAGCTTCAAATGTACAACTTAAGTACTGTAACAACTTGGGAAGGTATTGGTACACAAATCTAGTTTACTGTATGTGTTTGTAATAAAATTGTATTAGAACAAAAAAAGAAAAACCTTTAATAAAGAGATTGTATCTCTTGGTTGTGGTTTTCAAAAATAAATGAGTATTTTAGTGTACGACAGTTTTCAGATTTACAGAAAATTGTGCAGATAGCATCAACTGGTTCCACAGACCCAGTTTCCTCACTTCTCTAAACTACTGTAGCACATTTGAAAACCACATGGGATGAGATGTTGAGTCAACATTATTAAGTAAACACTGTAACAAACAGGTTTCCCTCGTTTTTCTCCATAGTTTTACCGATGACAAATATCAGACTGCATTTAGTCATCATATCTTCCTAGGCTTTGATAGCTGAGACTATTTATCTAGATTCCTTTCGTTTTAGTAAACTTGAGAGTTTGAAAAGTACTGGAAAAGTTTTATGATGGTTATATCTGATAAACTGAGGCATGATGGGAACTTCCTCATGTCCTCCCTTCAAGAACCAAGTGAGAACTTGGAGAAAAAGCATCTTGGTGACCAATCTCAGCATGTCTATTGCCCTGGGGAACTTCTCACTTTCGCTATGCTTCATTAAGCCTCCACAAATTTTCTTCAGTTACTTGTGCCTCTGCTGACCTCCAGCCCCTGATACCTTCTGTTCCTGTGAATATCTCATCTCCTGAATATTTCTGGATGCCCTCAATCATTCAGATTCTGGGCTGGTGGCCTGCACCATAATCTCATTTCCCTTTTGAAACCACCAGTATGCTAATGTTCATGTTTTCAAAACCCATTGTTTTGAACCCATTTCATGTTTTCAAAACAAGAGTACAAGTCCATGGTTCTTTAGACTTTGGACTGAAAACCAGAATTCCATGCTATTTTTATGTAACATCATTCCATACTCTTAACCTTTTGCCAAGTTAGGAATCAATACAGGACTGCTATGTCTTACAGAGACATAGTTCTAAACATAAACTATAACTTAAACATGTATGTGTGTCCAAAGAGATAATTCAATAAGTTCTTAGTAACTCAAGCAATTATTCTAAAGGTTTTTCTAGAACTTAATTTGAATATAATCATATTAGTTGATTAATGTTTTACATATTGGTATACTTAAATTTTTCCATATTTTACTTATTCTAATAACTATAACTTTAAGGCTAAAAAGATCCTTAAGCATGAGGTAAAGCCAGATATAGTGAACTTATCACGTTCTTCTGTTTACTATATGCAATGCTTTCTAAATGCTTTAAATGACTATAAAGAGAAGATGTTGGCGTATCTGATTGACTTGTGTCTAGTTTCTTGAGTTCTTATGTATTTTGGATATCAGCTCTCTGTCAAATGTGGAGTTGGTGAGGTTGTTTTCCCATGCTGTAGGCTGCCATTTTGTCCTTTTGATGATGTCCTTTGCCTTATAGAAACGTTTCTGTTTCATGAGGTCCCATTTATTTATTGTTGACATTGGTGCCTAAGCTGTTGGTTTACCATTCTACATTGCCTGCATTTGGATCCCTTTTCCCTAACTGAATTCCCTGGTTTAGCCTCAATAAAAGAAGATGAGCCCATCTGATAGACTCTATATAGCATTGTATCAAAGCAGATGCTGGGACTCATGGCCAAACTTTTGGGCAGAGTTCAGGGAATCATATGAAATAGAGAGATTTAGTAAGACCTGGAGAGAACAGGAGCTCCAAAAGGACTAAATATATTTGGGCACAGGGGCTTGTCTGAGACTGATTTTCCAACCAGGGACCATGCATGGATATAATCTAGAACCCCTGCTCGGATGTAGCCCATGGCAGCTCAGTATCCAAGTGGCTTCCCTAGTAAGGGGAACAGGGACTGTCTCTGGCATGAACTCTGAGGCTAGCTCTTTGACCACCCCACCCCCCATGGGAGGAGCAGCCTAGCTAGGCCACAGAGGAGGACATTGCAGCCATCCTGGTGAGACCTGATAAACTAGGGTCAGGTGGAAGGTGAGGAGGACCTCCCCTATCAGTGGACTTAGAGAGGGGCAGGGAGGAGATGAGGGAGGGAGGGTGCAGTTGGGAGGGAATGAGGGAGGAGGCTCCAGTTGTGATACAAAGTAATTAAACTGTAATTAACATAAAAATAAACATTTAATAAAAAAGAGAAGAAGAGCATAGTCTTACTACAAATTGATATGCCATGTCTGGTTAATAGTCATAGGAGGCCTCCCCTTTTTTGAAGATGAGGGAATGGGGGACAGATGAGAAGAGGGTCTAGAAGGAGAGGAAGAAAGGAAAGATGCAATCTGGATGTAAAATAAACAAATAAATAACATGACATAATTAATAAATAAAATTAAATGAGAGGATGTTGAAGACTTGGGTAGGAATACACACTTCACATAAAGATACATGTATTTTCTCCTTGCAATGGCACAGTGAGGTAGAAACATTTTACCATGCACCACTCTCTTAAAATGATGGAATTATTACAAATGAAAAGAATAAATTTACTTTCTGCTATTATTGAAGACAAAAAGGCTTAGAATGACTCTATATCTGTTTGAAGACTAAAGTTTCTTATTACTCTTAATGTAATTTTGCAACATACAGATGGTCTCCAGCAATAATTCTTCATCAAATCGCCTGCCATTGAGTAGATGTGAATGCCTATGCCCTTACCCATTAACATGTTCTAATTCACCCTTTACAGTGCACAGTAAAATGTTTACAAAGTCATGGGCATGATACACTACTACAGACCAGCATTTGATACTTTTTCCAATTATTGTTGCTGTACTTATAGTTTTCATCATGTAATTGAGTTTGAAATTTAAATTATAAATAAGTTACCTGCACTATTTTAATCTATGCATATAGTCTTGACTTGGGAAATATTTTATTACAGGTGACTATGTTGTCATGACTATCTACTTTGAACTGAGCAGAAGAATGGGATACTTCACTATCCAGACATATATTCCCTGCATACTCACTGTGGTTTTATCCTGGGTGTCATTCTGGATCAAAAAAGATGCGACACCAGCAAGAACAACATTAGGTAAGTAGCATCCTCAGCACCCTCTCTCAGCCGTCCCACAGTAACATCAGTGGATAGTTTATTTATTTCATCCACAGCATACAATCTGATCCAGTCTGAAGTCTTGGTGCACATGCTTCCAACTGTCCCTCCTTCCTGTCTCTGTTGCGGGCTCCCAAGTTCACTTTCACACTGGCATCAGTGTCACCATAAATTCTGAAGCCTGCATAAGGTCTCAGATACACCCCACTTCTTAATTTGTCTGTGAAGGTTTTGAAAATTCAGATCACAAGAGCAAGAGTTTCATGCATTGATTAAGTAGGTCTCTGGCTAAGAGTTTATTCAAAGCCAGAATGAGCATCTACCATTCTTATTTGCAAAATGTCCCAGCTTAAAATAACAGGATAAAGTGTTTACATCTTCTTAGGTCATTAAATTATATTTAGTTGTTAAGAATCTGCTACATGACAAGTTCTGTCATGGTCCCATATATGACTTGAAAACATGAAATTGACTAGTTACAAAAATTCTGTTAAAGGAGGAATCTGATGTCATACTCTATTTGGGTTTTTAATTTTCTCGGATATGTTTCCACCATTTTATCTATCTGTTTAAAGCATGTATAGAAAAATTATTAAATAGATTCTTAAGTCAAATTATTATAACTTTTTTAAATTAAATTTTTGTTTTTTTACATTAATTACATTTTATTTGCTTTGTATCCCACTGTAGCCCCTCCCTCATTCCCTCCCTCTTCTCCTCCTATGCCCCTCTCTAAGTCCACTTATAGGGGAGGTTCTCCTCCCTTTCCCTCTGACCCTAGCTTATCAGATCTCATCAGGAGTGGCTGCAATGTCCTCCTCTGTGGGCTGGCAAGGCTGCTCCTCCCTCAGGGGATGAGGAATCAAAGAGCCAGCCATTGAGTTCATGTCAGAGGGTACCCACTTGGATACTGAGCTGCCATGGGCTACACCGGAGCAGGGATTCTAGATTATATCCATGAATGGTCAAATACTAAGACTTGTACATATTTGTTCTATATATTTTTTAATTTATTTATTTATTACAATTTATTAACGTTGTATGCTGGCTGTAGCCCTCTCCCTAGTCCCCTCCCAGTTCCACCCTCCCTCCTTCTCTCCCTATGCTCCTTCCATAGTCCATTGATAGGATAGGACCTCCTCCCCTTCTTTCTGACTCTAGCCTATCAAGTCTCATCAGGACTAGCTGCATGGTCTTACTCTGTGGCCTGGCAAGGCTGCACCCCGCAGTGGGAAGTGATCAAAGAGCCAGCCACTGAGTTCATGTCAGAGACTGCTGCTGCTTCCCTTACTAGGGAACCCACTTAGAGAGTAAGCTGCCTATGGGCTGCATCTGAGCAGGGGTTCTAGGTCCTCTCCATGTGTGGCCCATGGTTGGAGTACTCATCTCTGCAGCTCCCTCCCCTGGGACCAGGTTATAAATTTTAAGTACCAGAGACATTTTTGTTTATAAATAACAACTAACATTTATTTACATATACTTAGAAGGCACCCACAAAGTTTACCATCACTTAATATGGCAACATTGTAAAATTTGTACTGCTAATGGAATATGAATGACGAAACACTAAATAATGTGCTTGTGAGTATATTAAATAACTAATGTAAAATGCAGATTCCCAGTTCAGGAAACCTGTTCTAAAGAAGGGAACACCAACTTCCTATAGAGCACAGGTTGCCGTAGTATACCTAAGCAGGACAGTTCTGATTGAAAGATTGTTTTGACCAACATTCTGTCTTCTGTTTCTGACAATCTGTGGCCAGTTATGCCTCCTTTCACATTTTATTCCAAGACCCTGGAAGAAGCTACATTTTTATAAAGATAAATTTTATTTGAATTGTGTGTGTGTGTGTGTGTGTGAGTGAGTGTAGATATGTACTGGTTCCCAAAAAGGCTTGAAGAGGGCAGCAGACTCCCTTGGACTACCCCCTTGTAACCATACCTCAAAACTATATGCAAAAATGAAGACCTGGGCATTGTCAGCCTTTAAGTGTTGAAATCATAACCCCTGTCTATTCAAGCCCTATGTCCATAGACTATATACTTCCAAAATCTTGCTGTAATAAAAACACTTTGAATGAAACAAAAGCTGTAAAACTTGTTCCAGAAGACCTGAAACTACAAGAAAAAAACTACTTGGATTAATTAGACTAATGAAAACACATACAATATTGGATCTGTAAGAATGATAATCAGCAGAAATGATAAAGATGTGATGTAATTAATTCTAAAAACTGGCTCCTCAGCCAAGCCTGGAAGCATAGGACTGTCAGTATCTTGGTGGCAAGAGAATCATAAGGCTAGTCTGAGATATAGATAAGTTCAGGATAAGTCTAAGCAACTTACTGAGCAGGTGAGAGCTTACATCCTGGTGCATGAGCATGAGGCAGAGAGCTAACTGCGAATGGCATGGGCTTTGGAAACCACAAAGCCTGTTTCTCATAACACACGCATTTCAACAAGTTCATACCTCCTAATCCTTCCCAAACAGCTCCACTAACTGGGAACTAAGTATTCAAACATATGAGCTATTGGGACTAATCTTATTCAAACCATAACAAGTAGTGTACACAAATAAAAACATAAAACACAGCAAAGTGTAGAGTATATGCACACATATTATATATATATATGTATGTATATATATATATATATATACACATACATGTGTCTCTGTATGTATGTATCATCTATACAGATAACAATGCTGTCCATGTGCTATGGTTTAAATCTAAAATGTTGTCCTGTGAGTCATGATTTTGGTGTTTCTGTCCGGTGTTACTGTCATGAAACTTCTAGGAGGTGGTTACCTGACTGTTATAGGTAGGTTGCCAGGAATAGGCCTCTGAAGGGTATACCCAATTCTAGTTCCAGGATTGTTTTCTGCTTTGTTGTTTAGTCCCATGTAAGAAACTCTACCACATGATTCTTGTTACTACACTATTGTGAAAGGTCTCCCATGGGGTCTTTGTTTGAATGCTAGTTTCCAGATGGTAGTGCTGTTTTGGAAAGTTCAGTAACTTTTGAACATGAGACCTAGCTAGGGTAGGTATTTGAGGAGTAAGCCTAGCATAGCCTACCTTCTCTGAGCTCCCAGGTTACTCATCTGCTAAGATCTGAACAGACCATGTAGCAAGTTCTTACCTCCATGAGCCTAGCCCATGGTAGCCATTTCTACCATGATGTACTAATCTCTCTACCATGAATCAAAATAGGTCTTTCTTCACTTAAGTTGCATGTGCCAGATTTTTAGTTACTGGGACAAGAAAAAGGAACTAATGAGTTATGTCTCTATTTGATGGTAGAAAACCCTCAGATGATAACTCTGGCACAGACTCTCCATACACAGAAATTAGTTTTACCTGGAACAGACTTAGTAAAGCCAAAACTGTGCTCTTTCTAGAAGAAAACTTATAAACTTATAAAACTAAACTTGGATTACATAAAAAAATTTCTCAAAAAACAAAAAGTTGTAATGAAGAAAACAGGAATATTTGTGACATAAGATATACTTGAATACATATTTACTTCATGCTATTGAACAATATATAATACCATGAAGAGTTACTAGTTATATATAAAAATGATATCTTCTTCAGTATAATTCCTTTCCATTTACCTTTGATGAAACAGTATGGGGCTACAAGAAATTTTCACTGAATGTTCTTTTTTAAAAATTATTTATTGTTTTATTAATTAAAGTTTATTCACTTTGTATCCAAGCTGTAGCCCCCTCCCTAGATCCCTTCCTGTTCTAACATATAGTTCTTACATATTGTTTTTGTATTAATGGTTTCTAGTAAAATATGTTATAATTATGTCAACTTTTAATTATTATAGATTATTACTTTTAGTCACAGAAATATTTCCCAAATATCCAAAATACGGTAAAAGCCACAAAATGATTTTAAAAAATGCCAGTTTTGAGGTGGCAGAGATGTTAGCATTATCTGAGCTGGCTTCTGATACATCAGCAAGACCATGCGTTGATGAGCACATGAGATAAATGAAAAGAGGAACACATCTCAGCAAGACAGCATCAGGAGAACCAAGTACACTTTTAGAACAGGAAATACTGTACTAAAAAAAAAAATAACTCACAAAATGGAGCACGCTAGGGGGAAAGATCTGTGGATATTAGTGTAAATCAAGAAAAATTTGAGCCACAAGGAGAGAAAATAGACTGAAAAAATATGAGTACATTGACCCCAGGGTTTGTGAAATACCAAGGAATAAAGTCTAATATTTTTTATAGATGTCCTAGAAGAAGCCAATAAGGCTGAAAATGCATTCAAAGAAATGATGGCTAAATGTTTCTCCAGTTTTTCAAAAAGCAGACAAATGTGTATATTCATGAAAGTAAGTAAACTCCAAACAAGATAAATCAAAAGAATTTCAAGCTAATACAAATTCTAACCAAACTAAAAAATGGAAAAATTCTTGGAAGTGGTAGGGAAAGAAGACATGATCCTGCCTGCCGGGCATCACAGGCTGAATGACAGTGGTTCTCACTGAAGCCAAAGAGGCTGGAGGGAACAGACTCTCAGCCTGAATTCTACAGGCATTGAGAAGCTAATGTATCCTGAAAAGCCTTAACAACCATATTATAACCATAGAGAAATAAAGAGCAATAAGGTGTCTCTGTACTTTTGAAAGGGAGAATAAAGCCTGTGCAGTTGGAGGACCCCTTTGCATGCTATACAGAGTAATATGCACTGAAAGATGTCATAGAGACTCCAGGTGCCAACACATGGCCTTAAAAATTAAAAAACAAAACAAACAACAACAAAAACATCAAGAAGAAATTCTGCAAGTGGTTGAGGTAACACACAGAACAGGAGGAAGGAAAATAAGACACAAGATAACAAACTGAACAAATGAAACAGAAAATGAAACGTGATCATGTGTTCTAAATGGTAATAACTATATGTAATGTAAACTACCAAAATACACCAATTTCATCAGACAGCAGATAAAGTAGAGTAGCCCATGGCTGTTTGCAGAGAAGGCTTCTCAGAAAGAGTGATACTGGGACTGGGTATAGAAGGCAAGAGTTGACACAGTGTGCAAACAGAAAGCATGAAGCAGAACACAAGCATGAAGGGCAGAACAGCATAAGACACACATGAAGTTTATAGGCTGCACCTTCATCTAAGAACATTTAAAAGGTGACATGGCAAACAAACAGTAAATTACTAAAATCTATCAATCAGTTATGTGTGATCATTGAGGCAGGATGGTATTATGTTCCCATAACCCATCAGAAGTTTGAAATGCATTTGGGAAATGAGCTGATGGTGCCTTGTCTCCTGACCTTCCAGCTCACCTAGCACACTGCAGTGCTGGTTGCTCCCTTCCTGGCTGAGCTGACCGAGGGCAGCTCTACTACTGTCAAGTGTTTAGGGGCAGCCTCCATATATCAGCTGCCTGGAACAACACTGAGTCAAAATCAAAATCTGTATGTTTCTAAATTTGTATCACTCTTGGTCTTTCAGTCCGGTGTGCAGACCTCTGACAAGCTGACAACTGTCCCCTCTGCAGGCATCACCACAGTGTTAACCATGACCACACTCAGTACCATTGCCAGGAAGTCCCTGCCTCGGGTGTCCTACGTGACTGCCATGGACCTCTTTGTGACCGTGTGCTTCTTGTTTGTCTTTGCTGCACTGATGGAGTATGCCACCCTCAACTATTACTCAAGCTGTCGAAAGCCAACGGTCAGGAAGAAGAAGACATCGGTGAGTGGCGAGGAAAGACAAGGTTTTCTCAGTTGCAGCGGGGGGGGGGCAGTTAAAGGTAAATGTGTGCTGAAATGCTATTATGACCTTAAAGACCTAGAAAGTGAAATAATCTTATAGATGGGGCAGCAAGCCAGGATGCCTTCCCCTTTTCCAGTGTCAGAGCCTGCTGGTGACAGGGATAAGAGTGGGCGTGTCTCCAAGACAGCAGAGTCCCATGGCCTTTCTCCAATTCTGCTTTTTTTTCCTTTGCAGTTATTACATCCAGATTCCACCAGATGGATTCCTGATCGAATAAGCCTTCAAGCACCCTCTGTATGTATAGCCTTTACAGGTGCCAACATTTCTGAGAACTTTGACTAGACTAAGCTTGCATTGAAAGATATGTTCTTCATAAATGTGTGCATTGAATTTAAATGAGTGCTGCATTTGACCCTTTAAAAATATTTTTATTGCTAAAAACAACCAAATTAGAACACCTGCTAAGTAGAGGAAACATCCTAATCTGTCCACATGGGGTCCATGATATAGCATGCATGCTTCTGGCTGGACTATACAAACCCAAGTTCTATGCATTCCTGCTCACTAAGAAACTAAATGATGTCCACTGAGCCATCTCGCTAGCTCAAACTTCCATTTATATTTAAAGCAGCAAACTGCCAGATCTTTGCATTAATTGTTAATGCAAATTGTATGTATGTAATGTTAATGTAATTGTATGTACCATTTTATAGACCATCTGAAATGCCTCAGTTATATATCAAGTATGTTGGGTTCATTAGCCTGCAGTTTGTAATGTGATGTTTATTGTAGCCTTCACATCATTGTCATTTCATGCTTGACCAAGCTACAACCCATGAAATGTTCCTCTTTCCCCTACAAATAGCATGACTCCCTAATTTTTTGAGCACTTTTGAAATAGTATAGGTCTAAATATCA
The DNA here is from genome assembly GCA_028658305.1 of Pachyuromys duprasi. Lineage (NCBI taxonomy): Eukaryota > Metazoa > Chordata > Mammalia > Rodentia > Muridae > Pachyuromys > Pachyuromys duprasi. The sequence continues at coordinate 37,619,980 of CM053758.1, read as the reverse complement.
ATTCATTCTATGCTCACAACAAGTGAAACTGAGTATGGAGAAATCAGCCCTTACACATGCTAGTAGGAAGGAAACTGGAACGGAAACTTAGAAATTGCATGTCAAACCACTGATCTAACTACTACTTTTGTCATGAATCGTGTTTATGTGGAACCCTGACTTTTATTCTTTGATTTGTGTCCACTCGCTAATTACACTGTGTGTTTCATTCCACCTGTGCATCACAAGTGGCTCCTAGCTTTTAATGATGCCATGCATTTTGTGCATCTCAACCATTTTTATGAGGAAAAAACATGTAATCTTTACGAATACATATCATGGGACTTTGGGAGAACAGCAGTGGGCAAGCATCTTGTCAGTGCTGAGAAGCCAGAAATTGCTTCCACTGAGGGTTAGATTAAGCCATAGAAAAGGGAAGTGCAGGGTGACAGACACCAATCAGAGCTAATAGCCTGAGGTCCCAAGAGCACGTCTTCACACACACCTGCATGTTGAGGGAAAACATTGATGTCTTTGGTGTAGAAATGATTCTGCCAAAGGAAAGGGAAAAATCATTTAACTCAGAAAAAGAAAGTTGTGGGCAGAAAGCAAAGGTTAATGACCCAGAAGAAATTATAAAGACAGTTCACAACACATACTGTCACTGCAGGTAAGAAGACACAACTAAGGCTGACAGGCAACTAAGCCAGAGGGGGAAAAGAAAGCATCTACCTGCTGGATAGAATAATTACCTTTTCAACTCTTATTCTATTTTATTCCCGGAAATAATGAAACTCAAGTGAGAAGTCTCCATAGGAAATAAGGACATGGATGTCTGTGTGTGCATGTGTGTGTGTGTGTGTGTGTGTGTGTGTGTGGCAGGGGTTAGGGGTAGCAAGCTGTTCACACTGTGCATCAGTTCCCTAACTTGTTAGATAAGGCTGATGCCCTTCACAAGCGGCTAGAAAGCAGCGTTCCATGGAGGACATAGGGTTGGGTCAGACACCTGGTGAAAGGCAAGTGAGTCAGACACTGGCTGGGCCAAAGGTGACATGGGGAGAAGCATTCATTAAATTTCTTTTAGGCATAGTTTGAAATACTTGAGACAACTGAGCAGGTACATGGAGCAGGAGAAAATGCTTACACAGCACACAATACAGCCATGGAGGGCTTGTCACGGCTTAAGTTCCGGTGCAGTCTTATGAAATGGAACACATTTCAAATTCCGGAGCTATCGAACTCTGGAGCTCTGCTAGCTACCCCACAGTTTCCACTGAGCTCCAGCAACTCAGCTTCTCACTGCCCAAACTTATAACAAGAAATCAAGATTTCTCATGTCCCAAGAGCCTACCCTACTGCTTTTCCTGTAACCCCTGAATTCACCATCTCCAGTGATTTGTCTCTATCTTTGGAGACACTTCTGGTGCCCGGTCTGGGTCAGCAACTTCCCTTAAGGACCATTACCCCCAGCCCAAAGCCCATTTTCATACTATACCAAAGGACTACATGGTACGTAGGGTTGACGAACTGAGTGGGTGAATGTCTAGCTGAGAAATGCCAAAGCACACATGTAAAAAAATATTTAATAGAGTTATTGTCTAAGACAGATAGATCTATTTCAAATGGAGGTTGTCAGAAAGACATATTTCTCAAATACACTTAATAACTGGCAGATGACTCTAGTGGTTTTGATATTTGCTTGGGCTTCAGAATCATGAAGCTAGAGTGTACACATCTTCATGAGAGCTTGACAGAGCCAGTCTTCCACCTCTGACTATGCCTCAGAGCTGCAGAAGCTGCTACACAGTAGTGCTTTGAAGACTCCCAGTGAACTAGTGCAAAGCCTCCTGCCTGTGACTGGAGTCTCCCTGTGTGCAAAGCTCTAGAGGGCTTCACACAGAGTAGCTTCGAATATTCAACAGTTCTGGCAGTTTTCACCATTGATAATGCTGCACAGCCATAAATCTACCTATCCAAATTAGATTCTAAAAATACAGGTAATGTGACAGTGCCCCTGTAAGGAACATTTCTAAGTACTTGGACAAGGCTCAAGGTATTCTGTGTGGCATGGCCCAGAGTCTAACAGTTCTGAATGGCCTCACTCTCAACATTGTGCCATCCATGGCCAAAAGAACAATGTACTCAGCCAACTCAGATATGGGCTTCTAGTGCTGGACACAGTGGTACCGGCCTGTGATCTGAGGAGCCTGAGACAGTAAGGCCAGCCTGGGATACACTAATTTCCAGGCCAGGCTAGTCTTTTTCTTTCTTTTTTACATTATAATAAAATTACATTATTTTTTCCTTTCCCTTCCTCCTTCCAAGTTTTTCTATGTACCCTTTCTTTCTCTTTTTCAAATTCATGGCCTCTTTTGTCATTAATTGTTGTTACATGTGTGTATGTATATGTATACACATATATTCTTAAACATAAACTGCTCAGTCTGTGTAGTGCTATTCGTATGTACATTTTCAGGGCAGATCATTGGTATGTTTTTCCCTGGAAGAAACTCTCCTACTCTCAAGAATCCTTAATTGCCAGTGGTGTGTGTGTGTGTGTGTGTAGGATTGAGGCCTCATATGCTTTCTACCATTCACTTTGGCACATCTAGTGGTTTTGGCCTTGCACGCTCAAGGCAGCCATGGTGGTGAGAATTTATGAGTATAGATTCTGACATTACTAGGAGGCACAATCTCACAGCAAACTCCCTGATTTTCTGGCTCTTATATTCTTTCTGCCCCTTCTTTCACATGATCTCTGAGCCTTAGATGTAAGGATATATACCCATTTGTAGACATATGTTGGAGGAGAAGATTTTTCCTCCAAGTTCCAAGCCCCCAGAATAATGAAACATGGGACTCATTAAATATTATACAAATGCCTAGGCCGTATATCTACGCTTTTCTCTGAGTAGCTCATAACTTAAAATAACCCATTATAATAATCTACATTCTGTCACTTGGCTGGTTACCTGAGCTCAGGCACCACACATCCATCCTCTTCCCATCTTGCTGGCTAATCCTGCATGCCTGGCTCTATCCCAAAATCCCTTCGGCCTGGCAGATGTCCCACCTACTTCCTGCCTCAGGCATAGGCCATAGGTCTTTAATTGACAGTTGTATCATCCATACAATACACAAGAGATTCCTTTTATAGATATAACCATTTTAGGCTACTTGACTCTGCATTTTGGTAGGCTGTGGTTTTCTATACTGGCTCCATCTGTTACACAGAGAAGTATCCTTGATGAGGGGTGAGAACTATACTTACTTGCAGACAATAAGGACAAGTATTTAGAATATTGTTAGGGATTATGCTGGGTTAGTAAATTGATGGTTGTAGGTTCTCCTCCAAGATCCATGACTTCACTGGCCCTTGATAAATGACTAGGTTTCCAGTACCAGACATGGTTTCTTTTTTGGTGAGCAGATCGTAAGTCCACCACAGCGTAACATTAATGTACCATTAGTACCATGCCATGATGGTCTTATTTGTGGTTCATAGGAATTATAACTAGGTAGAACTGCTGTTTGCTTCCCTCCTTTGCAAGCTCAACTGGCATATTCTGGTCCCACGAAAGCTAGTCCTCAGAGAGGGTCTTTCAGGTTAGTTCCAGCTCGGGAGCCTCTTTGCCCTGAGTCTGAAATGCAGTGGGCACTTACCTTCAACCTCTGGAGGATAACAAAATCTAATAGCAATAGGCTGTATGTTTTGGTAGTCTCTTAAAAAACCTTGTTCAACAACTCAAAAGAGAGCTTCTCTTTTTAGTTTACTTTCCTTTTTATTTACTTTACTTCCTTGTTGTAGTCCTATCCCTCCTCCCCTCCCCACCCTGTCCTTCTCCATCCCCTCTCCCCTATTCCTCAGAAAAAGGGAGCTCCCTTTTCCATCCACCCCAACTCATCAAGTTATATCAGGACTGAGCGTGTCCTCTTCCCCTGCGGCCTGGCAAGACAGTCCCACCAGGACGAGGTGATAAAAAAGCTGGCAAGTGAGTCCATGTCCTTGCCTGATGTTAGGGGCTAGTCTATTTTTAATAAGAGCCTTTCTCAAAAACTAAAACCAGGAAACTATACCAGACAGGTGGGTCTTTCCAGATGTCTTCCATTAGTCAGACTCCCCAATAAATGGAGTATTTCAGAATGTGGTTATTAGCTCTTGAGGGGTTGACAGCTGACTGAAAAATCTTAGGGTTCCATTGGAAGCCCCTTCTCAAACTGGATGATTTCTCTTGGTTCTGAAAAAAAATGAGCAAGTCTTTAACTCGCCCTTTTTCCCACCCCACACCGACTTTTCCAAGGCAGAAGAAGAGCTTGGACATAGAGAATATTCCAGCTGCAGGTGTTCAAGCTCTCTGTGGCTGGATTACACGCAGTTAACAGTGCTTTCTCCCCATTTTAGCACATAACACCTGCTACTGTTTGCTAGTCAAAACAGGTGTCATATTTATCTTCCCGTGCTCTAACATCCATGTGGCTTAATGTAAGGAACAAATCTATGATATGTACATATTTGCTACAAGATAATAGAATTAAGACTTGAAATGGCTAAATACATTTTGAAAATGTGTTATTCTCCCTCCACCCAAACCTGGGACACAAAGTTTTAAAACTACAACATGGTTTTCATTGTTCACAGAGCTTCAGTGATTCAAAGAACAGAGTGTACCAAGTAATGGATAAGTATGGGGTGGGTGTGGCTTGCATCCCTCTCTTCTTGTAGCAGACATAAGATGTACCTGTTGCTCGATGCAATTTAGGCTGTTCCTACCTGCCTCTCATGATTGTTGTGCTGTTCTTGTGCCTGCAGAATTATTCTCTACTGGACATGAGGCCCCCACCACCTGTGATGATCACATTAAACAATTCCATGTACTGGCAGGAGTTTGAGGAGACCTGTGTCTATGAGTGTCTGGATGGCAAAGACTGCCAGAGCTTCTTCTGCTGCTATGAGGAGTGCAAGTCAGGCTCTTGGAGGAGAGGCCGCATCCACATTGATGTCTCTGAGCTGGACTCGTACTCCCGCGTCTTCTTCCCGACGTCCTTCCTGCTGTTCAACCTGGTCTATTGGGTTGGATATCTATATCTTTAAGTGCTGCTCTGAAGGATGAGTGAAGAGTACTCAACTCATGTTTTTCTTTCCACTGTCCCCAGACAAGTAGTGACCAACCAAAAAGTAGCAGGGAAGGGATACTCCTTGAGTTTGTTACTTTACCTTTCAGCAGCATGGGAAGGACCTGGAAAGTATTCCTTATAAATACTCCACTCACACACATTCACATGTGTGCACACACACACACACAACAAATGCATTTCAAAGTGATATTCTTGCTAATCCCCTCTTCAACCTGTAGTTTGATATTTATGAATGGCCTTGGATATTAGAATCTGCCAGTTACCATGCAAAGACACCTGTAAAACATACAAACAAATATCAAGAGGTTCTCTCAGGCCTTTTCCCCTATGTATCTTCCCTTTGTGCCCCTTGGCGCCAGTGCCAATGTATACAGGATCTCCCTTAGTGGGGATACTCTCGTGCTGACCTCACTCTGAGATCCAGCTTGAACTGCAGTCAGTTTTGGTCCCTTTCTGGGAGACCTGTTTGCTCAGGCACTGCTGTCCTTAGCTAGCCTCCTTCTACCTGGTACCCTTCCTTCCTGCCTGGGAGGTGCTCATATGTATCAGCCACAAGTTTCCATTTGTGGGGAAAAAAAGATATGATTTTTAAAAACTTGTTTCTGAGACCGCAACTGCTTTTTGTCTCTAAATCTCACAAAGTCATGACTTTATTACAGATTTCCAAGCAGTACATGTATTCCTGGACCCATATTCCTATACTCACTGGGTCCCTGGAACAGTTGCATTTCAGTTCAATATTTCCCTAAGAGCTGTGTTTTACAGGAACCACTCTCAGTTTCGGAAGATGAGTGTAGCTTTATATTATTGTTAGGAGTTCAGTGACTGTCTGCATCCTGCAAAGACATACAACATGGGTAGGCCTTTGTTTTGAATCTGCATTCCAGAGTATACTTTTGAGTATTTAATCATGGACATTGACTTTCAAGTGAAACCAACTTTAGATGCAAAAAAAAATGGGTATTGATTATTGTCAATTACACATTTTGATGAGCAAAAATTATTTTATACAGTGAAATATGGATACATAGCAAAATCCCAAAGAAACCCCCTAAATCAATTCTCTTTTGATATTTTTATACCACAAAACAAATTTGCTTCTTATGTCAGTTCTTTGCTATGACTTCAGGTCCATGACTCTTTCGACGTGTCCTCCGTTGGTGACACACACCTTCCCGCTCATCAGCTGTGTCTTGGCACTATTTCAGCATTCACAGTCAAATCTCTGTGTGCTTTTCTCTCACAAAGCTGAATTAATTTTATTGAATGTCATTCATTTTTCAGTTTCTACTATACATACCATGTGATTACTTAAAGAAAGGAAAACACGATACAAATAGACTACATAAAAGTGCTGACTTCACACAGTTTAGTAGATGTATTTCAGAAAAGGTGGTGGTATGGAAGAGACCAGAAAAAGTAAACTAGGTATTTTTGCTAATTCTTTCCAATCCTGTCACACATAAAGTGAATGTGAAAATAGCTGCAACTCTGTTGTTAGGGTAACATAGCTGTCTATATGTGTGAGATCGTCTTTTCTTTCTGAGTTTCAACTAACAAACTACTAGTTAGATAATTACTACATAAGGCTGAAGCCAATTGGCTTCTGGTCTGCAAATTCAATTTAAAAATTACAATGATAAATACTCATCAAGAATTGACTGAAGACAATGGTGTAAATGAAATGTCTATTCTATTGGGAAGTTTTGAATATAGTGCACCCGTGTCTCTGAAACTCCCACCTTTGGCAGGCCCACTCTGGAGATGCCCACAGCACTGAAGACAAAAAGAAAGCAGCACATACAAGTATAAACACTATAAGTTCAGTATTTCTAACCAGATAAAGGATTTTAGCCTGTCACATTTCAAAAGTTCTGGAGGAAACTAAATTTTCTAATATTCTTTTATATCTTAAGGATTAAAACCCGCATCTGCTTTAGAGCCTTACTCCCTGCTACCTTAGAATAACTCCATAGTTGCCTCATTTCTCTCAATGTGTAGATTTTCACATGTAACACACACATACCTGAAGCTAGCCATTGTCTCCTGCCCAACCTCACCCATGCTGATCAAAACACAGAAAGAACCAACCCATGTGCCCAGAGCATGCCAAATGTCTGTTTCTCAGTAAAATTGAATTGTCTATGTCAGTCTGAACTTCCAGGATAAACCATTCCATGACAAGAAACAGGAGAGATGCCTACCCATTGCTCAGAGGCAAAGCCAGGGACTTTACAAGGTAAACTTTGAGGAGAGTCTGGTGCAGTGGGTGGAGAGGAAGAAATGCACCCCTCCTTAGACATCAACTCCTCTCTCTTATTTAAGAGGGACATGTGTGGGGGGTACACAAGCTCAAGCCTTCTCTAATCTGCCCACTTCTGCTCTGTTTCCTTTGTGTGTAGAGCAGGAGAATGCTGGAGTAGTGGTCTGAAAGACCTGTATTTCAAAGGTGCTACTGTGTTCCTTATTCTTAGAAGCACTCCAGATTGAGGAGACTCAGTTTGAACAAAGATTCCAGATTTCCAACCACTGTGGATCATACTGAAAACTGTGACTGTCTCTCCTTTAAACTGCATCTTGAATGATGGAGGAAAGGCTAAAAAGGTATTTTACACAGTAGTAGACTTAAAGCAAAATGCCTCTTCAACACCTAGACAATTTCAACTAGGGATGTCCCCGATGCTAGGTGGAGGACAGTGGTAATAAGTTTACTCTAAGCCCAGCCAACACTGCCCCCAAGTTGCCCAAAATATGCCTTATAATAAAATGTAAAGCCCCCAATTTTTTCATTTTCTGGAAGTTTCCATTTTCTGCAATCACCCACAATTCATACTAAATTTTACTGTTGTTTATTTTGTTTTGTTTTTGTTTTGTTTTTCAAGACAGAGTTTCTCTATGTAGCCGTGGCTGTTTGTAGACTAGGCTAGCCTCAAACTCCCAGAGATCCACCTGCCTCTGCCTCCCAGAGTGCTGGGATTACAGGTGTGCACCACCGCACCCAGCTCTACTATTTTGTTGTTGTTTTTGAGTGATGCATAGATGAAAATAGGATTTAATTTCTTTATAGGACAACCAGGCATCTTCACTTTCACATCAAAAGAGTTAATTGCAGACTTTTATGGATTCTTCAAACGTGAAAATGCTTGTCTTTAATCACAAGCCATTTTCATGTTCCTGGTAGGAACCTGCAGGTATGTGTCCACAGAACAGCATCATTCCAGATTGTTTTCTGGTAATAGGTTGCTGCAGTGAAAGATGTTTAGATGTGCATTGTAGGCCCATATCTGGTTACAATGGAAGCAGGGGACCAGTAATCCCATTTCACACCAATTTGTCTTCACACAGCTAGGATGCAGTGGTCCACTCTATCCAAAGGGCTAGGAAACAAAACAGACAACACCTCTGCCTCCTTGGTCATTTTTATCTCAGATACCAAATTGAAAATTTTATCTGAAACTTGAAGAATTACAACTGGTCCCCAGATGTTGTACTTCCATCCTATCACTTCAGTGCCCTTGAGGAACCAAGCATCTTGAATCTGTAGTTTGATAACTGTTTTTGACTGGTTTTCTTTTTTTCTTTTAGAGTTCCAAAACATATAAGTTTCCATATTAAAAATAGTAAAATGACTAGAGATAAATACAATATATAAATAAGTATAAATTGAAACGTTGAATTCCATTTATATTGATAGATTTTTTTTTGTTTGGAGCTTTAGAACACCATTATGTGGAAAGGTGTTTGTAAATAGGAAGGAAAGACACAGAATGCAAACACACAGCAAATGTCCTATTCATTTTTCCCCTGAGCTCCCTTCAAATGGCTACAAGTGGCCTGTAGTATCAGGAATTCACGTTGTCCATGTGAGCATGGCCCAAGAACTAAATGTTAATCAAGTGCTCAGAGTGGACAAGCCCATCTCTGATGGCTCATTGTCTTACCTCCCATTGTAAACATGGATAAAAACACAAGAGAGCAAAGGAAAGACCTGTGCCTCAAGATGTAAGGTAGCAGCTGATACAGTCACCATCCCTAAAATGAGAAATTGTTTAATTGTAAAAATATATTACAGTTTGGAACCTTGAAATTGGGATGTTTCTACTTTCCTATTAATATTTCTTCAGCTTATAAAATAGTAATCCCATGATAAAAGCTTGTTTTAATTCTGTTAAACAAGAAGATGTTTCTGTTCATTTGCTTCTAAATGTCTTTTGGTTAAATGATGCTTTGGTTCTGATATTCCCCATAAGACTTTTAAACCATTTTGTTACTTTTCCTGGGATGAAATTCTAGTGTTAATCTGTCTTACATAAATCAGTCCTAAAATCTGAGTTGAACTCTTATTGGTCAGTTAAGCACCTACTTTAACCACTTTGTATTTCCCATCTGCAAACATAATACAGGGTTGTCCCAGCCCAGGGAACACGCTGCACAGGGAGAGTCAATAGCTGCTACTGTGGAGAAGGAAGGCCTCTCTATCTGCAAGATAATTTAAACTGTACAGGTTGGGGAGGGACCAGATCATTGACTTTCAACAACAAAACTTCCCAACAGAGCTGGTCCCTGATTTCTTTTGTTCTTTTCTAAATATTTAAAAATGCTTCTTTGTATTTTCGCCAACAAATACAGTATTCTGATTCTGTGGTTTCAACCACACTCAAGAATATCAAACACTTTTTGTCTCTGTACCTAACATGGGCAGGCATTTCTCTTTGTCATCATTTCCCTAAATATAACAGAGTAACAGAGGCTGACATAGAATTTACATTGCCATAAGCAGTGTAAGCCATATTGCGGTGATTGAATATATAGAGAAGAGTGTGCGTTGGGAAGAATGTGCACAGTATCTACGCATAAAATGCACCACTTTATTCAAAGGACTTCTGTATCTTTGGGCTCTGTTATCCTGAGGGGTCCTGAAACCAGCCCCCTGAATATTTGGAGGAATTACTGTAATGTTTACATTTCCTATAACAGACTTAGATTCAGACATCTCCTGGTTGTTCTGCCCACTGATGTACCATTTCAGTAAGTGTACATAACAAAGCCAATGTTCATTTTCTTAAATATGCATTTCTTAGATCAGGTGCTTACAACACGGCTATTACAGTCCCACAATACATCTCAATATTATGATAGTCACTAGCTTCCATTCATAAAAGATAGTTTATTGATAATATTGGTAACATTGATCACTGATCACTTTGAACTCAGAGGACTTTATATATTGAACCCCAAAATCACTTTAGGGGAATAAAAGACCTTTGACCCTAAGCTGTAACTTTATAAACATTGTGAGAATCAATGTGGAAGCTCAAAAGATCAGACATGGCTAAAGCAAAGGTGACATATGGGTCCACCTTCTGATTTTCTCCTCAAACTGGCTGAGTTCTCAATGTATGACTCTGCTGCCTTGCAGAGTCCAGAGAGTGTCCTCCTAGTGTGAATGTGCTTAAACCTACTGAACAGTCTCCCAGAATTGTTGGCTGGATAGGCAGTCATAAACGTCCTTGTCAGTTGTCATGGAAGCCCAGACTTTGCTACATCATTTTCTTAAACATCAAGCTGTGTACTGGTTCACAGGAATCTTCTGGAAAGATTCTTCAGACACATTTTAAAATTTGTTCCACTGTGGGACTGGGATTGTCAGGGACAAGTGATGAGGGCTTTGAAATAATTAGTATTTTCTGAAACAGAATTTTATGAAGAATTGTTCAGGTTTATAGCAGGAAGGATTTTTATCTATTTTAAGTTTGTTTAAAGGCCACCAACACACAGAACCCTACATTGTGACGAACCAACTGCCCAACCCCTGTCTAGGCTTGGCACTCACAGGTAACTGTGACTTTGCAGTCATCAGGTAATGGGCCACATTATTTTGTCCTGGCACGTTCAGGGTTGTCTTGAAAATTAAAAATAAAAAGAAAGAAGAAACAAATCAAACAATATCTTCTTAAGTAACATTCTCTATACTTAAAAGCAGAAAATGCACATAGCCTTGGTGACTGCATTTGAACTTGTCCATCATATATGAAGGAAGAGTGTGGCATGGCCTCCATCTTGGTTTTGGTCCATGTTCTAGTTTGTAGCTACCAGTGCAGTATAGAGGCTTGGTGTCTTTCTTAAGCTATGACAAAATTAGGGCATATATTAAGAAAAACAATGACAAGCTTTTTAAAAGCTTCATTCTAATATTAGAACAGACTCCAAATTTTTGTTCACTCCTCAGAAGTCGATGTATCCTGCTTCAAGAATTTCCCAAGATTTGAGGAGTACATCCCACCAAGTGTTCACTTTCTGATTACTTTTCTTCTTTTCATTTTTACCTTATTGGACATTTCTGATCATTTTCTTCTAGCTAACATTTTAATTGGCTAGGAACTATTTTTTTTTTGTAATGTGGTTGTATCTTTGGAAGCTGTAAGTTTTGTTGCCCAAAGAAAACTCTGTTTCTATCATTTGGGTCTAGGAGTCACTGCAGTTCTTGTTGGCATTTTCTTTGACTATAGTCACTAACTATATAGTAGTAGTGAAGTGTTTACTATTGTTTTCCCTTTTTTCAGCTTATAGAAACAATGGAAACACCCCAAAAGGCACAATGACCAATTGTGCTAGTGTGCCACGTTTACATACTGACATGTTTGTGTACAGATACATGTTTTCTTTATAAACAACTCCTGGAGTCAGCACAGCTTTGCTTGTTTGTGTTTTCCATGAAAGGCTCTAGAAGAGTGCCAGTTTTCAGGGACTGACCTGTATCTCGTTGGAAGTGATGGGGTATCTTGTGTTTACATGGAGTGATGTGTGTTTTTATGTTTGTATGCACAGCGGTAAAACTGAACAACTTATTAATGTGTGTGTTACTCCACCCACCTCCCCAAATTTAGTTGAAACACTTAGGAGCACAGCTTCCTAGTGATAGCATGTTATATTAGTAAGCCTCTGGTTAAGGCAAACAGGAAACGAGGAAGAAGGGGAAAGGGAGAAAGGGGCCCAGATAGAGTAAGAGACAATCATTGTATTTCCCCAAAATATGGGATCACATCCTTAAAAAATAAAATCAAGATGAGATGCCTGACCGGAAGCTGGTGTAAAGAACATGTAAGCACCACCAAGTTACTTGGGTGCCTTGATTATTTGTGCGCTGTGGCCAGGCTTATCTGATGTGCTGATAGTACTTCTCAGTATTTAGATGGTGCACCGGCTTATTGAGTGTACAGTGCTTATTGAGGAAGCCACTGTAGCTGTTCACAGATAAACATAGGTAAAGTCTGGCTTGAACCTTTGCAGCCTAGGAGTCAATCTCAGAGTATGCAAGGCCGTTCTGTGCAGTAAAACTTTCATGGTCCTGGGCCATGTCTGAAGCAGAAGAGTGTGGGGTCAACTGTCTGTCTGTCTGGAGTCCTTCCCACCTGTGGAGCCTAAAGTAGGTTGATTCCAGAATCCCACAGCATTTTGACATAAGTTCTGAGCAAGCCAGGAGTGTAGACCTGATTGGCTGGGAGGAGGGGCTACCCGTCCTGTCCAAGTACTGGCCCCTCAGAGAGCTGGGTCAGAGGCTGGCCCCACACCAGTGGCTTCCAAGAGCACTGGATGCCCTGCTGTCCTCGAGGGCCCTCCTCTCCATAAAACGGTGACTCCCTGTACCCTGAATCTCGTGGTGTCCTAGTGAAGAGAGGGCGCCCTTGTGCCCAACGTGCCTTGCCGACCCCGGCGGCACCGCGCCCTGCCTTGCACGTCGCGACCCGCCGAGCCCTCAGGGCCAAACCCAGCCAGAAGCCACCTGAGCAGCATGGCTGGGTCGCCCTCTGTATTTGTATTTGGATTCCTATGTTTGTACTTCTGATACAAATAAATGCACATGTTGTCAGAAATATTGAAGTGCACCTCCTTCTGGTTTGAGTGGCAACTGGGGGAGGGCATTGTCGGTGTTGAGGATGAGTGTCTCCAACTGTCACTCTCAGTTACACACATCTTGGGAGCCAAATGCCTTAGCAGATTCTACTACTGGAGAGTAGGTCAGGATGGTCAGCAAAGTTCAAAGGGATAGTTTTCTCAAGGAAGCATCTCCCTCCACTCCTGTTAAAGTTAATGCACAAAGACCTTCAAACCAACCAAGACAAGTTAGAAACTTCAGTCCACTCAAGACAATGACAGCCTCCAGGTCTCACCGGCATCACAAGAGTGGATTCAACCAGAAATGACCTGGCATTACCGGGAGACACTGTCTCACATCAAACTACCTGATCCTCTGGCTCTTAACAATCTTTCTGGCCCCTGTTTCACAATGTTCCCCGAGTCATGGGTGGCATGTTTTACACATGAAGCATAGGACCTGGCCTCCACAACTCAACATTTTGATTGGCTGTAGTTTTCTGTAGTGATCTCCTTCTGTTGTAAAGAGACGTTTTCTTGATACAGAGTAAAGATTACACTTATCTGTGGGTCTAAGGACAAATGTTTATAGGTTGTTGCTAATGATTATGCTGGTTTGGTAAAGCTGTATGTTGTCCTCCAATATCCATAACTTCACTAGCACTGAACAGTTATCTGCGTTTCCAGTACCAAGCTACACCCAAAAATCCCCCAACATGACTATCTAAACATGAGCTGAACACCAATAGACATGCCAAAGTGGACAGGGTAAAGCCTCAGCCCTACACGAAAAAGGCAGGCAAATAAAGAGCGCTGAGAGCAGGCAAAGTTGCCTTCCCCAGGGAAGAGCACAGCAACTGCTTATAACAAATCAATGGTCCACCCCAAACTACACATACATGTAGGATTATACAGACCAAGCAGGTTATATTTAGAAATATATATGTATACCCACACACATATAGGCATGCAGAAACAATTAATGAAAAAAAAACAGAGAACAAAAACTTGAAAGAGAGCAAGGAAGGGTATGTGGGAGGATTTTTAGTGAGGGAAGAACTGAGTCAGTGGCTACGAGCTGAGTCTTGCTATCTGAATGTTGAACATTGGTGCCCTTGACAGAGACACTGCTGTCCAAATAGGACACAGCTGGCGGTCCTGGCATACAACAGTAATCCCTGTCATTATTAATGGGACAATTTAGGACAATCCTGTTTGAGGCTGGCCTAGTCTACATAAATGCTGTCTCCCCAAACAAAAACAAAAAAGCAAAAAAAATGGATAAAATATATTCACAAACAACAAAATCAAACAGAAAGCAACCACCATGGGACAATAGCTCGGTCAATGTTAAAAGCTTCTACATCACACATTGGTCCACATGAGAGAAACGTATTTTTTCTAAGCAGAAGAAATTCAGGTTGGGAACTGAGACTTCATGCGTTAGTCTTGCCCTTCCTGAATGAGCATTGTGTAAGAGTTGTAAAGGACAGTGGAAAATGTGATACATTGTCAGCACAGCCTCCTTCCCATGGAACAAAACCCCCTAGGACCTCCATCAGTGTTTTTGATGTCACCTCTGGGACTTAACCTTGTGCTTGAGCAATGGAGAACATGCCATGCTCATTAATTCATTCTTCTTAGAGATTTGTGGCTCTGCTGTTTGTGACCAAAGAAGGAACATCAGCACAATCATGTTTGTAGCAGCTTTATTCGTAATAGCCAGAATCTGGGAACAACCCAGATGTCCCTCAACTGAAGAACGGATACAGAAATTGTGGTACATTTACACAATGGAATACTACTCAGCAATTAAAAACAAAGAAATCATGAAATTTGCAGGCAAATTGTGAGAACTAGAAAAGATCATCTTGAGTGAGGTATTCCAGAAGCAGAAAGGCACACATGGTATATACTCACTTATAAGTGGATATTAGACATATATTATACGATAAACATATTAAAATCTGTACACCTAAAGAAGCTAAGCAAGAAGGAGGACCCTGGGTTAGATGATCAATTCTCATTCAGAAAGGCAAATGGGACGGACATTAGAAAAGGGACAAAACAGGGAACAGGACAGGAGCCTACCACAGAGGGCCTCTGAAAGACTCTACCCTGCAGGGTATTAAAGCAGATGCTTGAGACTCATAGCCAAAGTTTGGGACAGAGTGCAGTTAATCCCATGAAAGAAGGGGGAGATAGAAAGACCTCGAAGGGACAGAAGCTCCACAAGGAGAGCAACAGAACCAAAACATCTGGGCACAGGGGTCTTTTCTGAGACTGATACTCCAACCAAGGACCATTCATGGAGATAACCTTAGAACCCCTGCACAGATGTAGCCCATGGCAGCTCAGTGTCCAACTGGGTTCCCTAGTAAGGGGAAGAGGGGATGTCTCTGACATGAACTCAGTGACTGGCTCTTTGATCACCTCACCCTGAAGGGTGGGGCAGCCTTAACAGGCCACAGAGGAAGACAATGCAAGCCATTCCTGATGAGACCTGATAAGCTAGGGTCAGATGGAAGGGGAGGAGGACTGCCGGTATCAGTGTACTGGGGTGGGGGGGTGGGGTGGCAAGGGAAAAGAAGAGGAAAGGAGGGTGGGATTGGGAAGGGATGAGGGAGGGAACTACAGCTGGGAAACAAAGTGAATAAATTATAATTAATAAAAAAAGTAAAAGAAGAAGAAGGAACATCAGAACAGTGGTAATTCTGTGAGAAAGGACTGCATGCTCCAAGTCATTTACTCAGTCCCTGACTCTGTCACCAATTTGTCGGGAAATACCTGGGATGTGATCATACTTAGAAAAATGGAAAAAAAGAAAGGAAGAAAGAGAAAAAAGAATTCAAAAGCTGCAAGTGTGACTTCACATTTCCAGCCAGTTCTCCATAGCATTTGCAGTGTGGAGTCAACCATACAGGCAATTCTTTGGATATTGCAGACATTTAACTTATTTAAAATTATTTGTTTTGAGAGGATTCGCTTTCCTGAATGTATCTATAAAATGTGCCAAAATGTCAGACTGAGGTCACCTGTGCATGGTAGGAATCCACATTAATCAATAACTACCCCAACCAAACAACAACAATATCCTACAAACAATAACAGTAGGGCATTTGGGCAGTTCTCTTGCTCAGTGGTTTGATTTGTGAAATAGGTACAGCACTTTCTCTTGCTCAGAAGCAGAACTGCAGTGTCCAGGTCATGCCTACAGCCAGACAGTGCTGCTTACAAGGAGAAACTTCCCAAACAACCAAGGAGAAGTAGGACTCTGCAGTGATATCCTGTTGTTTTCTTTTCTAAAAACCTCTTTTCTAATAAAGCTCTCTGAAGCCATGTCTTTGGGGAGGATACAGTATTCTCAGAACAGCATAATTCAATCTTCATTTCATGCCTGAAGCAAATGTATATGCATACCCAATTCAGAAAGTCATGGCCAAGACCTGTACCCCACAAAGCAGCAGGCACTCTGAAGGGAAAGAAGATTGGGAACATGTGTAGCAATCTATTTTACAGATACTGGAATCAGAAGGGATGAGCTTCAGAGCTGGTATGGCTGGTTATATAGAAATGGCTAAGGGAAATTAATAGTTCTGTGAGACACTTAAAGTGGGTTTTCAGCACCTACAGCCAGTGAAGTCACAATTCAGCACTTTTCTTGATTCAGTATAAAAGAATTCCAAGTCTCTGGACAGTGAGGATGTCAGAATGGATAAGCCACTATGACCGGTATGTGTGCTGTCGAAGCACAGGCTGGACTCAAGGGTACACCCCTCACCAGGAAGCAAAGATGTCAGCAGGAAATGACACTTAGCATCTCTGGTTTTGGTAGGACTCATAGTATCTAAAAGGAGCAGAGCTAGACGGCACAGTGAAGCCTCCAAACACAGCAGATTCAGTTCACAGGACCAAGAAGGAGCCATAGTGTTTAAAAGACATATTGATACGTTTCTTTCCCTGGTGTCAGGTTCATTACACTGAACCATCTATATCCTTGAATTGACTGAATGGTAAGTACTGAATGGTAAGTATGTAAAGCCTTCTGGATAAGACTTTTTCTATCCTAATTTGTAGCTGTGAGCATGCTTGCAGTTGGCCTCCACACGGCCATAGAAGAAAATACATCATGTGGCTCTTTGGGTAGTAAATCCAGCTTTTCAGATGTTCTCACCGATTTTTTTTTAACAACATAGAAATGAATGTTTTCATTGGTGACAAAAATTTAAATACCCACGTATGATCCAATAAGTGGAGTATAAATATACCTGGATTCTAATCAGATAAGTTATATTTTATTATAATAATAGCTGCAACCCAATGGAATAAAAAATAAACATAAAGAGAAATAAACATCAAAGGAAAGTGGGTGTTAACCGAGGGTGACGTAGTAAGAAGAGGACCATCAAATTGCCAGGCACTTCACTTTTTCATTTCTTTTTTTCTTTCCAGTATTAAAGCATTTTACTAGTGTATATTCACTGAAAATTGTAATGGCTTTCACAATGACATTCTTGTTTGAGTGGGTCATGTACTCTGACATATTTCCTTGCCACCTTTTTTCTCTCCTTTCTAGTTGGTGTTCCTCACCTTATATGGTAGCTCCAAGTCCTCCTTATATTTTCAGGGTATGTGTGTGCATGTGTGTAACTCGCACATATTAGAGAAAATGTACTACTTATCATTTGGGGTCTGACACATTTCACTCAATCTGATGATTTTTTCAGTTCTATTTTCCTGCAAATGACGGCTTTCTTCTTTAAAACTAGATAAAAGTCTATTGTGTAGATACAAGACATCTTAATTCAGTCATCTCTTTGTGAATACGTGGGCTGATTCCATAACTTAGCTTTGCAGATGGTCCCATAATCGCATGAATGAGCAGAGTGCTGTCTTTGATGTCTTGGGGTATACTCCCAGGAGAAGTGTAGCTGGATCACACAGTAGTTTTATTTTTACTTTGTAAGGAACCTCCATGATTTCTACCATGGCTTTGCTACTCCACACTCCTATCAGTGGCAGGATCAACCCCGCCACCCTTTGTAAAGACAGATGTAAAGGGCGTGATAGATCCTCAGTGTAAATCTGTTGTGTGTTTTCCTAAAGATGCAGTTCTTCATGCATCTGTTGGCCATGTCCATTTCACTTTTTGAGAAATAACTGTTTATTTCATTTTCCCAATTGTGGGTTGAATTATTTGGCTTTCGTGCTTAACTTTTGAGGTTTAAAAAAACACCTTCTAGATATTAATTCCCTGATGGGTATATAAGAGCAAATATTTTCTCCCATCCAATAGGCTCTCCTTTCATTTTTACTTGCTTGAAGATTTTTCATTTGATGGCATCTCATTTGTCAGTTCTTAGATTGATCTCCTAAGTTATCAGAGTCCTTTACAGAAAGCTGGGCATTTACATTTACTAGGACCTGCCCCACCCACCTTCCCATGAGTTACGATGACAGGCTGGGATAAAACATAAACCTCCATGTATGCCCATTATGGAGCAGGAAATCATTGCACTTGGGTAAATAGCTACAAACACAGACATAAAAACAAACTGAAATATAGTGTCACTTTAAAGAGCCCATTTGATCAAACAGTGGTTCATGAAAAGTACAACCCCAGATGAGAAGTGGTTCGGGAGCTTCAACTGAGGAATGCTGGTGATGGCGGACACAAAATAAACAGTAGAATAAAGCCAACAAGACACCCAGTTGGCTACAGTTGGAAGGTGCTTTGTTTTCTGGGTTCTGATGGGAGGCATGTGCTCATTTAACTATGTTGGTTTACGCTTCTGATTCATGGGCTTAAGTTCTCTTTTTCTTCAATATAGGCATTCATAAGAATGGGCCAAGGTTAAGTAATTTTTTAACCAAGCAAGGAAGAGGTAATGTGTGGCCAACTCTGCAAAGAACACTTCAAGCCTGGGCTCCCTTACACCAAACATAATGAGAAGTAACACTGGGAACTACAAAGGCAGCATTGAAAGATGTACAGTCACCCACTGAAAAATAAATTTTAAAATAACTCCACTTTTTCCTCCAAAGGGGAAATTGTGAGAAAATATATGGCTGAGAGGAATATTTCACACACACACACACACACACACAAGCTCCTTTCTAAGTGAGAGATTTTAAAAGCTGATTGTGGTGGGTTGAGTGAGAATGGTTTCCATAGGCTTAGACATTTGAATACCTGGTCTCTAGCTAATGGTGCAGTTTGGGAAATTTAAGTGGTACAGCCTTACTGGAGAGAGTAAGTCACTGGGGATGGGATTTGAGAGTTTATGATCTCATCCTACTTCTAGTTCTTTCTCTTGTGTTTGTAGTTGAGGATATGATGTCTCAGCTTCCTGCTGTAGCCACCATTCCCAATGTTCTGTTCTGCCTCCCAGCCATGATGGATTCTCATCCGTAAATTCAAATAAACCCTTTCATAAGTTGCTTTTGGCTATGATTTTTTTAAATCACAGCAACAGAAAATTAATTAATACCCTAATATCCTTCAATCCATTATTCCCTTCCATGGTAAAGTCTAATTTGTCCAGTTCCTCATGTCCAAACCTGAACTGTGTGTGAGTGTTAGCCTGGGCACTCTCTTTAAAGTTGCTTAAGTATCACTGCTGAGATTCTGACCACAAGCCTGGAGAAGAGCCCAGGAACATGGATATATGACACATCTGCCCACTTCAGTGGAAGCAGAGAAAAGGAAGCACTATGAAAAGGTGACATCTGGAAGATGAGAATGAGCCTGCCATTTAGGCAGGTACGCAAACATTGAGAAAAAAATTCTGTTAGGTTAGGTAACTCTCTTCTCTGTAAGCAATGTGGTCCCACATTTGAGGAGTCCATCCTCAGACACTGTGTCTTTGGGTCTATTATATCACGCCTTTATAAGCTCTGAAAACCAGGCTGATGAGGGTGATATCAACCTTTTCACTTCTCATCCCAGGACCTGTCTAGAGTGGGCCCAGTGCCTTTTGTGTCACATTCTGTCCATTCTGCACAGCCAAAAGCTGGGAAGGAGAATGAGACACTTCTAGAAGGACATGTTTGTGGGTGAGGCTCAAAAATGGCCACATTGCCTTGGCTAAGATGGAGGAACATTGTTGCTTCCAGCTAACTGCAAAGGATACTAGGAAAGATGGCCCAGCTCCACTTCCTGCATGAAGTGAATATGGATTTTGGTGGGTAAGAGTCTCTATCATGAACATAAGCAGAAATGAAAGGATAATTCAAATTTCAGAAATGCTGGCAGATCAGCACACCAGATGCCAGTGAACCCCCAGAAACAGCAACACGTGCTGACTAGAGGAAATAAAGGCCCATCCACATCTACCAAATTAAATCCAAGTTTGAAGACACATCAGGTCATAAGTAGTATTGTTCTTGCTGCCGCAGAATTGTCTCTGTCCTAGTTTGGGTTACTATTACTGTGATGAAACACTAGGACTAAAAGTAAACTGAGGAGGAAAGGGCTTGTTTGAATTACACTTCCACATCTCTGTTCATCATTGAAAGAAGTCAAGACAAGGACTCAAAGATGGCAGGAATCTGGAGGAAGGCAAAGGCCATGGAGGAGTGTTGCTTGCTGGCTCACTAATTATGGATTGCTAAGCCAGATTTCTTATGGAACCCAGGACTAGCAGCCCTAGGGAGGCACAACAATGGGCCTTCCCCATCAATCACTAGTTAAGAACATGATCTGTAGCCTGGCCTACAGTCCAGCCTTAGGGAGGCATTTTCTCAATTGAGGTTCCCTCCTCTCAGACCACTATGGCATATGTCAAGTTGATAGACAACTAGCCTCCAAATAGTTAAATTTAATCTCGTTTTTAAAGATTGATGGAAACAGACAATTCAGTTAAAATTTGTCGGACTTTTCACACATATGGTCTCAAATTTAGCAGCAGTAAGAATAAGTATTTTACTTGTGACACGAAGCATTTTTTTTTTAATTCTGAGCAATACTGAATGTAGAACCCAGGGTCTGCGCATGGTACGTAGGCACTCTGCCACTGAGCTCTATACTCAGACCTCTTTCTTTTTCTTTTTTTAAATGTAATTTATTTATTTTTATATTAATCACAGGTTAGGTACTTTGTATCCCAGGCGTAGCCCCCTCTCTCATTCCCTCCCATTCTCCCCATCCCTCCCTCATCTCCTCCTTGCCCCCCTCCAAGTCCACTGATGGGGGAGGACCTCCTCCCCTTCCATCTGACCCTAGTTTATCTTGTCTCTTCAGGGCTGGCTGCAATGTCCTCTTCTGAGATCTAGCCAGACTGTTACTCCCTGGCTTGTATGGGGGAGGGTCAAAGAGCCAGCCATCAAGTTCATGACAGAAATAGTCTCTGTTCCCCTTACTAGGGTCTCCAGTTGGATACTGAGCTACCATGAGCCACATCTGAGCTGGGGTTCTAGGTTATATCCATACATGGTCCTTGGTTGGAGAAAACGTCTCGTAAAAGACCCCTGTGCCCTGATCTATTTGGTCTTTGTGGAGCTCTTGTTCTCCCCAAGTCTTACTAACTCCCCCTATTTTCATTATTATTCCCAGCCCTCTGCTGAAGGCTTGGTTGTGAGTCTTAATATCTGCTTTGATACATTGCTATATTGATTCTTTCAGAGGCCCTTTTTGGTATGCTCCTGTCCTGTTGCTTGTTTTCTCCTACATTCAATGTCCATCCCATTTGTCCATCTAAACAAGCATTGATCATACCAACCTGGGTCCTCCTTCTTGTTTATCTTCCCTAGGTGAATAGATTTCAGCATGACCTTCCTATCCTATAGGTCTATATAAGTGAGTATATACCATATATTTCTTTCTGCTTTTGGGATACCTCACTCAGGATGATCGTTTCCAGGTCCCACCCCTCTTTCTTTTAAATTTTGAGATAAAATCTCGGTAAGCTGTCCAGGTTAGCCTTGAGCTGACTCTAACTCAAGCTGACCTTGAACTTGTGATCCTCCTTCCTCATCCTTCTGAGGATCTAGGTCTTGGCCCTGCACCACTAAACTTCACTTAATAGTGCTAGCACATTTCCCGTTGAGATCTATTGGTGCCTGTATTCATTTGCAGGTCTATGTTCTAAAAGTTATCTTTAAAACATCTGAGGCCTAAAAACTATACAGACCTGAGAATTTACTAAGGAAAAACCTACATGATATTGTAGATTGAAATAAAACTCAGCTCAGACTCAGCACATTCAATTACCTTAGGAAGAGAAGTGTCTCCTAATGTTATGTGAGGATATAATTCTACATGATATAATTCTCTTTCATATAAAATGGAATCTTCCAACCTCCAGTAGTTGGTGAAGCTTGGGGCTGATGGACTGGACCTCAGTGTGGATATGGGCTGGGTGATAGTAATCATGGGTTATCTCAAATTACAAACTTAGCGCTTGAAGTTTTTAGAGTGAAATGGTTGTTGTGTATAGGAAGGAACCATCTAAAAACGTAGACTTTTATAAAGCCAAACTATTCAATATTAAATTTAGTTTTACATTGAAATTTGAACTGATATATTTTGTATTCTTCTATACTGAGACATAACTCACATTTTTGTAGGTTTTGAAAGCAAAGGCAGTAGTCCTTACCTGAATTGTATCATGTATTAAAAGTTTCAGCAAAGTTGGACAAAAGTTTTAAATGTAATGAGAAAGAAGTCCTACGTGGTCACGAGATATAAGCACAAGAAGCAGCCAAGCCTCTCCTGGATTGTTACTCATGTTAACATGGCCATTTTTTAAAAAAAATTAATTTTATGCCTATCATAGCTTCTCTTAAGAAAGAGAAGTTTATCTGTAAGTCTTTATCTGTAAGTCACTAGTAAAGTAAACATGGATGGATGCAAGATGGCGGCCCCAGGAGAACACTGTGACTGAGGAGTAGGACAGCAGTGTCAGCACAGCAAACAGGAGACTGACCTCTGGGACCTAAAACAACAGTGTTTGCGATTGCCAGGTGAGCAGAATTCCTACAATGAGGAAATCAAGTGGAAAAGTCCTAGGAACACCCCAGTGAAACCCCAGATGACCGGCTGCACACAGCCCTGATCGGAATGTGCAGCTGACTGGGCGCCCACAGCCGCCACTCTGGACTGGGTCACACAGTCTCCGGGCCAGACTGAGAACCCCCCAGATACCGTGGGCTGCCTGGGGTGGGCCCACAACCCTTGGAGCTGCCAGCCGCCACCCGGACTGGGTCACAGAGTTTCTGGGCCAGACTGAGAAGCACCCAGATACCATCTCAGACCATGGTGCACAGCCCCTGGCCCAGAAGAAGGAGGCGCCAAGTCTCCAGACCAGAAGGGAGATCTTAACACAAAGCCCAGGTCGGAGCCTAGAGCCTCCAGACCAGATCAGCTGCCATCTCAAAACTGGACACTCAGCCTCTGACACAGAGTGAGGAGCCAAGCCTCCAGACTAGAGTGGTGACCAGCCTGTGGTGCGCACAGCTTCTAGCACAGAGCACGAAGCTGGGCACACAGATCCCAAAGCAGAGCTAAACTGATACAACAACACACACTCTCAAAAAACTGGAACTCCCTGATCTTCTTGAAGAATACTCCAGACACCAGAGATTGACAGTTCCAGTCTGAAGTTCAGCCTCAAAGCACAAACAGCTCCTTGACTGTATACAAACAAATGGCCAAAGGTCGACCTAAGAACTCACCCAACAAAAATCTGGACACAATGGCCCCACCAGAAACACCCAAAAGCAATGGAGATTTTAATTCAGCGGAGACACACCAAAATTATGTTAAAGCTATGATTATGCAGATATTAGGGGAACAAAAAGAGGAACAAAAAGAGAAAATGAACAAGGCCATCAATGAAATTCAGAAGAGTTTAACTGCCCACACAGAGGAACAACTAAAGACATATAAAGAGGAAACAAACAAAAAAATAGGAGCCACATTCAAGCAGATGATGGAAATGATACAAAGCATGAAAACAGAATTAGACTCTACAAAGAAAACACAAACAGAGAAAAACCTGGAACTGGAGAACTTAGAGAAAAAATCAGGAACCACAAAGGTAAGCATCACCAATAGAATACAAGAGATGCAAGAGAGAATCTCAAGAGCTGAAGATACACTTGCTGAAATGGATTCATCACTCAAGGAAAAAAAAATCAGAAAAGTTCCAAACACAAAACATCCAAGAAATCAAGGATGCCATGAAAAGACGAAACCTAAGAATAATTGGTATACATGAAAAAGAAGACTCTAGGCTTCAAGAACCAGAAAATATTCTTAAGAAAATCATAGAAGAATATTTTTCCAACTTAAAGAAAAAAATGTCCATAAACATACAAGAAGCCTACAGAACACCAAATAGACTAGACCAGAAAAGAAATACCTCACGTCACATCATAGGCTAAACCTACAAAATAAATAAAAAATATTAAAGGCAGCAAGGGAAAAGGGTCAAGTAACATATGAAGGTAGACTGATCAGAATCACACCAGATTTCTCATCAGAAACTATGAAAGCCAGAAGGGCCTGGGCAGATGTCATACAGTCTTAAAGGGAACACAGATGCCAAACAAGACTACTATGCCCAGCGAAGCTTTCAATCAACATAGATGGAGAAAACAAAATATTCCATAATGAAACAAAATTTAAGCAATATCTACACAGCAATCCAATCCTACAGAAGATACTAGAAGGAAAACTTCAGTCCAATGAAAACAACTACACTTAAGAAAATATAGGATACAGGTAACTTCCCAACTAAAAGGGAGAGAGGGGAAAGGAATGAATCATAGTAAGACCACCAACTCCACAATAAAAGGATCTGACAGTCACTGGTCACTATTATCTATCAACATCAATGTAGTCAACTCTCCTATAAAAAGACACAGACTAACAGAATGGTTACAGAAATAGGACTCAACATTCTGCTGCATCCAAGAAAGATGAGGAGGGGCAATTCCTTCTCATCAAAGGAAAATTCCAACAGGAGGATATCAAAATTTTGAACATCTATGCCCCAAATACAAGACCACCTACATTTGTAAAAGAAACATTATTAAAACTGAAATCACACATTGATCCCAACACCGTAATAGTGGGAGACTTCAACACTCCACTCTCACCAAGGGACAGATCAACCGGTCAGAAGCAAAACAGGGAAACAAGGGCATTCACAGAGACCCTAAAACAATTAGACCTAATAGATGTCTACAGAACTTGTCACCCCAGATCAAAAGAGTATACCTTCTTTTCAGCACCTCATGGAACCTTCTCCAAAATAAACCATATAGGTGGTCACAAAGCAAGCCTCAGCAGATACAGGAAGATTGAAATAATCCCTTGTATCCTATCCGACCATCACGGTCTAAAGCTGAACCTCAACAACAATAGAAATAGCAAAAGACGAAAGGTCCTATAGACATCTATTAGGTCCATTTGATTTAGAGTGTCTGTGAGTGCCCTTGTTTCTCTGTTGTGCTTCTGACCGGATGATCTGTCCCTTGGTGAGAGTGGAGTGTTGAAGTCTCCCACTATTAGGGTGTTGGGATCAATGTGTGATTTCAGTTTTAATATTGTTTGATTTACATATGTAGGTGGTCTTGTATTTAGGGCATAAATGTTCAAAATTGTGATGTCCTCCTGTTGGAATTTTCCTTTGATGAGAAGGAAGTGCCCCTCCTCATCTTTCTTGATTAACTTTGGTTGAAAGTCTATTTTATTGGATACTAGGATTGCTACCCCAGCTTGTTTTCTGGGTCCATTTGCTTGGAAAATGATTTTCCAGCCTTTTACTCTGAGGAACTGTTTATCTTTGTTGCATAGGTGTCTTTCATGGATGCAGCAGAATGTTGGATCCTGTTTCCACAGCCATTCTGTCAGTCTGTGTCTTTT
>CM053758.1:37555289-37593619 GCA_028658305.1 Pachyuromys duprasi | reverse complement strand
AGCAGAAAGACACGCATGGTATATACTCACTTATATAGAGCTATAAAATAGGATAAACATAATGAAATCTATACACCTAAAGAAGATAAACAAGAAAGAGGACCTGGGGTAAGAGGATTAATCCTCACTTAGAAAGTCAAATTGGATGGACATTGGATGTAGGAGAAAACAAGTAACAGGACAAGAGCCTACCACAGAGGGCCTAGGAAAGTCTCTACGTAGCAGGGTATGAAAGCAAATATTAAGAAACATAACCAACCCTTTGGCAGAGTGCAGGGAATCATATGAAAGAAGGAGGAGTTAGTATGACCTGGAAAGAACAGGTGCTCCACAAGGACCAAATATATCAGGGCACAGGGGTCTTTTATGAGACTGTCTCTCCAACCAAGGACCAAGTTTGGTTATAACCTAGAACCCCTGCTTGTATGTAGCAAATGGTAGCTCAATACCTAAGTGGGTACACTAGTAAGGGGAACAGGGACTATTTTGGACATGAACTCAGTGGCTGGCTCTTTGACCTCCCCACCCCCTGAGGGAGGAGCAGCCTTGCTAGACCACAGAAGAGGACATTGCAGCCATTCCTGAAGAGACCTGATAAGCTAGAGTTAGACAGAAGGGCAGGAGGTCCTCCCCTATCAGTGGACTTGGAAAGGGGCAGGGAGGAGATGAGGGAGGGAAGGGTGGGATAGGGAGGGAATTCGGGAGGGGACTATGGCTGGGATACAAAGTATATAACCTGTGATTAATATAAAATAAAAATGTTAAAATTTAAAAAAAGAAAGTAAACAGGTAGGGAAGATAATATATGGAAAAATTTAATGGAAAATTTTTAATTAAAGTCAGGCTAGCTAGGGCTAATAGCTTGTACTATGCTTAGGACCAGATAGGTCACAGATGTGGAACTCAGGGTCTTAGATATGTTTCTACGCTCTCTGCAAAACCAGTAAACCCCTAAGTATATTTGACACAGGCCTTCTGCATTTTTATGAGCCCAAATGTACCCTTAGTACATGGCCAGTATATCCCCAACCAGAGACAGATCTACTGGGCGCAATTCAAGTTACATGGAAGGCAGGTAAAACCTTGCCTTCCATGTCTCTGGTTTGTTTCTTGGTAAAAAGGGAGGGAAGTATCAAGGCATGGAGGGAAGGAGGGAGGGAGGCAGGCTCCAACATCATTCACAGTAAATATGATACACTGGCAAAATTTTAGCTACAGCCTACAAATAAGAGCTTAGGAGTTCTCTAGAGAACAGGGAGCATAAAGAGACATAAATGTGTAATACCAAAGAGCAGAAAGCTAGTAACAAAGTCCATCTAGGCTTCCAGCTGTGGTGCACTGGTCTCTGGGAGCATAGAAGGCCTGTCACACTAAGAATCTTTTTATCTCTTTACCAAGCAGAACAAAGTGTAGGAGGCACTGGTGGTCCTCAAGTCTGCCTCAGTCTACCAATATGATGTGTGGGAGTGCAACCCCAGACCAAGGTGTCTTCAGAGCTCTTTCAGTGCCCTAATTACAGCCATGTGACTTCTGTTCGCTCATAGAGCAGGGAGCTATCCAGAGGAAGAACTCTCTCCAGGGACTGGTGTTGATGTTGGGGATCTAACCTTGTTGGTACAATCACATATTCTGAGTCTTGCTATTCTTCTTTCTAAAATTAAATTTCCTGATGCTATCTCAGATATTAGGCAAGAGAAATCATTGAAAATAATTTGGAAGTATTAAATTTGCTGAGACACTGTGTATATAGAAAGAACTCACACTAGTTGTGATTCATACACATGCATATACATACATGTACACAGGTAGCCATCACCCAGAGTTTGGGAGAATCTGTTTTCTTTGCTTTTAACTGAACGGCTTGGTGGTAGAATTCACTGATGAAGCCTGAGAACTCTGCACATAAAAGAATTACATCTGAACTTCTGCACTGAGAGATCTCACCAGATATTAGCACAAATGCTAGCAGGGTCATGTTGCTATGGTGACCATATCCTCCTTAAAAGGACTGTGTGATAAGTCAATGTAGCCATTATTTATTTGTCCCAGACAAATGTATCTATTTGTTCCAGTGAAAACCTGGTGGCAGGCAGGCAGGGCCTGGAGCACCCTCACAGACCAACTGCGGTAAAGACTGGCAATTACCAGCCTCTGCACAGCTTTAATGATATTAAGGTTCACTCAGAACCATCTCCATAGTGATCTGGAAGGCTCTCTTTGAAATCAGACATCCAAGGATGTACCTTGACTCTGTCTCTTGCCCTAGTCCCTGTAAGGTGGGGTCTAGTATAGTTCATATAGTGCTCTGCTCAGACCTATACCAGGTTCCACTGTCTTAAGGTTGGGCCTAGCTTCCGTGTGTAGGCACCAGTGAGAACACAAAGTGGCTCAGTTACAAGGTTGTGTCCTTTTAATCTCAGAGGCTTACCCTGAGTCCACCATAGCCTGTCAATACTCAGCATTTTGTTTCTCAGCATCTGCTAAACTCTCTTCCTGATGCTGCAATGATTCTAGAATCAAGCCTTTCTGCTTTAACTGGGCACAGTCCTGCTTGCCAGTGACAAATCCAAGCTAAAATATAATCATAAAATAACCTACCTCAACCTTTCCCTATAAACCACTTTGCTCTTCAAGTGAATTTGTCTGAAGGTCTGTAAAGAAAATGGAACTATTTTTTAATGTGGAAAAAAAAATGAAGTGAAATCAGTTCTTAAAGGAGTTACTGGAACAAAAGTCCATTTCTATCCTAGTGTAACAGCCATGACCTGCCTTGTACAACAGAACCATTTCACACTTCTCCCGTTGGGTATGGAAGCATTAGCATAGAATCTCAATAATAAAATCAAAAATGGCTAGATATATCTACCTTTAAAAGTGAATGTTAAAAAAACCTTTTAAATATAGTGTATTTATTCTTCAAAATGTTCATCTGTGCAATAATGTGTTTTGATCATATTCACTACAATTCTTCTCCACAAATCTTACTAAATCTACCCCCTACCTCTCCCCCACCTCCTCCCAACTGCATGTCCTGTTTGCTAATAACCCACTGAGTTAAATTAATGACACATATATATGTATGGGTGTGGGGCTATCCACTGGAGCACAAATGTCTTGCCAGGAGCCATGCCTTTAAAGAAAACCAACTCTTCTCTAGGGACCATCAAATCTCAATAGTCCATCAGGAAAAAGGAAAAGAGATGGGGACCTGTGAGCCCCTCCATGCCTCTGTGCTAGAATGTTGACTTGCTTGTTCTTGTGTGGGTTTGTTTGGGCAAACATGGCTGCTATGAGTGTGAGTACAGCAGTCTTACCATGTTCTGAAGACACTGCTGCATTCTACTCCTCCACGTGTTCTGGCTCTTACAGTCTCCAAACCAACACACTTCTACACTGTTCTGTAAGTATTGGGGAAAGGTGAAAGATGGACATTTTCTCATTGAACATTCTCTGAATGTTTAAGTAGATAATAGACATCTGGAAATTAAGCCTGAGCCACCAAATCTGGCTTATATATTGGGAATACTCCAGCTAATTTTTATACCTGTTGCTCCTTTTATGGGGTTCACCTGGAAGCTTTCATTATGATACAAGACCCCCCCACCCTGATGGAATTCTTAGGTGCACCTAACTGCCTCATCCTCCCCCAGAAAAGAAAGTAAATAGAGAAGCTTGCAAAATAACATATCATGAAAATAGCTATTATTTCCAGTTCTGAAATTAAATATTCCCTATCCAATTTTGTTAAGCTATTCTCCCTATCCAATTTTGTTTAGCTGTTCTATCCAATGCTAGAGAGGGATTGCTTTACCACAAAATACATAATATCCACATGTATAAAACCTTCCCAAAATATTTCACAGGAAAGAAACTAACAGCTACAGAAAACTTTCTTTTACAACATATTTCTATTGTTGCTTTGATACTAGCAAGGCACGTATTTGTATGGAGAAAAATTGTGCTTAGCAGTATTGAGTAATCTATATGTCTAGGCAATATGATTTGTGAGGAACGTTTACTTTGAACAATGAATGATGCATCAGTGCTCCAAGTTGCTTTCTGGCATCTGCTTATTTGATCTTACCTCTGCCCCACAAGGCAATGCCTACTATGTTCTTAGTTCTAGAACGATGACTCAGTCACAAGCTGGTTAGAATTACTCAAGTCCTGAATAGAAAAGGTTCACTTCTTAACCTCAAGTGCTTTGTTAGCATATTTCTAATGCTTCTGGCAGGTATGCTGCTGAAAACTCATCTTTCCATAAGAAATTACAAAGAACTAAAGTAAATCCGATTTAAAACTTTAGCATTTTACAGTAGGTGTTGGCTCTATTACTTAGCAAGAGACAATGTGCTCCAGTAGATAAAGCAGGTCAATGACTTATTTTCACACATGAGGTCAAGGCCAGCCTGGGATGCACTCCAAGATGGCAACTTAATCGGAATCTATCTTAAAATAGAGACAAGCAAACAAACAATTTCAGGTTCCAAACCTCCTTTGCAGTTCTCTCAACCATTCTCTATGGGTAGCTGAAGTGTGCTTGATGTGTTCCTGTCCCTGTTTTTTCCAACATGTGAATTGTACATATTAGTGGTATTTGCTGGGTAGTCCATACATGCAGAGAGCATGTACTGACCAAATCCAACTTCTCTCTCCCATCCTCTCCGTGGTACCCTTTCCTGTCTTTAGGAATAGCTACTTCATTTTCAGATAGATGTTTTAATTTCCACATCTGGCAAAACGCATGCTACACTTGTTCTCCTATATCTAATTTATCTCACTTAGCATAATGTGTTTCAGATCTGTATATTTTGCAGCATATGACAGAACTTCATTCTTTTTATTTTTGAAGAATATAGCTAATAGATTTTAAGTAAAGTGCATATAACATAAAATTATTTTTACAATAATACAATTCTTTGGAAATTTCATGCAATGTATTTTAAACACATTCATCCACCATCCTTCCCCCAGTTACTTAAGTATCTACCCCTTCATCATTAGCCCCACCCCAATTTGTGTCCCTGTTTAGTTTTAGAATAGACCTATCTCACAGTAGATGTCCTGGTCCTCTGACTCTTAAATTCTTTCTGCCCCTTCTTCCTTGATGTTCACTGAGCCTCAAGTGTACAGGTTGTATTGTAAATTAATTAATTAGAAATGGGTACACCCTACAGTCAGTTAACATCTGCATTTGACCTATTGTGACTTTCTATGATGATTTCTGTCTGATGCATAAAGAAGCTATTTGATGATCGATGGAAGCTACACTTACCTGTGTCTATAGGGGAAAGTACTTGAATTGCAGTTAACAACCATGTTGATCTAGAAAAGTGGTTCTAGTAGGTGCTTCTCTAGGTTCCATGGCCGTACCAGCCAGGGGTATTTGGCTAAAATTACAGAACCAAGCATAAATTTCCTCCTATTGATCAATCCTTAAGTTGACTAGATAGGTATTAGTTACTCCCCAAGATGACATGTCACTAATGAACTTTTGAAATATTTTGCTATGTTGTTCGTTGATGTGATTCATAGGCATTATGGTTGGATAGAACAAGTGATTATTTTTCTCACTTCAGAGCTTGAATAGTTTCTTCTGATGCTATGAGATTAAAACCCTAAAGAGGAGGTTCCTAGGTCCAACAGAGCTAGATTCAAATCCTATGTCTAAAGTGTCATAGTGTATGTTGTCTTAAACAGTGGAATCTTATGTTATTTTTTGTTTTTTTGGATTAAATAAAGGTTAACAGCAACAGCTTCCATTGTTTTAGATCTCTTGGGGTCCCCTGATCAACAACTTGAAAGGAGGTTTCCAAGCCTGGCACTAAGTTTTCTGTTAGATGATATGTTTGGGAAAGGGACACTGCTACCTCAAATGTCATAACATCAATAAAAAATATGTATATATACACAGACGTATGTATTATGTATGATTTAAAGTAAAGTTAAAATTATAATTCCCTGTAGCTTTCTCAAAATTATAATTATTGTAATTATATATTTAATTATTATGTTTAATTGCAATAATTGTACATTTAATTACAATAATTCCAATTATTGTAATTTTTCTTCCTCTTTCCCATGTTCTCTGTGTTGTCCTTCCTCTCCGCTTAGCCCATAAGTGTCTTCCACCACTCTCCCCATATCCCCTTCATAGCAACTCTACTCCCCTAGTGCTGCTCTTTCTGCCCCACCACAGTGACTTTATGCTGTCTGGCACCTGTGGCTAACCCAGCTTATATGCTTGCACATAATGATTCAGAGCTAGCACCTACTAACAAGAGGATAACGATTCGGAGCTAGCACCTACAAACAAGCGAAAATGTGTAGCATTTGTTGTCTGGATCTGGGATACCTCACTCAACATGGTATTTCTGGTTCTGTCCATTTACCTGCAAATTTAATGCTTTCATTTTCATTACCCATTTATCAGTTGAAGACATTTAGGTTGTTTCCGTTTCCTAGGCATCGTGAATAGAGAGCAAAGACAATAAACATGACTGAACAAGTATCTGTGGAGTAAGATATTAAGCCCTTTGGGCAAATGTCAAAGAGTAGAATAGATGGGTTGTATGGTTTATCTACATTTCATTTTTTGCTACTTCTCCAAACTGATTTTCATAGTGGCTACACAAGTTGGCAATATCACCAACAGCAAATGAAAGTTTCTTTTTTGCCAACATCCATGCTTGCAATCCACAGCTCTATCCAGTTGTGATACCTATGAATCACAACAATGACCACTGTGGTAATACATCCCTAAAGGTGCAGCATTGGTACAACAGATGTCTAATTGGACTTAGGAGCTAATCAACAGAAGGGGAATCATGTTCCCCTTGGTTCTAAAAATGGACGAACTACCCAGGGCCATGTAGTTCTTAGAACCTACTACCACTACTTTCCACAACTAGAATAGTACATAACTACATTCTAAACTTATCCTTCTGCCTACAAATAAGTGTAACTTCTTCCACATCAAAAAAAAAGCCTCTCTGAACAGAAAATGGAGACCATTACAGAAAACTATAACTGGTTACAAAGCTGACATAGCTGTTTGCTCAGGGAACACCATGAAATAGGTGACAAGAATGAGTGTAAAAGCCAGAGGACTGGAATGTCTTCTGTGGGTCTGCTTCTCTGAGAAATGACTGTCTAAAGAAGACCTAGACAATGGCAATATAAACAAACATGCTAATGCAGAAGGAAGACAATTTCATAGGGTCCCAAGCCAAGACAAAGAACTATAGGCCGCTTATGACTTATGAGAGAGTGAGAATTAGCCTTTTCTGAGCAAGTCCCTAATTAGTTACCCAGTCAAAGCGGTTAGTCCTGAAATTATATACACCCAAACAACAACAAAAAGATTTAGCAGGTCTTATATATAATCTGATTTTGTATCCAGTGATTGTACTGAGATTGCTGTATACTTCTAGTACTTTTCTGGTGTATTTTAAATTGTTTTTATTTTTTAATTAAAGTTACAATTACATCATTTTCACTATTCATATTCCTCCAACCCCTCACATGTACCCCATTTTTATCTCTCTCAAAATCACAGCCTCTTTTTCTTTAATTGTTGAATATGAATACATATGTATTTAATTATATATTTACATATTTTATATGCTATATGTAGTTTATATAATTTATATATTCATTTATATGTATACACATACAGATATACATCATATACATACACACATACATACACACATACACATATATATCATATATATACTATACATATATCATACATACATACACACACATATATTTGCAACCTGCTCAGTAGTGGTGGAACTTTGAGGCTTGGGTAGAGACCTAATGTTCCAGTTTGGAAGGTTCAGTCACCTGGCTAGGAGACCACCCTGTAAGATGGCAGGCTCACCAAAAGCCAAAATGTGGAGACAAGCAGAATAAATGGTCCTTTAGTAAGATACTTCCTTCCCAGAATCCCTACTCCTAGCAAGTTGCTTACCAGGCTGCATCATGAAGCCTCACTAAGTCTGCCTGCTTTTCTGAGTTATAAAGTGTAACTTCTTTTCTTCCATCTCTTTTCTAACCATGTGTTTCCTAACACTTTGGGTTTTCCAGCATCTTGTACTCCTTACTCTTTCTCTAAAGCCTCCCTCCATGTCCTGTGGCTTCCATGTGTCTTACCTCCATTTTCCAGTTTAAAAGCCTTGGATTTTTCTTTTTCATTCTTCTCAGCAGCTGCTGAGATTTGTAGCTTGCTTTTTCTTGAAGGGTTTCTTTTAAACACTAATGAAATTGTCCTTGACTTTTCATTTCAGTCTATTCTTAAATTAATTTATTATTGAGAATAACAACCTCAAGAAGGGGCCCCAATTTCCCCAGTAGTCATAATAGGAGCCCTGTGACCTTACAGTAGAACACACAGATTCTCTTGGATGTGGTCACGTACACCCACACAATTTAGAGGTTGTTCAATGAGAGTTAGCTCCATCTATTTTATATCTGAATGAAAACTGAATCAATCCCCTTCTTAAGTGTCTGTATGAACCAATAGTTTTGGGTCCCAGGATACACTTAGCAATGCTGGAGATGTTTTTCATCTATTAATGCTGGGGCCCACCTCTGGCACACATCTGGGGAGAAGCCAGGAAGGCTGCCAGAGGTCCCGTGCTGACAGAAAGCTCGAGCCACAATAAAATGCAGCAGTACTGAGACCAGGAAACTCTGACCCAAGGAAATTTTCATCCACCTGCTGGTGAGGTTTGCTTCATGATTCCCAGTGCATTGACCATCATTTTCCAACGAGTTTGTCTGTGACAATCGTTCTCAAGGGCTTCTAAATATGGAGCATTGAGGCAACCAAGTTCAGGAAACCCTACTAAAAATCTTTCCCCTGGAGATTTGCAGCATTTCCAGTTATTCAACAGAGTGATAAATTTGCTAAATCACTGGAGACTTTTGATTAAGGTGCGCATTGAATTTGTTTATCTCACTACCCTTTGTTCTGTGTAACACAAATTAGCATTCAAATTGCCTTCAGAAAATGTTCCAGCCAGGTGCTTCTTAAAAGAGTGGTCATTATCATTATTTTAGGAGACTTCTTAACAGCTTTGGAAACAACAGGAGGTGCTAAAATAGAAGATGACATCATCAAATAAGGAAAGCCTTGACTCCAGTTTCCTTTAGAAATGCTGCGGTAAAAGAAAAAAGAACACACCTCTGTAATGCCATTTTCCATTGTTTAAAAGAAATGCATGGAGTCCACAATTCTGCCAGAACAGCATGATTATTTATTTATGTCTGTGTGGAGAGCCACCATCATCAATATGCTTCCAACAAGCCAACAGCACTGAAATCTCAAAGTAAAATCTACTTTTAACTTGTTTTAAAGTGTTTTTATACAGTTATGGCCTAGTATAAACTAGAGAAGTGAACAAAATTTGAAAAATGCTCTATTATGGAATTCAAAGAGTTAGCCCTGTCTTTTCCAAATTCTTTTGTGTCTGCTCATATATCATCAACATCTAAGATCTGTCTCTAAAAAAAAAAAAAAAAACAAACAAAAAAAAAAACAATGTGCTCTCTGTATCTTTTCAAGTTAACTAATTACCATAAATCTCTAATCAGGGTTTCTATGCTAACATAGCACTCCAGTATACTGTTGACTGTGATTAATGTTAGTGTTGAATACTGCTGCTGAATGCCATTTGTCCTTGCAAAGCCTCAGTACCTGCCTCACTTAATTAACTTTTATTACTTCAGCAGCTTTCTCCATAAGTCAATTGCTTAGGACTCACAAAAGGAACATTTTCAATTTTGATACATATCTTACACAAATATTAGATGAATTTATAAACTAAGGATGTCTATTAAAATTTTCATTTCTTCACACCTAATGGTTAATTGTGCCAATGATTCTAACAATTGTGACTCACATGAACAATAACGTCCAGTTGTTTCACTTGTCTTTTCTTGGAATTAGGGTCTATTTTTCAAGGGTGTACTTATGGAAACCCTGCACTCATACATGAAGGAGACTATAAAAGACAACAATCAATACACACAATTCTTAAAATCCAATAGCTTATTCTAATTTTTTGCCATTGAGAAAAGCATAATAATGGGGATTCTGCAAAGGCTATTTGTTCAGCTTGTTTGAAATAATCAGAGAAGAACAGACTATCAGATGGCATAAGATTATAGGTTCTTTTTATCTCAAATCTGCCAGGAAACAGAGGAAGAATCAGGTTCAGACAAGCCCAGAGATTCACTTAATCCCATGCTAGTTGGCTATCCAGCTAGAACTGACTTCACTGCTCAGCAGCTGCCCTCAGGAAAGGAGGCTCATGTCTAGGCAGGAAGCCTCTTCTCACCTCCAAAGGCGGCCTATTTTAAAGTCAAGCAACTGGGCCCTTGAAAATTATAAACCATGGGGACTGTCAGAAGAGTACTAAATCCTGATATGGTGCCTGTTTTGAGTGGCCAAGTGTCAAAAATTAAATTTCCATATCTAAAGCCAAATGTCAAATTTCTGAAATTTAGGGTGTAAGAATAAATACACTAAAATTAGCTACAATTACAATATCACCTTTGTGTATTTGAACAGTCACACTTTAACATTTTTGTCATTATTTTTCAGGTTCTGAGTCACTATAGCAAGGAAATATTACACCAAACAGACATTTACTTTCAACTAATTCCCATAATGTCACCAAAACTTTTGTTAGAACTTTAAGCCTGTGGATACTCTTAAATATACCAGATCCCCTAGTGAAATCATGGCTATTGTGGAGAATCAACATCTACTAATTAATTAATCCAGCATAATCCCTCACACCAATCTAGTAATAAGTGTGGTCTTCACCACCCATCAAGAAAACTGCTCTTTGCAAGAGTCAGAGACCACTACAGAAAGGTACAGCCAATCAAAATGAAGAGTTGTAGGCCACAGCCCCATTGGATACATGTACAAAAACCCTCCCAAACCTAGGGCTCAGGGAACATTGCTGGGAGGACACGGAAAGATTGTAAGTACCAGAGGATCTGAAACTTGGTTGTGAGACTGGGTCTCTGAGCTGTATCCAAAGCTTCACCACTAGTCTCACCATCAGGACCACCCCAAGGTAAGCTCAACAAGGAGGACACTGACAAACATGCGTGGGGAGAAATTCAGGAGGCATTAACTCTACACAAAGAATTACAGGAAAGCGAGTAAAGCTGGGAGGGGAAGAGGCGGCCCTCCCCAGGAAGGACTATATCAATTGGTTACCTGTAATGAAAGTCTTTGTTTCTTTAAAAATTCAGTTGTGTTATATAAACATAATCCCAAGTGTGCGATT
Organism: Pachyuromys duprasi; assembly: GCA_028658305.1. NCBI lineage: Eukaryota > Metazoa > Chordata > Mammalia > Rodentia > Muridae > Pachyuromys > Pachyuromys duprasi. The sequence continues at coordinate 37,582,304 of CM053758.1, read as the reverse complement.
TTAGTTGGGCTATAGTTTGTTCATACCTGCTAATTGTCAGCTGGTAACGGCCTTCCACATGCCCCATGGAAGAGGGCATGGACTCTGAGAGTATAAATATATGAGAACCCCCAAAAAAGAAGTAGGTGTGATGTGCAGTGTTGGTGAGTGGCCTGTAGCAGTTTGAAGAGACCAGACAGACAGACAGACAGTATGGAGGTTTGGAAAAGACAGACGGGGAGAAATAGCAGTGTGGAGGAGACTGCGTCTACAGCTGATGAAGCTCGGTATATAGCCCTAAAAGACCCAGTGACCCTCAACAGCTGGAAGAACTACAGGGGCCCCCTCCCCCACTAACCTTCTCTCTCTTACATGGAGTTGGGGAGAAGGGAGGTTGAGGCCTAAACACCCCAAATAAAGTAGAGTTTTAAAAATGAGTGCTACAGTCAAACAGTTATTAGTCTCAAAGGTTTGAGAAAAAGGACCACCAATCCAAATCATCATGGCCAAATTAATTAAACCAAGCAATTAAAGCAAGCTTTTTAAACCTTGTACACAGGATGCCTCCCCCTCAGATGGAGTTCAAGAGGTCAGCCATGGACATGGGTAAGATAAGGTTTTTACAGCTCAGAGATAGGGGCTTTTCAAATGGGGGATTTGGTGGGCAAACAAGTGGGGTTACAGAGGCAGAAGGTGGTCATAATAAAACAAAGGTAGAGTTGCAAAAGGGTCATAAGAACTTTTCGAAACAAGGATATGATTGTTGTTTCCTGTTGGTTCATTGAAAATTAACCATGTTTGAGTAACTAGGTTTTTACCTCATTGTATTTGGATCAAAAAAAAAATGCCACAGTTGTAGTGTAATATAATTTTGATCCCAGAACCAGAGGCTGCCAAATAAAATTTGCCAATTCTTTTGCAAATATTTTTAAAGATTTATTAATTTTTATTTTATGTTTAAGTGTTCTTCCAGAATGTATGTGTGTATACCACATTCTTGCCTGATGCCTGAGAAGGCCAAAAGAGAATGTCAGATCCAGTAAAGAGACAATCATGGACACTGAGAATTGGTCAATTCACTGTCCTAGTGGCAAAACAATAAAAAATCAATACAAAGAAATAAAACCACGCACCAATCTATAAATTATTATCCAGATAATAATTATCTAGTTATACATACTTATTTATAGATAATTATTATCTATAACCTATAAATTGCCAATCTATGATACAAACTATGTTATAATTCAAACTCAAGCAGTGTATAAAATGGACAATATAGTAGGGACTAGTAAAAGTTTACTCCAGGGACACACAGTTGTTTCTATATTTCTAGTCACTAATGAAACTCCTCATACTGCTAAACTGAATATAGAGACTGATGAGGTGCCGAAAACCAGGAGCAGAGACTGAGATCTCGCCAGCTCCTCCTAGCAGTAGGATGAGATGGCGTCTAGCCTGTAAGAGAGAAATTCTTGTACAGGTCCCTTATGACTTTGCAAGTAAGAAAAGTTTAACAAAAGTGGAACTTTTGTCATTAGTGCTTAGAATAAATACATTGCTACAAGTTTTTAACGTCATTGTGGTCAGCCAGTTTTGAAAAGCCTCATTTTTCAAGTAAATTTGACACGGTTCTCAGAAAGTCTTTATGGACTGTTGGTTTAAAAAACAGCCTGCACAATAGGAACATAAATCTCATTTTACCTAAGAAATACAGTGCAAATATGAAAACCCTGGAAGCAGGTCTGAAAGTTGAACAAAAGAGAGAACAGAGGCCCTGTTATTATTTAACCCACATTAAAATCAATAGTGGAGGCAGAAATGGAGGAGTCAGCTTCTAACAGAAATCATATTACTGAATCCATAAAAAGCCATCAATGAAACCAAGAGCCCTTTTCTAATTGAAACTGTCAAACCACCACTGGGAGGGAAGCTTTGTAACAGTGAAGGTCACTTTTTGAAAGCCTATAGCTGAAATTATCATTAATATCAAAGACATTGAATGGTTATTTTTAGAATTCTGTCTTTTAAATTCTTTCATTTAGCATAGAAAATAATGGGCTTCACTGTGATTGATGCTTCCATGTACATGAATCATGGTCCTCTGTGCACATTGATCATGCTCCACCTTCTGTCTGAACTCATGCCCAGAGCTGTTCTCCCTCCCTCCCCAATAGCCCCTCTACGTTATAATTATTTTAATGTAGATTCAGCAAGTGAGGAAAATTGTGGTATTCGTCTTTCTTTTGGCTTGTGTGGTTTTTTTTTTACAATTTATTCATTATATATTCTGATTGAAGCCCCCTCCCTCAACTCCTCTTAGTCCAACCCTCCCTCCCTCTTCCCCCCATCTCATTCCCTGAGTCCACTGAAAGGGAGAGTTCTCTTCCTCTGCCGTCTGCCCATAGCTTATCAAGTCTCATCCGGACTTCCTGGATCCTCTTCCTCTGTGGCCTGGCAAGGCCGCGTCGCAAGTTCATGACAGAGACAGCCGCTGCTCCCCTCGCTCTGGAACCTACATGGAGTCTGAGCTGCCAATCAGCTACATCTGAGCAGGGGGCCTAGGACCTCTCCGTGTACAGTCCTTGGTTGGTTTGTGCTTTTTGCATTTATTTTTTGTTTGATTCGTGGTTTTTGTTCCCCATCCTTCTCTTTGAATTCTTTTTCTAGGAACAAAACCACTTCTCTCATGTCATGCATCACTGTGTCAAATGATAAGAATGTGACATTTGTCTTTCTGAGTCTAGTTTAGTTTGTTTAATGTTATGATCTCTAATTTCATTAATTTTCCAGAATATAAAACAGTTTAATAAGGTTATTATAATACATAAAATTTTTAAATATGCATTGGTGCAGAGAATAAAATGGCTATTAATGTTTACTATTAATTGCCAGCAATTATTATGGTGGTTATTATTAACCCTCTACCATATCAATAAAAGACACAGACACCTTACATAATTTTAAATAAGCCTTATTTCACCTGGGCCTGAGCATATCTTACCCCTAAGCTACCTTGTTACCTCGCAGCCCCACATCCCATGTTATTTTCTTTAACCATTCCTATCTGGGATACTTCCTATCCAATATCCTCATAAATACTTGCAAATGCTTTCCATCTGAGCTGTTTCTCTCCATGCTAACCCAAAGTAAATTCCTCCCAGCCATGTGTTTCTCTCCAGACTAACCCTTGAAGGTCTCTCTTCCTTCCTCCTCTCATACTTGACTCTCCTCTTATGATCCTTCAGTCCTCAAAGCCCATAAACCTTAGTTCTGTTTCTCCTTCTACGCTGCCTAGGTGTGTAGGGCTTTTATTTAGCCAATCAGGGATAATTTTGAAGGCAAGATTACACACCATTACTTGTGGTATACAACAGTGTGCAAACAGACCTCAGGGAGCAAAGAAATTAATTAATTACAACACACCAAACTATACTATATCAACATATGACTGTATATTAAAAATGTAACACCCTAGCAAATATAAACAAAGATACAAGTAATGATCAAGTCATTTACTACTTTAAGATTTCTATACTCTACACCTTTTAAGTGTTCATGTTATGTTTTGCAGATTCCAACACAATGAAAATAAAATTGACAAGAAGACAAAAACAGAATAGCCAAGGTGATACAAAAAAAAAAAAGAGTAGCAGGGTCATCATTATCTAAAAAGTCATAGCACAAAGCTACATGAATCAAAGCAGAAATTGGAGAAATATAAGTATATTTATAGAACAGAATAAGGAACTTAAAACTAGAATTATACACTATAGCTATATTGCTCATGTATTTTTACCAAACTGGAAAAGATAACTGAAGGAAGGAAAAAAGATATATATTTTTTTTATAAATGATGACTGCAAAATTAGATCGCCATTCACAAGGATAATGCTAGACTGGGGCTTAGTAGCCTAAAAACAAATTTACTGAAGTTGATCATAGACTAAAGATCAAGCTGGAAACTTAGAAAACTAACAGAGAAAGGGAAGGGAAGATATCCAAAAGCTTTTTTTGATAGTTTTTGTGATGAAGTTTTAAACAAAACAGTAAAAATAAGAGCCACAGATAATCACTCTATCATTGTTCTGAAGCAGGAAGATCATTTCCCAGATCACGTATTCTTGAATTTACAGATGCAAATTAGAAAGGTGTCTTGACTTATTTATGATGATGAGGTATTACAATAGTTACTGTCTAGGAGTGGAATCTGCCATAACCTTCCAGTAGCTGCTTGAAGCCATGGATAGAACCAGTGCTCATGCTTACTGTGTTTTTTCATCTGCACATACTGTATTAACTAACCTTTTAATGTTAAAAAAAAAGCCTGAGAAAAATCTACTTAAAAAAGAAAGATCAAGTTGGGCTCACAATGTGGGAGGTTTTACTGTATGATCACCTGGCCCCAGGCTTCAGGTTTGTGGTACATCATTGTGGTACATGATTGACCTCCTGACTACCAGGAAATAAGGGAAAGTTAAGGGCAGATTTGGTGTCATGGCAGATTTGGTATCATAACAGCTCAAGAGCCCACCCCTAATGATCTAAAATTTCCTAGTATGGCCCTCTTTCTTAAAGTTCCCACCACATCTTAATGAAGCCAAGCTGGAGACCGAATTTTAACATGAAACTTGGAGGGGAGGGCAATGCACATCCAAAATATATGTGAGGCAGGGTTTAATTTATACATCAGGCACAGTGAGAGAGCAATATCAATAAGTATAAGAAAATACAAGATGCGCCACAACCAATATGACAGGATTGTGCTGTCTTTATATACATACTACAGATATATATCCAGGTAGACAATAGATGAGAAACAGAACAGACAGATGGATTAGTTAGAAAGGCACATGTGAGATAGGGACAGATAGATAGATGACCATACCAGATTGTGGTTGGCCACATGTACCCCAAAACATGGAAATAAGACTGTAAGGTTATGTGACAGCTATAGCTAACAGCTATAGTTATAGTGACAACTATAGTTAAAAAGCATAACCACAACCCCAGATTCTGAAACCTTGGAGGTGTCCAAACATGTGTTCACTTCAATTTATCTTTTCAGCTTAGAAGTCTGTCCTTAAAATGTGAACCTAATAGTAATATAGCCAAATGCATTTCTTTGGTATTAGGAATATGCCTTTGACTAAGAAAAAAATGACACTATTTACTTCCCCTGCCTTTTATCTACCACATTCTTATTAATCAAATAAAAGCATGTGCTAAGCAGTCAGTATGAAGAGAAAGCAGCCCTGGAGAGAACTGAAGTGATCACCAGGAGCATTATGTTCCTACTCACTGCATAGAAGGGATACAGTGAAGGCACAAGGCTCCAAGTACAATAAAACCAAGTGTGACATCTCAAGAGGTGAGGCAGGAGAACCAGGTAGAAGGGAGTGGAGGAGGGGCAGCAAGCTGGCTGCTGGAGGGGAGGTTTCCATTGAGGTCTTGGCTACTTAGAGAAAACAGTATTTCCTAACACTTCAGGCCTTGGGCTTGAACGCCTCTGCTCTTTGCAGTTCCTTTCCACACTGCTGTGGGTCCTGTCCCTCTGACGAGGGCACACATGTTAGTTTGTGGTATGTGTAGGCCAGAGATTGAGTCAAATCCTCGCCTTTCTGACCCTTAGAACAAAACTGAAGACAACTTTTCACACCTGAACAGCAGTTTAATATGATTTTCCTTTTGGCGTGGGGGGTGGGGGGTAAAATGGTCTTAAAGAAACTGGCCTAATTATTTTCCCTACTTACCCTAAGATAAAATTTTAAAAAAATAAGTAAGCTAGGTAAAATATATGTCTATGTTTGTGTGTGTGTTGCTTTATACATATGCTTTATAAGTATGTAGGATTTTCATACTACACGAAAATTAGATACTTTTTCTTCCACAAAGTAGAACTTGTGGAAATAGAACTTCTATGCCAGGTTCTCTATCCTGGCGTCCAGCAATGTTGCGCTGAAGAGTGTGAGATTCAGGACTCATTCCCCAGGGACAATGATAGCTGACGGCCAGCTAGGGCCCAAAATATTCAGAGTGGCTGCTGCCTCTTTGTCATTCCCTAGGCATTTTCAATTGCCATTTTCAGAGTGTGTCAGTTACAGCCATCTCTAATTTTGGTACATCTATTTTTGAAATCATCACCCAGGAAACAGCACATAGAATAAGACACAAACACTCATGGTTCATTCTTTGTTTACGATATTCTTTCTTTCTTTCTTTCTTTCTTTCTTTCTTTCTTTCTTTCTTTCTTCCTTGTGTACTGAATGTGGACACAAAGACCCAGAAAGCCTAACTATAGATAAACATTTTAAAACCTATACAGTACTCTGTGACTATCCCCTAAAGCCTCTTGTTTAAAAAATAGACAAAGGGCTTTAACAAATCTAGAATGTAGTGGTTTTTTAGAACGCATATGCTACAGCTTAAACAGATGTCTTTCTATTGATCTAGCTGGCAAGTCACAGACACTTTGAGTCCAGTAAGCAAAACTACATCCACACATAGGACTCTAATCATCTTAAAACATGTATAAACAAAATCCATTTATAGTTGCTTTTAAAGTAATTACAGTTGGTTTCTTGCTAAGAATGCAACCGAAGACCTGTATGAAATTGCTTTTTACCATACAGAGAAAATAACGACAGGCACATGACCCGAAGCATCAGGATCAGCTACTTCTCAGATTATACTACTCTTTTGTGAGGTAGAAATCCATTAGACAACTACAGCAATCATTTCCCTGTCACATTAACAAATGCTTGAAATGAATAAAATTATCATGAAAAAAAGTTAGGCATGAAAAAGCTATATGGATACCTACAGTCTTCCAACATGAAAAAATTCTTTAGATAAGCTATTAGAATTCTGATGATGTGAAACAGGGTTTTAGGTTTAGGTGAAGATGGGGGATCTGAGAAGAGGAGAGAGTACGGAGTAGGTACAAAAATCAAGGATTCATAAAGAAGCTTCATCAAAATCATTTATTTTTCAAAATAAATAAAATATGTATCGGCCTAGTTCTGCCTAGCCTAGGCAGGCAGGTCATGGCTGAGATGACCCCCAGCCTGGTGCCATGTGGTGTTGGCAGCAAGCAAGCCTGAGATGATAATCAGAATGGCACCGGGCAGCCCAGGCAGGCACACCATGCTAGATACAATCTCTACCCAGGTGCCACAAGCCTGGGCAGTGAGCAAGCCTGATACCGTCCCTGCTCTGGGACTCAGGGGTCACAGGCACCACCACTAAGATGGGCAAATAAGCGGCGGATGAACAGAAGAGAAAGAGAAACAGAAAATGTATGCACAATAAAGAGAGGCAGAAATGGGGACCCAAGGGTAGCGAGGGTCAGCCTGATGTGAGTAGGCGGTGATGCTACCTAAGACCATGGGTAGGTCCTGGCCTGCGCTGCCACCAACGGCCATGTCTGCGTCTGTGGCCTTGAAGCAGTAGGGGTCTGTTACCACTAAAGGTGAGGTGGATGTCCCTTGTTTGGGCTGCCACGTGGGGTCATGCCTGAGAGATGTGCAGAACTGGCTCAGTACCTCTCCTGGACATCGAAAGCTGGCCTCAAAGGCATGGGGGAAAGAGAGCTGGTCTGCCTCTTGCCAGCTACAGTACTCAGGAGGGAAGACTCTACACATCACTCAGGAAACAGTCAAGCTAGCTCTGATTGCAGAATTTGCTCCTGAGCCAGTCCCAAGCGGGTGAACATGGGAGAGCTGGTCCTGCCACATGTCTGCTCTGTGGTGGCATGGGAGAGGGAGGGATCGCCTCCTTCCATCTTTGCCCATTGCCACATGCAGCAGGTGGAAGAGCTGGCCCTGCCCCTCATTGGCTGCAGCACTCTGGAGACCAGGCTCTGCACCTTGCCTAGGCAGCACAGTAGAGCTAGGCCTGGTTATGGGGGTTGTGGGCACGCCAGCCCTGAAAGCATAAAACAAGAAAGCTAGACCCACCCCTCATCTGCTACAACACTCTGGAGAGTGTGCTCTGTACCTCACCTGGGCAGCACCTAGAGCTGGCCCTGCTGGCGTGGGCATGGGTAAGCCAGCCCTGAAAGCACGAGAGCAGGAAAGCTCACTCTGCCCTTTGCTGGTTGCAGCTTTGGAGATGTAGATACAGGAGAACTGACCAGTTCAGCTACTACCCAGGCCCACCTCAAAATTTATTCCATCTATGAACTTGTGGATCTTGTGAAGGGGCTGGTCCTATAGATCCAAAGCTGTAGGACTTCAATGACACTGGACAAAAACAGAATATCTGAAATGATTCCCTGTGAGGATGCCACATTAATATTGTAGCAGAAGCCAGAAGCCTCAAACCAGACCAATGACTCACTGTAGCAAACATTTACAAGTAAAGATGTGTGGACAAAAGGGTATATTGTGGGACGACACAACACACTACTGCTTCCACAGCAGGACTTTTTTTCTTTTAAAGGGGAGGTTTCAAGGGTAGAGGGCAGATATGAAGGGATGGGAAGATGAGTGAGATTGTGATGCATGATATAAAATTTACAAAGAAGCAATAGAGAGTTAAATTATGGCATTTTTAAAGAAATTTCAACAGAAGTACCATGTATGAGTGGATAACTCTGCTCCCAGAAGACATGGGTTACTGTGGTAGATGGAACGAGAATGTCCTCCATATATAATATATGTGTATATATTATATTGTAAGATATGTTATATTGTGATGAAACACACACATATATATATACATATGTATATATACATATGTGTATATATATATATACACATATATATATATATATGTGTGTGGCCCCCAGTTGATGGAATTGTTTGGGAAAATTTAGAAGATGTGGCCTGGTAAGAGGAAGTGTAGGGGTGAGCCTTGATGTTTTAAAAAGCTTATTTTGTACCCAGTTAGCTCTTTCTGCCACATGCTTATAGATGAGGATATGAGATCTATTGCTCAAGTACAACCCCTGCCTGCCTTCTGCCATGCTTCTGATCATGATGGCCATGACCTTACTCTCTGAAACTGTAAGCTCTTTATGCTATACATTGTCATGGTCATAGTGTCTTTTCACAGCAATGGAAAAGTAATTAAGATGATTACTAAATGAAAGCCATGGGATATCTCCCTATGAGTTCTAAATAGCACAGCTATTGTTGCTATTTTTGTTTCTTAGCCATAACTAGATGGTAAGACCCTACTGCAGAAGATATCAGTAGCTTTGGATATGGGATAGAAAGATATCAAGCTTGACCTGACCAAGAAACTCTCTTCCTATTGGCTAGCACATATACTACTAGAAGACACTATGCAAGCTTCTATGGAGGAAAGAACAGTGGTCTTACCTAATGCTGGACTCTGCACACTACAATACTGGCATTCTAGATAGGCAAGATGTGTTCACTGGTGTAATAGTGACAAGTTGGTTATGGGGTAACCAACTACTTTTTGTTATGTTTAAGGCCTGTTCTACAGGAAAAATTTCATGCCTGGTACTACAAACTTGGTCAAAAGCCCATGACTGGGAAAATTTTAGGTCTGTGTGGAGATTATACTATTATATTATCAAACTGTCTTCCAAACTGTCTTTATACCCATAGATCTGTGCTGCTATCAGCTTTGGTTACAGAAGCCTCATTTTGCAGTGGGTAGTGGTTAATACACAGACTCACTACTGGTCAAAGTGATAAATACCAATAACTATGAGTGCTCAGCTATGTATGGGTCATCTATACCAACCTCCCAAATTCAAGGCTCAAGAAACATGAGGTAAAGTAGATGGAAATAAGGTTAATAACTTGTGGATGGGAAGAGCTATAAAAAACTGACTTCTAGCATGGCATGGATGTTACATAAATAAACACACAGCAGTGATGGTTACCTACACAGTAGCAGGTCAGTCAAAATTCTAGGGTGGAAGAGGAGAGGACACATGAAACCCCACCAATAGCACACAAGCAATAGGTAGCTGGTTGCTCTTGAGAGAAAGTTATTCTCCTTTTGGGATGTGCATACCAGTGCGCTTCCCATATCACAGTGGATGGCCACGAACTCATATGCATACAGACTGAACTAACTTGGATTTGAGGTTATTAATAACAAAAACAAAAATGAAAAAGAAGGCACGAAGCTGGAAGGAAAATGGGAGGTACTAGGTGGAGGCTGGAAGTAGGCAATAGCAAATGAATATGATTAATATATTATACAAATACATGAAACTTTAAGATAATAGAAAACATTATCTTTTAAAAATAAAATAGGTTGGAAACAGGAGAACACAAGAAATAGGACAGTAGCTTACCACAGTCGGCCTCTGAAAGACTCTACTGATCAAGGTTTTGAAGCAGAGGCTGAGACTCAGCCAAACTTTGGGCAGAGTGCAGGGAATCTTATGAAAGAAGGTGGAGATAGAAAGATCTGGAGGGGACAGGAGCTCCAAAAAGAGACCAACAGAACCAATAAAACTGAGCCCTTGGGGTCCTGCAGAGACTGATAACCCAACCAAGGACAATGCATGGGGAGGACCTAAAATCCGGCTCAGATTTAGCCCATAGACTCAACTGGGTTCCATAATAAGGGGAGCAAGGGCCGTCTCTGGCATGAACTCAGTGAGAGGCTCTCTGATCACCTACCCAACAGGGAGTTCAGCCTTGCCAGGCCACAGAGGAAGATAATGCAACCAGTCCTGATGAGACCTGATAGGCTAGGGTCAAATAGAAGGGAAGGAGGACCTTACCTATCAGTGAGCTAAGGAAGGGGCATAAGGGAAGAAGAGGGAGGGTAGGATTGGGAGGAGATGAGGGAGGGGGACACAGCCAGGATACAAATTGAATAAATTGTAATAAATGATAATAATAAGAAATTGGAACCTTGTTTTCTTTTGATGGCCATGAAAAGTGGTACTGCTGTTGTAACAACAACAAAAACAGTTTGATAGTCTCTTGGTCACTTTTATATTGCTTTATAATACACTATTACCAAGGCAACTTATAAAAGAATATGTTTATTTTGGACTTACAGTTTCAGAGGATTAGAATCTAGGACCATTGTGTTGGAGCACATGGCAGCTAGCAGACAAACATGGCATGCGCAGTAGCTGAGAGATCATATCTTGAGACACTTTCCCAAGGCTGAGATAGAGAGAATCAGAATGGCAGTGAGTCCTTTGAAACCTCAAATATGCCCCCCAGTGACAAACCTCCTCCCAAAAAGCCACATGTCCTAGTTCTTCCCAATAAGTTCCTCCAACAAGGGTCTAAGTATTCACATATATGATAATTTGGAGGCATTCCCATTTAAATCACCACAGATGTTGCTGGGTTTATTTTTCATGTATTAAAAATACAGGAAATTCAACTTCTGAATATTTGCCTAAGAGAAGTAAAGGCAGAAAATAAAAAATAATTTATGGATCTATGTTAAAACAGCATTATTCATAGGAGCCAACATGTAGGGGCAACCAAAGCACCAATTCATCTATCTATTCATGAGTCCATCAATCAATCCATCCATCAGTCAACCAATCAATCAACTGGATATGGTGGCACATTTACAGTGGAATATTATTCAACATAAAAAAGATGATAATTCTGATATACACTGCAGTGTACTGTGGTCATTGAGAACCTACACTGAGTGAAGTAAGGCACTTTCCTAAGGACAAATGCACTGAGTCCACTGTTGTTAATTAGTTGCCAGAGTAGTCAGTCTAATGCAAAGAGACAAGTAGGACTTGGGAGGGTAATAAAGAGTTAATGTCTAAAGGGCCAGAATATCAGTTTGCCATGATAGGGATTCTAGAAATGAAGATTGTGACTATCCAAAAATTGGATGCACAATGCTCCTGTTGTAGATAAAAACAAAACAAAAGAAAGAAATACCATGGAGTCTGGAGACTCATGCCTCTAATCACAGACAAGGTAAGAAAATTACCAGTTCATTGCCAGTTTTATTAATTTAGCCAAGTTATATCTTAACTTAAAGGAAGTGGAGGCCAGGTCTGTATTTCAGTGGTAATGTACTTATATAAATGTTGTTTTTATTTCCTCAGATGAGGTGATGAAATCAGAGCCATTCCCAAGTCCTTCTTGTTCTTTCTAAACTCCTGCTGGCTGCTTCAACTCAGCTGTTCTGGTTTAAGCTCCTGTCCATGCTGAGTAATTCACCTGGTTTCTTTTTTTTAATGTAATTTATTTATTTTTATATCAATCACAGATTAGGTACTTTGCATCCCAGACGTAGCCCCCTTCCTCATTCCCTCCCACTCTCCCCATCCCTCCCTCATCTCCTCCCTGCCCCCTCCAAGTCCACCAACAGGGGAGGACCTCCTTCCCTTCCATCCGATCCCAGATCATTTTGTCTCCTCAGGGCTGGCTGCAATGTCCTCCCCTGGGATCTAGCCAGGCTGTTAGTCCCTGGCATGTATGGGGGAGGGTCAAAGAGCCAGCCATTGAGTTCATGACTGAAACAGTCCCTGTTTCCTTTACTAGGGTCTTCAGTTGGACAACGAGCTACCATGGGCCACATCTGAGCGGGGATTCAAGACCATATTCATACATGGTCCTTGGTTGGAGAAACTGTCTCGTATAAGACCCCTGTGCCCTGCTCAGTTTGGTCTTTGTGGAGCTCTTGTTCTCCCCAAGTCTTACTAACTTCTCCTATTTTTATTATTATTTCCAGCCCTCTGCCAAAGGCTTGGTTGTGAGTCTTAATATCTGCTTTGATACATTGCTATATTGATTCTTTCAGAGGCCCTCTTTGGTATGCTCCTCTCCTGTTGCTTGTTTTCTCCTCCATTCAATGTCCATCCCATTTGTTCATCTAAACGATCATTGATCATTTTGGGACCTGGAAACGATCATCCTGAGTGAGGTATCCCAAAAGCAGAAAGAAACATATGGTATATACTCACTTATATAGACCTATAGGATAGGACGGTCATGCTGAAATCTATACACCTAGGGAAGATATTCACCTGGTTTCTTTTGGTTTCTCTTGACTTCTGGCTGAACTGCTCTGCCTAGCCTCAAAGTAATTCTAACAATCTGTTTCAATATTCTGGCTCCTTTTCATTCTCTAGCTTTATCTGTCTTCACCTTTGTCTAGCTTTTTCTGTCTGCAATCTGTCTGTAAAACTCTCCTGGTAAGAATCTTTGTCTCTCTGTCTCTGTTTGTCTCTCTGCACTCTTAAGTAGCCTCTCTTTCCCATCCAGTTCTTGTAAGAGTTGGGGATCTTATCTCTGACTCATTCTGTCAAATCTTTCTGTGATTTGTCACTTTGTCAGCCCCTCAATTAGATATAACTTTCAAACATGGCTGCTTTTTTTCTATAAATTAACCTTGCCTTCACTGTATTGGATTAAAGGTGTGTACTAAGGGCATGTATATATTCCAGCCAAATCATACTGTAATCCAGAGCATGTCTGCCTTCTAGCTGGATCACATAGACCTAAAAGGTCTTTGAATGTGATCCCTTGCCAGAGCAGCCATGTTGCAGGATTAAAATTTCTCTACAACCTTGCCGAGCACTCATGCCAGAAAGTCACTGGGTTCAGTCTCATGGCAATAAAGTAAGCAAATAAATAAATGAAATGGTGTTGCTAAAATCCTTTCCTAGAGAAGATGTACTCAGTGTCTATCTCTAAGGTCCCAGTGACAAACCAAAGGATAAATTTCACCACCAGCATTTACTCTAGATAACTAATAAGGTTTTGGGAGCTTTTTTTAATAGGTGAAGGGTTACTTCCAGGAGTGTGGGCTTTCCTCCCTCAATTGGCCATGCCTGGAAAGCTTTACCCACTGATGCCCATTACTTTTTATCATGGGTTCTTTTTTGGGTTTCCAGTACTAGTTGTGGATTTTTATTTTTCTGCAAAGCGGACCTTACATCCAACCAGAAAGTTGGATCTATCCACAAGTACCCTAGCCACTACATATTTTGCTTGGGACATTCGTAAGGACACATGCAGGATCCATAGCTGAGTAGGACTTTGGGGCTTAATTATCGTCAGCATCCTTCGTAGCAACTTCTGGAACCACAGGAACTAGCTTGAAGGGAGGAGACATTTCTGGCCCAGTCTGATTGTTTCTCCAAGTCTAACAGCAAAGAGTACAACCTCTTCAGCAATAGAGTCTAACCATTCCATTCTTGAAGGTAACCAAAAGCTGTGACAATAGCCTCTGTGGCCAAGAACTGGGGAGGTAACCCACTCCTAACACTATGACTCCAAATTAATCACCTTATGGCTTCAATGAGCATCAGTTTTTACCTTTTGGATACTCTTGAACATTTACAGTCACCTGCTATTTGAAAGTTTCCCTAATAATCTTGGTGGGTATCATTTTTGTCTTACCTAGCCATAAAGATCTCATGAATTCCACAGCAACAACTAATTTCGGTATCCTTTGTGAATGAGTTCCTCAATACTTGCTTCTTCAGGTACAGTTAATGTATCTTAAACGAATCAACAAATTAAAAACAAAAACACTCAAGGGTTAGTGTTCTACTTCCTGTATGTAATAAAATTTCTGCAATGGATGGGCAGAAGAGTGATACAAAGCATCACCATCTAACAACGTATAGTGGAACTGTGGAAATAACCATGGTCAAGTACGTTAAAACTCTGGATCATCTATTCTAAGCAAGTATCAGGTGATCACAGAAAGTCAAAACTGAAGAGATACAGAAGTCAAACATAATAAGCAAAGTCTAACAGAGCAGAAGATTGTATCCACTACAATCAATTGTTTCTTCCACAGATCCATGCTACGTACAGTGGCATGGTCAGGAGGCTTTCACAACCCTCAATTTTCTCTGGGAGCCATTCTGTTCCATACACTGGATCAATATCATGGAGCCTCCCTGCATTTCCATACCCCTGATGATCATGGTGGCATGGGCATATGTGGCATAGCCATGCTCGGAGTAATGGTAAATGAGATCTGGATCTCCTCTGCTGAGCTTGCAGCCCAGGCTGGTTCATGGGTCCTAGAGGCTGTGGCTGAGCACCATGGCTATCACTGCAGCTGCAGCCTCTATAGCCACCAAATGTGGCTTCTGGGGCAGGCCCTGAATAGGCAACCTTTCTCACAATTATCATAATCTTGCAGGAGAGAAATATACTCTGCTTACTTAGGGTGGATAACTGTCCACCCCTTGGACAGCCTTGATCTTCTGTACCTGTATTGTTTTATCCTGGAGGCCTTCTGTGGACTGCCCCCTTGAGCTTTAAAGCCTCTCAGAAGCTCATTAGCACAGAATAGGGCTGTCAATTTTTTTCCTTATGGACTCAGGCTCAATATAAATCATGTCACATTTGGTTTCAAGTAAACCAGACAGATCTCTTCCTCTGCTTTGCCTTTCAATTATCTCTTACTGTTTCTCTACTTTAGAGACACTCTTTTCATACTATTCTAAGGCACTTAGATCCTCCAAAGCCTATTTCATACAGATCCTTCCCCACCAAAGGAGTCAACAAAGCTGCTAAAGCCCCATGTCTGTCTTGGAGTCCTACCTGGGTCCAATTCTTCCTTAAATCTCTGGGGAACACTTTCCTATCAGGCTCTGTGAACTGCGTGTTATACACTGCTTCCCTCATACCGAATTTCCTCAGTGGACTTTGTCCCTCCTCTACTGTCCTCCAACCCCTGATATTCATGGGGTTTCCACTGGTGGTGACCTACTGTTTCTAACGACTTGTATGAGACACCCCATCGGGGACTGATTCTCCATGTACTGCCTCAGGTTATGAGGCTGTGTCTCATGGATGGACATGTGGTTACCGTGCTCGGTTTCCACTGCACTCTCACTTTTACCATCTGCCCCTGTATTCCATAACCTCACAAGTACCTTGGCTTAAATCAAGTATAGAAATTCCAGTAAGGAATATTTTCTGATTACCATCGTCTCTTGCCCAGACCGTTGTTAAAACGTCTACATCATACTGGATCATGAATTTTTTTCTCTGTATCGAAGATCAGATTCTGTGTAGAGTATCTTTTGTTGTTTCCAAGCCACTTACTTCCTTATCACTACCTGACTCCTCCCAGGCGCTTCAGGTTTTGGAGTTTCAGGAGGAGTTCTGTGCTCCTCATCAAGTTAGGACCTTCTTTTCCTTTTTGCCCCTTGCTATAGCAGTCACCACCCATCATCTCTATTTCTGCTTCTATGCTATTGAATTTACCTGCTAAGTCACACTTCACTGTCAAGGCCACCAACCATAGCATATACCTTTCTTAATGCAATTCCCCCTTACTCTGAAACCTCAGTGCTGACATCTGAGAAGGCTGACCCTTTCGTCTTTGCTAGACAAAATCACTACCCATAGCAGTGGCCAGGCTGCCTCTGCAGCTGTCCGCAGGTATCTCTGCCCCTCATGTGCTACTGAAGGGCTTGTAATGTCTGCTCTAGACCATTGGCAGTTCTCGGAGCTTTTCCACACTCCCAAGGCAGTCCCTACCCACCAAACATCATGAGACTTGCCCCACTAATAGTCGCTTCCCCGTAGCTGCACCTCAATAACTGTCTCCCTTCTCTCTACCTGTCTGGCCTCTATCTCAACAAGCTCTACAAAGACAAATTACCATTTAAAAAAAATCTCTGGAGCTGACCCTGTCACTCCTCTGTCATGTGGTGGCCTGAAAGGGGGAGGGGAGGAGTGCCCTCCATCCCCTTCCCACTAGAAGCAGTTGGCAGAGTTCACCGCAAGGTCATGAGAGCTGGTAAGCTAGTCCCCGGCTCCGCACCAGCTGCCAGTACTCAGGAGAGGCCGTGCACCTTGCCTGGGCAGCACTGTAGGGTTGGCCCTAGTCAAGAGGGCACAGGTGAGCCAGCCCCAAGGGTGTGAATGAGGGAGAGCTGACCCTGCCACTCCTGTGCCGTGGGGTGCCATAGGTACGGGGGTGATGTCCTCCCCTCTTACCCTCCTGACTTATCACTTACAGCAGTTGCAGGAGCTGGCCCTGGGGTTATGAGAGCTGGTAAGTGAGCCTTATCCCTCGCCAGCCACAGCCCTCTGGAAAGCAGGCCCTGCACCTCACCGGGGCAGCACAGTAGAACTGGCCCTGGTGAAGGGGCACCGGTGAGCTAGCCCCAAGGACAAGGGTGCAGGAGAGCTGGTTCCCCCACAACTCATCTGCCTTGAAGTGGCCTGGGGGCAGAGGGCAGGCAATGCCCCGCAACCTCCTCACCACCTATGGTAGTCAGGAGTCAGGAGAGCTGGCTCCCGAAGGCTTGAGAGCAGGAGAGCCATCCTTGCTCTCTCACTGGCCTTAGCATCTAGTCTGGGCAACACTGTGGATCTGGCCCTGAGAGTGAAGGCACGGGTGAGCCAACCCTGAGGGAGTGAGGGTGGAGGGCTGTCCCCGCCCCTCCCCTCTAAGGCTGCAGCACTTGGGAGAGCGGGCCCCATGCCTTGACTGGGCAGCACAGTAGAACTAGCCCTGTAGGAGGAGGTGCAGGTGAGCTGGCCGAGCCGCAAGGGCAGAGAGCAAGAGAGCTGGCCCTGCCTCCTGCCTCCTGCCAAAGGCAGACAGCAGCACCGAGTGGCCTAGCTACAGCAGTGCTGAAGAGCATGCCCTGGTGGCAGTATTTAACCTCTTATCTTAAGGTTCTTATCAGTTTTATTATTAATTACAGTTTGTTCACTTTGTATCCCAGCCGTAGCCCCTTCCACATCCCCTCCTAATCCCACCCTCCCTCTCTCTTTTTCTCCTATGCCCCTCCCACAGTCCAATGATAGGGGTGGTCCTCCTCCCTTTCCGTCTGACCCTAGCCTATCTGGTTTCATCAGGACTGGATTCTTTGTCTTCTTTTGTGGACTGGTAAGGCTGCTCCCCCCTCAGGTGGAAGTGAGCAAAAAGCCAGCCCATGAGTTCTTAAAGTCACAATGACAAACCGAATCACTTTTCTACTGAAGTTCTGGAGAACCAATGAGTTTATTGGACTTCCTTACAGAGTAGAGGTGAGAGGTTACATACAGGAGTGTGGTCACTTCTCCCCCAAAAGGCCCTACTTACCCTTCTTCATGCCATGATTTTGTCTGGTTTGAAACTATGTAGATATTCTATATGTTGTCACAGTCTCTCATGAGTTCCTATGTGTATCAATTCTGTTGTATCTGGATGATCTGGCTTCCTTGAAGTTGTCAATCACCTCTGGCTCTTATGCTCTTTCCCCTTCCTCTTCTACATAAGTCTGTACACCTTGGTAGGAGAGATTTTAGAGCTGAGTCCTCCAGAGACTCTCACTCGCTGCATCTTTTCCTATTGTAGGTCTCTGTGTTAATTACCATCTACTGCAAGAAGAATCTTTGCTGAAGAGGTATGAAAAATACTGATCTATCAGTATTACAATATGTCATTAGGAGTCATTTTATTTCTATATTCATTTAGCAGAATAAAAACACATATATAATTAAAAATAAAAAATGAATCTTAAATTACTTTTTTGTTATTTAAAAAAAAAATCCTAATCGTAAAGACTCAGGAGCCAGATGCTGGGGTGAAAACCTGCTAGCTCAGAGAGGCAGAGAAGGCTTCCATCTGACCTTCCTTTTCAACTCAGGTCTAGATGGAAACAAACCAAAAGGCTTACTAACTCAGCAAAAACAAACAAACAAACAAATAAAACCCAAGGCCTAAGTTAAAGGCAAAGATCTAAAGCCCCAAAGAGGCAGCTCAGAAAGTTCCTACTTCTCTGTGCTGTCTTAAATACCCCTCAACTCAAAGGCCCTCCTATTCCTTAATCCCTGTCAGCTGGTTTCTTGCTCCACCTCTGACCTTGGGTTGACTTTATTAAATCCTGTGTACGGAAAGCTCTTGGATTAAAGGTTGTGGTGGAACCGCATCATAACAACAGGGTTACACTAAACAGAAAGTTCTTGAATTAAAGGTGTGTGATAGGGCTCAACCACACCAAACAAGAAACAATGTTTTACAGTTCACAATTTTTGGGTTCACAATGGGATTAACTATCCTACAACAGTTTTTATAAAGAAGTGCAATAAAACAAAAAGAAAGGACTATAAACCCACAGTATGCAAAATAAGAGACAATTTTTAAAAGTCTTTGTTTTAATGACTAATTTTAAAATTTGTGTGTTAACAGGATGATTTATTAGAATGCTCATTTCATTTGTGTTCAAAGCATATACTCAGTTGTGTTGCTCTGTCCATTTTGTATTTAATTCCTTTCTTGCTCTAAATGATGGCTTCAAGTGTATTTTGGTAACCTAACCTATGTTTACTGATGGACACATCGCATCAAGGTAGAATGTATTTCTCTCACTATTTCACAAGCCTACAAGCGGTCCCAGACCCAGGCATCTGCCCAACCACCAACATTATCCTCTGAATTATCCAGCAGTGAAGCAGTGTTTGTGTGTAGGTGTGTGAGCGTAGGTGTGAGTGTGTGGGTTCCCAACAGATCACATACAAATGTTCTCCAAACGGTGATGAGATTGCAATAGACACACCTTAGAAAGCTGAAAATATTGCAGACAGAACTCAGTGCACCCAGCCTAGCACCCAGGAGCTGTCTCACTGTGGCTGCCCAGCATCACCATATGATATCATAGCATATTGTCCTAACCCGGAGACCGACTGCAATTGAAAACTCAAACAGCTCTGCTGAGTTTGTGATGATTTTGCACCATTGGGAAGTAAAATGACCCGTATGTTAAACCATTTTCTTTTTAAGTCATGGATCTAATTGTTCATAGACAGTAAATAAAAAGATAACGGGAAAAGCCCACATCTACTCTCCCCACACTTGACGGAACTCTACAGAATCTGCATTGCCCCTGATCACAGAAACTCTGGGCACTGGTATTTTCATTGAGCCTAGTCATGTTTTCTTTGTGTCTTTAAGACAGTCTTTGTTTCCTTTCACATCACAAGCACAGAGAATCTTCTTAGACCAAGATGTCAGCTAATGTCACTTATTAGTTGACTGATCCAGAAATGTATGAGTTCCTTAATCTGGCTCACTAAACGAATATATCCACATGGATTGGCAGAGTCATAAGAGATTCATAGAGCAGATACAGAAGCAGAAACTAGAGTAATTTTTCCATGAGGGATTCAAAGGATTTACTTAAGACCCCATCTTCTCTCCACAGACTCTGCTTAATTAAGGAGCCTAAAATTAGAGAAAGTCAAATTACAGCTGTATTATTTGTTCCAAAGCAAATACGGGGTTCCAACTTAAGTACTTCAAGGTAACTACTTCCATACCTGACATATCCAGTTAGCAACTACTGCTAAATCTTAAGTAGATTTCAACCTAAGCAGGCTAATTTGTCCTCAGTCTGTTAGATTTACACATCAGAGGCAGTATAGTATAGCATAGCATAGCATAGCATAGCATAGCATAGCATAGCATAGCATAGCATAGCATAGCATAGCACAGCATAGTACAGTATGGAAGCTACCGTTTAAGTGCATGAGGGGCAGGGTTACCAGATTGTCCAGGGTTGAGAACTAAAGATATGAGAGCAGGCACTGACACAGCCCACCACCTCCAAACAAAAGTTGGCACATAACCAGGCACACACATGTATGCCCATAATCCCAAAAATTGGGAGGCAGAGGCATAAGGACTTCCATTAGACAAATGTCTGGTTTTAATATCAATTCCCAAAACAGACAGAGCTATATATTGAAATCTTGTCTCGTAAAATGGAAGGGAGGAAAAAGGGAAGTTTTTAAAAAGGAGTAAAATTAATACAGTGGCCAGTGTTCCCTTGAGTGGTGGAACAAAGCCCATAGGATGGATGACTTTTGGGCTGGAGTCTCCTCGACCTCTCACTCTTTCAAGGCCATTTGATCCTGTTCTTGTTTCTCTCAGGCTCACACTGAGATGGTCCTTTGCAGGATTCAATTCCAGGAATGCTTTCCCAATTTCCCTTTAGTGATATGCTATCTCTTCCAGTACATATCTCAGCTATTTCAGTATGGCATCTAGTGCTCCCTATGACTCCACTCTGCAGCAACCTATGGACCAATAGAGAGCAGAAAGAGAACTCTTTGGGTGTCATATTTCTTAGTCTTTCTCTTCTCTTGGCATCTTCTCTCCTTTTTTAATATAATTTTTTATTTATTCACTTTGTGTCCCCCACCCTCATTCCCTCCCAATCCTTCCTTCCCTTCCTCCCTCATCTCCTCCCATGCCCCTCCCCCAGTCTACTCCTCCCCTTGCATTTGACCCTAGCCTATCAGGTCTCATCAGGACTATCTTTCATAGGCTTCCTCTGTGGCCTGGTAAGGCTGCCCCCCACCCCCACTCAGTAAGGCTCGCTCCACTCAGGGGAAGGCAATCAAAGAGCCAGCTACTGGGTTCATGTCAGAGACAGCCCCTGCTCCCCTTATAAGGGATCCATTTGGAGAATGAGCTGCCATGGGCTACCTCTGTGCAGGGGGTCCAGGTTATCTCCATGCATGGTCCTTGGTTGGAGTATCAGTTTCAAAAAAGACCCCTGGGCAGAGATTGTTTTGGTTCTGTTGCTCTTCTTGTGGAACTCCTGTCCCTTCCAGGTCTTTCTATCTCCCATTTATTTCATAAGATTCCCTTCACTCTGCCTGAAGTTCAGCTATGAGTCTCAGCATCTGCTTTAATGCCCTGCTGGGCAGAGTCTTTCAGAGGCCCTCTGTGGTAGGCTCCTGTTTTGTTTCTTGTTTTCACCTTCTTCGGGTGTCTATCCCATCTGCTTTTCTGAATGAGGATTGAGTATCTTACCCAGGGTCCTCCTTCTTGATTAGCTTCTTTAGGTGTACAGATCTTAGAATGATTATCCTGTATTATATGTCTAACATCCACTTATAAGTGAGTATAAACCTTGTGTGTCTTTCTGCTTCTGGGATACCTCACTCAAGATGATCTTTTCTAGTTCCCACAATTTGCCTGCAAATTTCATGATTTCCTTGTTTTTTATTGCTGAGTAATATTCTATTGTGTAGATGTACCACAATTTCTGTATCCATTCATCAGATGAGGGGCATCTGGGTTGTTTCCAGCTTCTGGCTATTACAAATAAAGTTGCTACAAACACGGTTGAGCAAATGTCCTTCTGGTATTCTTGAGCATCTTTTGAATATATGCTTAGGAGTGGTATAGCTGGATCTTGAGGAAGTGCTATTCCTAATTGTCTGAGAAAGCACCAGATTCATTTCCAAAGTGGTTGTACAAGTTTACATTCCCACCAGCAGTGGAGGAGGGTTCTCCTTTCTCCACAACCTCTCCAGCATGTGTTGTCACTTGAGTTTTTGATCCTCGCCATTCGATTGGGGGTAAGGTGAAATCTCAGGGTCGTTTTGATTTGCATTTCCCTGATGACTAAAGACATGGAACATTTCTTTAAGTGTTTCTCTGCCATTCTAAACTCTTCTATTAAGAATTCTCTGTTTAGCTCTGTTCCCCATTTTTTAATTGGATTACTTAATTTGTTGCTGTTTAGCTTCTTTAGTTCTTTATATATACTGGATATTAGCCCTCTGTCAGATACAGGGTTGGTAAAGATTCTTTCCCAGTCTGTAGGCTGTCGTTTTGTTCTGACGACAGTGTTGTTTGCTTTGCAGAAGTTTTCAGTTTCATGAGGTCCCATTTATTGATTGTTGATCTTAGAGTCTGTGCTGTTGGTGTTCTGTTCAGGAAGTTGTCTCCTGTGTCAATGAGTTCAAGGCTCTTCTCCACTTTTTCTTCTAACAGGTTCTCTTTAAGCCCCCACAACCTTGACAATACTTAGTGGAATCTGGCTGTTGGGCTCACTAGAAGCAGGAGGAGCACCGCAGATTCAACACCTACCCACAGTACCACTGCCCTGTTTCTAGTGCACTTCATACCACTGCTGAGGACTGGTCACCACAGCCTCCTCTATCTCCCCATCTTTCTTGTCCATTATACACATTCCACTATTGGGATGCCATCTGCATGAGACCCCTCAACAGAGCCAACCAAGCAACATGACTTTGAACTTCAGAACCTGCTTTAATTTTGTCAAGTTCCCAGACTTGCCCCCCCCAACAGGTAATGAACTAAAACAAAGGTCACAGAGAACCTCTAATACTTTCAATAAAACAGAAAACAAAATAGGTGGAACAGGGGTTGGGGCAGGATGGTTCAGTAGATAAAAGTGCTTGATACACAAGCCACAACAGGAGTTTGTTTTCTCAGAGAACGCACTACACGGAATCAATTCCCAAAAGTTGTCCTCTGACCCTTACATGTACTGCATAGCCTATACGTCCCATATTCTCAAGCGTATACCATACACACATGTGCACACAATAACAACAAAACAAATTCAAAAGACAAACTAGAGCTATCTCAGTCTGTTAATATCTTAGACATTTAATTCTTTCAGGTATTTGGATATTTTAATGGTGTGTCATTGTCGCAAGGCCATAGTGCCCAAAGATTTAGTCAAACCCCTGTCCAGATAACACTGTGGGGATCATTTTAGCTATAACTAACATTGAATAAGACAGATGTCTGCTAGAATATAATGGGAATTACTTACTCAGTTGAAAGATTTCATTAAAAATACTAAGGTCCTCCCAGGAGAAAAGAATTCACCTTCTAGACCAAGTTATTACTCAGACCCACTCTTCTTTGAGTGTCACCTGCCAGAAAAACCTGAGCTTTCCAACACCCACAGCCACATAGACTGTTCTCTTTCCCTTTATCTTGCTCTTCCACTGAATCTTCATATACATATATGTATACATACACATGTATAAATATGTGCCTTCTGACTATAGTTATGCGCACATGGAGAGACAGGTTTGTTTTTAGGAATGGCTCAGAATTGTGGAGGACAGCAAGTCTAATCTCTCCATGTATGCAGGTGCACAACGTCTTGTTGGCACTAATTCTGTAAGAATGCCAAGCCTTACTAGTCTTACCTCTCCTGCCAGTTAACAGGCTGTAACAGAAAAAACCGAAAGGAAGGGGCAACCCAAGAAAAGGGAGATGCTATAGTTGGTTGAATGTGGAATGTTCAGGGCTCCAGGAAGAAAATGGATACAATGAGAGAGAGAAGAATGTAGTGCTGGCTGAATCAAATGCAGAAACTACTTTACATAAAGGTACAAACAAGACACATACAATTATTGAACAGTCTGAAAGATACCTAGACAGAACTAGATTCCATGGATAGATGTTGCCTGCTAGTTCTCGCTACTAAGCTCAAGACCTTCTGACCTGCCGACCTGCCTCTGTCCTCTCTATGAAAATCTATTTTGGCTCTAACAAACCCACAAATCCAAAGCTACAACTTCTCCACAATCCTTTCTATATACCTTTACATACATGGGTTAAAATATCAATAAAGGACAGCAGCACCAACTCACAGAGAAAGACATAAACATGGGAGTCATACACCTCCCTTATAACTTACCATCAAGCAAATGTTGGTTCATGCTCCTGGAGCACCAATATTGTTAAGCCTCCTCCATGTTCATCTAAACATTTTTTCTTGCCGTTACTATGGCAAGAAGTTGGCACAAATATATGCACAAATTAATATCTAATTCTTGAATTACAATATTTTAAGAATTAATATAAATGATGTAGTGTATTTACATTAATATCAATTGTTGATATAATTACTATGAATTCCATCCATTTTGCTTTTACAGAAAATATGAAGTCCTTAAGCAGACTCCAAGAGAAGAGCACTAAACCCCTTCAGCCTCATCTTTTTCTGGTATTTTTTTCATTCTGTACTCTTGCCGTTTTATCCTAAGCCCTAGGCCTTATCACAAAGATTTATTCTTTGAAAATGTGTTTCCCAAATCTCCAGCTAGCTACCCCTACTCACCACCCATTTCCCCCAGCCTTTCACATTCAAGGACGCTGCACAGGACCTCTTTTCTGCCCTGTCTACCTGTTATTTGCTCTTCTAAGAAATTGCATTCCATGTAGTGTTTATTTCATTCATCATTACAAAGGGTTAACGCCTTCCCCAATGGACTTCCAAGTCCTTTGAAATAGAAGGCAAGGCAGGTTTTTCCTCAAATATAATGACAGAAGCAAACACAGAGTCTGGAACATCAGAGACACTCAACAGACACACATTCAAACAGATTAAAATGTTAAGTGGGTGAGTTATCTAACATATATGACTATTGAACAATGTAAATTGGATTTGCACATTCAAGATGAGCAGAAAAAAAAACATTTGCAGCCTGAAGTTAATCAACAAAAACAAATAAGTAGGACAGTATAATTTGTATTCCTGTGAGATCTGTTAGCATGCCCTTGGCTCCAGAGTGCTATAATTGAGAATAATTGACATATGCTGTAACTTTTCCTATGACTGAAATGAAGAGCGCAGGTGCATCTGCTGGAACCATACACAAGGCCCTGCTTTTCAGTTCTTAACACACTCCCCAAGTGATGTGAGGGGAGAAAGTACGTTTTCATTATATTAGATCCTGTGGACTAGAAGTTTACCCAGCTTAATATTTTGTGTGAGGAATCTTTTCCTGCACAGTGGTATAATTTAAGCAATGATGACATCTTAACATAAAGTTGTCAACACTCACTGAAATGCTTCTGGACAGAGCACTCATCAGATAATTAAAAAAGATTAATGGAAATACAGAGAGTGCAGCCAAGTCACTGATGTAATAGGTTTGTCATTTCCAGATTAGAAGCAGGAAACAAGACCCACGTTCACAAGTACTCTGTCTCTCTGACCATGAAGCACACTACATATGTGTCCTCTGTGATTTGGTAGGTTATAAGATTTTAAGATGTCCCTCTCTGGATACTCTGCTCCATGTACATTTCACAACTAGTCACCAGGGTCTAGCATAGTGCAAGGGACATCGCAAGTATAACATATTCTTGAAACACAACGAGTGGTTTTCAGCATGTGTGCATATGTTTGTACGCCTGTGTGTATAAAACATAAACACATATGTTGGACTAGGCCTGCCAAGGGATTGCGCGTGCCACTGTCCTCCATCTACATCTCTTCTCCTGAAATCTTGAGAGGCTATGCACATTGAGCTGTCACTTCTGGTGACAAGTCCTTTCTTCCGAAAGCTCTTGAAGGATTTCCTAACAGTCTATTTCAGTTACCCTTTAAAAAGAAGTGTGGATCCAAGATGGCTGCCACGAGAGAACACTGTGTCTGAGGAGTAGGAGAGCAGAAACAACGCAGCGACCAGGAGACTGAACTCTGGGACCTAAAACACCAGCATCTGTGATTGCCAGGTGAGCGGAACTCCTACAGTGAGAAAATCAAGTGGGAAAACCCTAGGGACACCCAGTTATTCCGCGGAAATATCTCCGGGTGACCAGCGGCACACAGCTCTGATCTGAAGGAGCAGCCACGCTGGGTGCCCTCAACCTCCATTATAGAATAAATCACACAGTCTCGTGGGCAGTCTGAGGAGGAACCGGATACCATTTTCACTGACCAGCACACTGTGAGCGAACACTGCACCCTGGTTCTGCTTCAACCCGCGGGTGTGCTGCAGGCTCAGACCGATCACCGGAACCACCCCAGACTGAGTGGGTTGGGGGACCGTTTTGACCAGTCCGCACACTGCGGGGGCGCCGAACGCTTCCGCCAGCAAAAATTCAGTAAGTGTGTGACTCTGCCAGAACCCGAGTTCTGCCTCAACCCACGGGTATGCGGCAGGCACACACCGATCACTGGAACCACCACAGACTGAGAGAATCCGGGGACCTTCTTGACCAGTCTGCACACTGAGGGAAAAAGCTGCACGCATCCGCCAGCAAAAACCCCAGTTTGGTTGTCTGTCCACGGGCCAGACAGAGAAGGCCTCGGGCACCATTTCAGACAGGCCTAAATACAGCGGATGCACATCAACCCAAACCCACTGTGTGTGCCCCAAATATAATCTCAGACCATGGTGCACAGCCCCTGGCCCAGAAGGAGGTGCCAAATCTCCATTCCAGGGGAGAGCCCTTAGCAGCAAGCCCAGGGCAGAGTGCACAGTCCCCAGCTGACATCTCAAACCTGGACACTCAGACTCTAGCACAGAGTGAGGAGTAAAGACTCCAGACCAGAGGGGTGACCAGCCT
>CM053758.1:37528020-37554789 GCA_028658305.1 Pachyuromys duprasi | reverse complement strand
AGTGGAGGAGAAAACAAGCAACTGAACAGGAGCATGCCAAAGAGGACCTCTGGGGGGGTCAAGTAGCGATGTATCAGAGCAGATATTAAGACTCGCGGTCAAGCCTCTGACAGAGGGCGAGAAGTAATGATAGATCTGGGGGAGGTGGTTGAGACTTGGGGAGAACAAGAGCTCCACAAAGACCAAACTGAGCAGGGCACAGGGGTCTTGTATGAGACGGTTTCTACAATCAAGGACCATGTGTGGATGTGGCCTGGAACCCTCGCACAGATGGGGCCCATGATAGCTCAGTGTAGGACTGAAGACCCTACTCAGGGAAACAGGGACTGTTTCAGTCATGATCTTGATGGCTGACTCTTTGACCCTCCCCCATACAAGCTGGGGATTGACAGACTGGCTAGATCCCAGGGGAGGACATTGCAGCCAGTCCTGCGGAGACAGGATAAGGTTGGGTTGGATGGAAGAGGAGGAGGTCTTCCCCTGTTGGTGGACTTGGAGGGGGCTGGGAGGAGGGAGATGAGGGAGGGAGTGGGAGGGGAGGAGGGAATGAGGGAGGGGGCTATGCCTGGGATTCAAAGTACCTAACCTGTGATTGAGATAAAAATAAATATATTAAAAAAAAGAAGTGTGAAGAGAAAGGGTAAACTCTAAAATAATAAGGGAAAACTATGAAGTGAATATTTGAATTAGAAACAACCATATTTAATGCACTGTTCTGCACATAACTGCACAGTTATACTTTCACAAAGTGGCAGTATGGTGGGTTTATTTGCACATAAACACGTGAACATGCATTGCACTAATCATCAAAATTAATTGCAATGGGCTTATAATTTAAATAATTTATCCACTAACTACATTAATGAGAAAATGCTTGCAAGAAAAATTAAAATACAGAAAATCGAAAAGATGGTGGTTTAAAAAGGCGGGGAGGAATCCTGTGTCTGTTGCAGTTCCATGAATGATGGCTTACTGCAGCCAGTTAAGCTTGCCTTTAGGCTTAATACCCAAGGAGCCTCAGCCATTTGCGTTGACATTGGTTCTGTTCTCATTGTTCTGAGTGGCACCTGTATTAGACTCTGGAGGGCTTCTCTACCTCAGCTTGTTCCCAAGTAACTGAGACAGAGACCTTTTAGTTATGAAAGCTGTAAGGCACCATAACTGGGCAGGTATATTCTCTAAGCTACTTTGCTATTTTCCAGCTACACACCCCAAATTAATTTTCATAATTGTTCCTGCCTGGGCTGCTTCTGTTCCATCAGGCCAGCCCTCATGGCCACATACTTATGGTGTGTACTGCTCCATGGCAACTTCCTTCTTCAATTTCTTCTGCTTCTCTCTCCCTTGCCCCAGATTCTCTGACCCTCTCTGACCCCAAGCCCTAGAACCTATGTTCTGCTGACTTCTCTTCTGCCTAGCTATAAGTCTTTCAGCTTCATTTATTAAGCATTTATTAACTTTCAATTAAAGAGCAAGGTTTATACAACATCACTTCGTGTGTGTGGGAATGTGCTTGTCTGGGTAGCAACCAGATCTTGGGGGTCAATATTTAGCATTAAAATACATAGCACCAGGCCAAACTTCAACATCTCAGAATATCACTTCAATAGTCTTCTGTCTTCATTCACCAGCACTATTTATATGGGCTTCGTGTCATCTAGCAAATAGCATCTTTGGTTTTGAAATTTTAATGCAAAATTCAGTCAAGGCTTCTGTTAAGGAAGACCTCCACATCCTGCTAGCCTTTACCTATGTTTCCATCTATCTAGTCTAATGACAATAACATGGTTATTAATCATATTCATAATATTCTGCCATGTCTTGAGGCTTTCATGATGGCTTTAATTCTTACCTGTTTTACACTGTGTCCTCAAGCTCTGGAAAGAAAAATGAAGTTGCCTCATCATGTGTCTTAATTGTGCTTATTTTCCAAATTCCTGAGGGGGGGAACTTCTTTGACCTTATGGAGTTCGCAGTCTCTATGCAACCCAGTTTTGAGACACAAAATTACAGGCACACTGTAATGACTTTCTCAGTAATACACCAAATCTATCCATCCTATGTCAGGGTGCTGTGAGAAACTAGTCAGATGATTCGGCTCCAAAATCCATAGCTTAGGCAGTGTTTAGTGAGGATTTCCTCAAGGGCAAATTGTTCATGTTGTGTGGAATTTCACAGCACACAGATCAAGGCAGAGAGGAAAGAGTACAGCATATATGGATAGAAAGTATGTCCCTGCTGTAGCCAGCCTAAGCTCAGCATCATCAGGAGCACTGGGAGGGGAGACAGTGTCTGGTGTTACCTCAGAGGAGGAGGCAGGCAGATCTGATACGTTTCATCAGCTCCTGTCTGCTCCCAGCTGGAAATTCTCCTGTTGAATGTTCTTTAGGGACAGACAGAAAATACCTATACCTGAGGCTTTGTCTCTGTCTCAGTTGCTCAGCTCTGACCTCAAAGCTCTAAATCAACCACTCGTTATCGAACATCTTTTTTTTGTTTATGGGTCCAATGAGAGTTTAGCAACACCACAATTGTCATAATGGTGTTTTTGCCTCCTTCCAACTTCTTGACATTCAAGATGTAAACAGCTTTGGCCAAGTGTATCTCCAATCAAGCTTCCTTAGTGCTATGGGTTCTGGGGCCATGGAGGAAAAAAATGACTCCAAATTTCATCATAATGAAAATAAACAAAAAGACAATAAGCATCATTTTATGATGGATACTCAAGTAAGGCACCAAGTGATCAGCTCTCACTTCAACAATGACTGTAACACAAGAAGTACTTAATATAGAATACCCCAACATGAAGTGTCAGATTGTGGTGGTGTGAATGGGAAAGTTCTCACAGAGTGAAGAATTTGAGCAGCTGATCAAAAGTCAACCTGTTATTTGAGGGAGGTTTAGGAAGTGGAGGAAGGATATCACTAGACATACTTGTTAGAGGAAGTATGTCACTAGAGACAGGCTTTGAGAATTTGAAGCCCTGGGCCATTCCAGGTCACTCTCTCTTCTTCCTGCTTTCAGTTCAAGATTGCTCAAGGTAGTTATTCCAGTTACTATGCCTGCTGCTTGTTGCCACTCTTTCCTGACATGATAGAAAATTATCTTTCTGAAACTGTAGGCCCAAATAAGCCCTTCCTTCTGTAAGCTGCCTTGCCATGATGTTCTTTTACAGAAATAGAAACCAGAATAGGACACAGGTATTATCAACTATTTACACCTCACAAATGTCACACCACATGTCATACTCTACGAGTACACTTACAGGGGAGGGAGCAGTACTGCAGTGTAAGAAACATGTACATATTCAAATCCATGAGGGCTTTGAGGTCATAATGATGTCTTGGCAGCTCTGAGCCCATAAAATGTGGAACCTCATCCATCTCTATCATAGTAGTTCCAACAGTGTCATTCTTTCATCAATTGGTGGAAGCGATGTATTACTTTTTTAATTAAATTTTTATTTTTATATTAATTATAGTTTATTTATTTTGTATCCCAGTATAGCCCCTCTCTCATTCCCTCCCAATCCCCCCTCCCTCCCTCATTTCCATCCATGCCCCTCTCCAAGTCCACTAATAGGGGAGGTCCTCCTCCCCTTCCATCTGACCCTAGTCTATTGGGTTTCATCAAGATTGGCTGTACTGTCTTTCTCTGTGGCCTGGCAAGGCTGTTCCCCCCTCAGGGGATGGTAATCAAAGAGCCAGTCACTAAGTTCATGTCAGAGACAGTCCCTGTTCCCCTTACTAGGGTACCCACTTGGATACTGAGCTGCCATGGCCTACATATGAGCAGGGGTTCTAGGTTATATCCATGAATGGTCCTTGGTTGGGGTCTCAGAAAAGACCCCTGTGCCCAGATTTTTTGGTTCTGTTTATCTCCTTGTGGAGCTGCGGTATATTTCTTTTCTCAATGTTAACAATATTATTGTATGTAGTTGGATGAAAATAATGAGCAGTGAAATGTTAAAATGCATTCAATACCTCATGTTGTCAGGGTCCATAGTGGAGGTTCTGTGTAGAAATAAACAAAGGCCAATCAAGCAAAAACAATGGATATTGCTAGAACTTTGAGGCAGCCACCAGCACTTTTGTTTGACAGAGACACAAAAGCAAGTGCATGGGGGGTGGGGAGGTCAAGGGAGAAGCTTCATAGTGGAGCAGAGAAAGGTCCTTTCCAGGGTTCCCAGTTGGAAGCTGATGGTTTTAAAAGGCAGATGCCAAGAAGAAGGCCTTCCTATGCAATTGCCTGAGTTGTAGTGTGAACAGTAAAAATGAAAGAAGCTAGAAGTCACTGGTCATGTCCTGATTAATCCTGGCTGTTTACTACAGAAGCTGTGCTCTCAGTTTCTACAGGAGTTCCAGAATCCTATCTTTTAACATGATTTGGCACCGCCCAATTGTATGTTGTTTCTAACTCAGGTGACCTTATTATAGACAGTAAATAGAGGGTGAAAGAAGATCATGCGGGGTGCATAGAGAGGAAAAACCACCCCAAGAGCCAGAGGTTGAGACTCAAATGAACAATGAGATGAAGGCTACTTACATACACATATTCTTGTCCACATGCTCACACACATGCATATTCAACCACCCACATGCACACATAAACACATACACGCACACACTTATGTGGACCTATATGAGTTCATGCAAGGTCATTCCTAAAGTTTCAGGACAATCTATCTTGTCATTGTTACCAGAATCCCCCTTTAATGTACCCCAGGGGAAAGTCTTTCTTCCCGCCAAAGGCAGAGGGTGCTATTCATCTCTCGGCTTGCCCTGTGTGTACAAGGGAGAAGCCTCTACTGAAGCCTTTGGACACTGACATCAGCCTTCCCTCCCCACCATTTTCTTTTGGCAATTAATGGTCACACTGTGACCTCATCTGTTTGAAAAGAACCAGCTTGTTCCTATAATTTAAGGCAGAATCCACCTCAGTCTTCCATCATCTAATGGTAGATAGTGGTGATGAAGGTGATCGAATCAGTCACCTCCAGGATTAGGCAAGTGCTTATAAATTTTCAGTCTTCTGTTTTGTCAGATCCCGTATTTTCTCATGTATTTATTTTTGGGGCTTTTGGAGTCTCAACCTCAGAAAGAAAGGCATTTTATCTGCCTACCGGGACCTGCCTTTTCTTAGAAATATGTGTGCTAGGTACAAATGGCTAACTGAGGTGCCTATTCAACATATCAAGGCAGACTTGGCTGGCAGATTCTCCCAGCATCCCTCGGTCCCTACCTGTTGTTGGGTCTGTCTGGCATACCTCTAACCCTTTACTCTGAACCCTCCAGCCTAGGGTCTGGGCTGCCATTCCTTGTGGACCTTCACTATATATTCTAGCCATTTTGGTTACCCCACCATTTTGCCTACCCTTTACTCTTCTGGCCTCTTGGTTTCCTGGCTCACCCTTCTCCTTTATCCCCTCTTCTCATATGGTCCAACTCAGGGTCATGTTCACTCTGCTCTCTCTCAGATGTCTCTTTCTCTACTCTCCTTCATATCTACAATAAACCTGCTTCATCATACCCAGAAGCAGTCATGTCCTCCTTTTTATTTTTAATGCAATATGGTTGTCTGTAATGACCTGTGTCCACTCCTGTGGAGCAATTCTCCTGTGAAACAACACCTTCAAAGGTCTATATTGCTTTCAGAAGCTATTTAGATGTAAATAGGGCCCCCTGGACTCTACCTCCATGGAGCAGTGAGGAGTGCTCCCCTGTAAA
The DNA here is from genome assembly GCA_028658305.1 of Pachyuromys duprasi. Taxonomy (NCBI): domain Eukaryota; kingdom Metazoa; phylum Chordata; class Mammalia; order Rodentia; family Muridae; genus Pachyuromys; species Pachyuromys duprasi. Next base: position 37,549,063 of record CM053758.1, on the reverse strand, counting down.
GCGTCAACTTCTCCACTGGGAGCCATTTTCCTCCTTCCCTATTTAGACCATCTTACCTGGCTGTGCTGATACCTATCTGCTTCTCAGATGTACAGCTTCAAATCTTTTAATGCAAACAATGACATCAACCACAGCTGACATGCTAACACTGGCTTTGCAAATGTGATTTGCAAATGTGGCTTTTTGGCTCCAAACACATTAATTGATGACTCACCTCCAATAGTTTCTGAGGATAATATACAGTAAATATTAGTAGCAGACACCTAAAGTCTGCTACCAACACTGTAAGAATGCTTATGGTACAGGCTTACAATTTATGGTTTTAAACTGAATAGTTATCACAAACCTTTTCAGTCATATATCAGAGGCCTGGAGACAGCCCCAGAGTGCCTCAGAGCCTGGGTGGGGAAAACTTTATTCTTGTTCAGTAGGATACATCATTACAATCTGGATCTAGATCACCTCTCAGAGGTTTACATTTTAAAGGTCTGTTCTCCAGCCTATGGTCTTATTGAGAAATGGAAGCACTTTTAGAAGGTAAGACCTGATGGGAGAAAATAGGTCATAGGATGTGCCCTTAAAATGTATTTGGAACTTACTTCCTACCTCACTCTTTTACCTTCCTGCTTCCACAAAGCAAGCAGTTTCCTCTGCTATGTGTGCTCACCATCTTACCCAGGTGCAAAAGTAACAGAGCCAAGAACCATAAACTGAAGAGTCAGAAACCATGTTGCAAAATAAACCTGTGTTTTGTGTAAGTTGATAGTGTCAGACAATTGTCAGTGAAAAGAAGCTGAGTTACATCATGCTGTCACAGTGAGCCAGCCTCCCTCCCTGTCTCCTCTCTGATGGTGAATAGACAACTCACTCCATCCCTCTGCTTTCAGCTCACTTGCTGCCAGGACAGACTGTGGTCCAGTTTTCCTGAATATGCTGAATTCCCATCACCAAAAGGATCATTGTAAATAGTAGAGTAATATTAGAGTACATGAGACTTTTGAGCAGTGACCGGAACACCTGGATATATTTCTCATGAAAAAGGTCCTAGAGAGTCCCTGTATCCTCCCATGTAAGGACAGGTGGAGAATACAGCCAGCCAACCATGAACCAAGTAGCAGCCCTTCCCAGATGTTGATGTGCTGATGCCTTGACTTTAAATTGTTCAGTCTATAGAATAATGCACAAGCCATTCTATCTAGTTCTACTATTTGTTAAGGCAGCCTCATCAAAGAGAATGTGGAAACCTCCCTGACTCTCCTTCCACCACGTATGGTATAGGAAGATGATAGTCACCAATAAGCCAGGAACTGTACCCTCACCAGCATGACCAAGAGAAGCACCCTCACCGGAGCCCAGCATGATTTCCACTGTATCTCATCTACCCATAGTGAGGGACTTAATTTTCCATTTCTGAATTTCTTACCAAGGACAGAGAATCTCCAGAGTTTGTCATTAAATATCACTTGCAATGGTCAACTGTTTGCATGGCTCTCAGGATCCCCAGTGCTAATCCAGATATGCCCTCCACAAGGCATGAGCAAGAAGGAGGGAGAAGAGAAAGGGAAAGACCATATTTCTACATCAGTCTCTGGGTCAGGCTGCCATGGCTGCTCCAGGACTTTCCTAGGACTTAAATGGGAATAATGGACCTCATGTATGTACAAACATACTCAAAGACATGAAACATACACACAGAGAGACACACATATACATCCATAAACATGTATACATTTACCACACAGATGCATGACACACACATGAATTCATACCACCTGTTAACCTACTTGTCTTTTACATTGCCTTGCAAATGTTTGTATTTAGCTCCCAACTTTACCCTTGCCTTTAGAAATGACTCAGACCTGCGTTTTGGTGACATCCCAGAAGCTCATGAATGTCATCTTTTAAAAAAAAATTTAATTGTTATTTTTTTAAATTCCATCTTTTATTACAGAGATAACTGTTTCTATTTCCTTTCCTGGAAGTCACAGCCCTCATTTCAGATTGTTGAATTACTCTGTGTTGAGTTTAGCCAGTAGGGTTGGGAATAGACTGACATAAATCACTGGTTTTGATGAACCCGTTTCTGAGAATTAGTTTGTCTTTAACTGAGCTCAGCCTGGCTCTCCAGACTGCAGCAAGCTGCTACCACATCTCTTATTTGGACTTGCGGATACACAAGCCAGAATCACTAGTGGCAGAGAACTCTGATGCAGCTACAAATCTAGGTGGATGTCAGCCATTATCTGTGATTCCAGAGAGATGTTCAGCTCTGTTTGGGCTAAAAAAAAATTGGCCTAAGTTCTACCATGTCTGATATCAGCATTGATATACTGTTTTCTTCTTGTTGTTGTTTGGGTTTGGGTTTTGGTTTAGTTGGGTTTGATTTGTTTGTTTTTGTAGTTTGCTTTGCTTATTTATTTTACCTAGTATATTTTAAGAAATTTTATTCCTGCCCTTGTTCTCTGATAGATTTCCATTTTACCCTGTTAACCAAGCAAAACTCACTCCATTTTTTTCAGATCTTAGTTAGATGTACTTATTTGTAGACACGAAATACTAGCTCCATGAGATTACCCTATTGCCTTTGTATTTTTCAGTTCAAGTCAGTTGTTTTTTTTCCCACAAAAACAAATTGTACTGAGACTCAAAAGAAATTATAAATCAGAAATATAGAATGATCAGTCAAGCACAGCTATGCAGTCCTCCACTGATGCCAAATTTCTATGTGTTCTTTCCAGCACAGCCTTGTATACACTAACTGGTCCAGGGCTGTGGGCAGAGTGTGAGAAACTAAACTTAAATTCTGAATTTGGATCTGATTATCCTGCTTACCCATGGGACAAGACTCCATGGAGATGTCCTCATGTCCCGGATCTCACACACTGCAAACCTGGAAGCTCTTTGTAAGCCATGCAATACCACACAGAAAGTATGGATGTGGTTTTTGCTTTGGGATCTTGACAATAACCTGGTGAGTTACCAACTCCTGGCAAAGGTGACGTAAGCATCTAGGCTCATACAGGACTCTGTCGCCACTAAGCCACATATCCTGGACCACATGATGGCCCTCATTCTGCCTCTCATGTATTCCCATCACAGCACACTAGACATCGGCTGCTGTAGTTACAGTGCAGAAGCCTGAAGTCTTCCAGGATATTTATAATTCAGTATGGTGAAAGACCGGAGATAACGTTTGCCACTCTGGCTCAGTATAAGGATAAGAGTTGTCAATTCTGTGCACTACCATTGATCTTGGAATAGTATCTCACTCAGTAAATAGCAGTAATTGTTATTACTCTTCACCTTATAAACTGTAAAATTCATCTACTGTGTTGTTATAGAGCTAACGCTTCCCCAGTGAGAAACCACTCCAAGGATTTAGAGATTAATAAAGGAAAAATTGTTCAACAATAAAGGAAAAGCCAGCAAGCAAATAACTGGCTCTGGCTGATGCATAAAAAGGAACCAGGACAAAAAATTTCACCAGCTTATATAGGTCTTAAGTTTATACATCCCACAAAAGAAGTTCCTTAAATCTTTTCCAAGTCCGGGACCCAAATTACATGTTGAATAATTCAAACAAAGAGAGGAGACTTCAAGTCTGGTGATTTGGACAAATGAGAGGTTTATGCAACAAAGATGTTGCCAGATTAATTTTTGAGCATGCCAGTATTGTTCTCTTTTGAGGAGCTGTTACCCAGAGCTGTTCTGCACACTTGGCAAAATCATGCTTTGCCTCTTAAGACAACCTGGACTTGATTGTAGATTAAGGCTTAATGACAGTCACCACCTTGTACTGGGTCCTTGAGCTGCCACTTAGAGGCATACTCCTTGACATGAGGATGGGACTAATAGCTTTTTGAATGTCATGGATGTCTCCTTTTGTTATTGCAATGGAAACCAACCAGAGGTCACTCTTGGAGATCAAACATTAGCGGGAACATTCATACAGTTCTACCAAGCCTGGTAGTGAACATTCTACCAAGTGTACTACTCAGCTCCCAATCATCTTGGAGAGAACACTCACTAGCTAAATTCAAGTTTGTATAACAATATTTCCTAAGCAAGTTTACTAGTAAGTCATTTATAGCAGCAATTTAACTACTATAGTTTTCTCTTGAATTGCTCCCCCAATTGGAGCTATTAAAAATCTTTTTTAAAGCTCCAATTTAAGTTGTATGTCATAGGAACCGGGCCTTTCAAGGGCCTCTTATTTTATTGACTCTTTGATGAATTGGCCCCAAGATCAGAACCTTTGACATAAAAAAAAACTCGGTCAAACATTTTAGAATGCATGGTCTTAATAATAGGCCTAGAAAGAGCAGAAGAGAAGTCATGTCAGAGAACACCCAAGCTTTCCAATTTCAGTATTCGCACTAAGGATACAATAAGCTCTCTAGGCCCTCCATATGTATAAATGCCTTATCAAATCATGGCCACTCCTGATTTGTTAGGATAATAAAATAACTCCTTATTTAGAAAGGCACATAACAGCCTCTTTCAGAGTGTTTAGTACATGTAGAGCTTTTACAGAATTTTAAAAGGCTCAAATTAATTTACAAGAAAATATTTATATCCTATTCAAGGACCGATGGTGACTTGGATGCATAGCCAGATACAATTCATTAAATAAATCAGATACCATTTTTCTTACAAACTTATTGTTCCCAGATATATCAGAGCTAATAAAATTCTCTGTGTCAGAGTCCAGTCCTGGGCAGCCATCATGCTAGCCCCACAGGAAGCATCATGGCTAATATTACCCATGAGTCCAAAGTTCTGAAAACATTCATCTGTCTGAAATTTTACATATAAATTCCCATGATTAGGCAAGTTCACATTTTTCTCTATCACAACACATAATAGTAACAAATAAATTTGCTGTTTGTTATAAGAAACTTTCCCTGAAAGGTGGGTATTAGGCACTATGCATTATCGTGGGGCCTTTACCCAGTATATATTACAGCTTTCCAGTGTCTGCATAGGTGTCCATGCTCCTGTTCATAATTTCTCTAACCTGTGCACATTGGTTTCTCCAAAATATCTATTCTCTGGGAGAGGTGACTGAGATGTTCAGGAAAGGGGACTATGGTCTTGCCTGCCTCCTGCTTTCTGAAAGAATATTAACTTTCAACAAGCAGAACTGCTATTGTTTTAATCAGGCAAAGCTGGAGTTCTGAAGACAGCACTTGTTTGGCCTAGGAGATATTGTGAAACATGACCTTAATAAGAGAAGACTGAATCTAAATTATACATATAATGCAATAAATTAATAGTAACTGTGTTCTTACTGTTAAACTATCAGGCCTTGTAAACCTCAGGTAAACCTTATAGAAAATGTAAGACAGCCTTTATTACTTATATAGCATGTAGAGTTAGTTATCATAATCATTACTAAATTAATGTTTAGAGCATCTAACAGAATTTAGCATAGGAAGTTCTGTTAAAACTATGGAGCTGGAGTGATATAGAGATTTTCGACAACGGTTTCACTTTATCCTTTCTGTGTCCGAGCAGTACCCCATTAGCTGTTTTTTAAAAATATTTTTTATTTTGATTTTTATTAATTACACTTTATTCACTTTGTATCCCCCTTGTAGCTCCCTCTCTCTTCCCCTCCCAATCCCATCCTCCCTCCCCTTCTCCCTGATAGGGGATGTCTTCCTCTCCTTCTTTCTGATCATAGTCTATCAGGACTCATCAGGACTGGCTGCATTGTCTTCCTCTGTGGCCTGCTAAGGCTGCTCTGCCCTCAGGGGGAGGCCAATCAGTTCATGTCAGAGACAGTCCCTGTTCACATTACTATGGAACCCACTTGGACACTGAACTGCCATGGGCTACATCTGTGCAAGGGTTCTAGGTTATCTCTATGAATGGTGGGAACTGGAAAAGATCATCCTGAGTGAGGTATCCCAGAAGCAGAAAGACACACAGGGTATGTACTCACTCATAAGTAGATATTAGACATAATATAGGATAAACCTACTAAAATCTGTATACCTAAAGGAACTAATCAAGAAGGAGGACTCTGACTAAAATGCTCAATCCCCATTCAGAAAGGCAAAGAGGATGGACATCAGAGGAGGTAGAAAACAGGTAATAGGACAGGAGCCTGCCACAGACGGCCTCTGAAAGGCTCTACCCTGTGCGTATCAAAGCAGATGCTGAGACTTACGGCCAACCTTTGGGCAGAGTACAGGGAATCTTATGAAAGAAGTGGGAAATAGTAAGACCTGAAGAGGAAGAAGTTTCACAAGCAGAGCAACAGAACCAAAAAATCTGGGCTTTTCTGAGACTGATACTCCATTAGCTGGTTTTGTCTGATGCATGCTTTATACCTTGAGAGAAACATCAGTAGCCTCTATTGGAAATAGTTTACCTCTTAGCAGTTCTTAGGTACACAATTCCTTTCTCCTGGTTTCTTCTATTGTCCTCCCTCTAGCTATCACAGAGTTAGAGGACAGCCAGACTATAACAGAGCCTTGGAGGAAACTTTGAGCCAGCTTTTCAGTGAGCTTAAATAGCATGAGCCTCCATTCCCCATTGTCCATACCCAAACACGTTTGTTCCACTGTAAGGTTGATCTACATATCCATAACTACACATTTGAAAGATTTTTAAAATGTCTCTTGGAAAGACATCAAGTTCCAGGTTAATATGATAATTCTGTGAGGATGAGGGGGTCTTGGTTCCTTTGTGGTTCAAGTCTCTAATATATATATATATATATATATATATATATAATATATATATATATATATATATATATATATATATTCTCTTTGTTTTTCCTAAGTTTAAAATTACATATGACATGGAGGTCATTAAACAGAAAACCATAAAAAATCAGGCATCTAAGAAAATTCAGAACACGTTTGCCTCAAGTCCCCCACCTCCCTTAGTTTGTCTATGTTTGTATAACTGGAAAGTAGAAACAAAAGCAAAGGCAGACCACAAGCATGGCTCAAGGGAGTAGCAAGAACAGAAAGACTATCTTATCACAGTTAGAGGAAACAGCTTGGAGTCACAGTTTCTACTTTGAGTCCCAGTAGAAATGGCTGTCATTGGGAGCCAGTATAGCTATGTCCAGTCTTCACCCAGGACTGCACAGCTAAGGGATTCTCTGTCACTGAAAAACTGTCCTTCCACCTCATGGCCTTTCTGAAGTGGGGCCCCTGGCCTACCTAGCTGACAAGGCTGCTGGGGTGCCTGAGGTCTCGGAGGGGGAGTCTAGTAGTGAGAAGAGCTGCTCTGCCCCTGCCAATACTGCAGCTCCTGCCTTAGCAAATTCCAGGAGCTGACCACTCTTGCAGATCCTAAGCTAGAATCTCACCATGCATGGCTCAGTAGCCCATGCACAACCCATCGGAGGATTCCTTTCCTTTTCCTTTTAGAGACACCAGAGCCATTTTATTGTTCTGATGACAATTCAAATCTCCTCCCTCCTTATAGAAAACTGGGTCCTGGGTCTCAGGTGGACCTTTAGTGTCCAAAAAGAGCCCTATGAGTCAGGAGCTCAATCTTGGGGCACAGGTGAGGCAGGTTTCAAGGGTGCAAAATGACTTTGCCATCTTGTATATCCTTTTCAATCCAGTGGAACAGGAGACTAATTTCTTCAGTGAAAGTTCTTCCTAAGCACCCAGAACAGAGGATTCTCTACAATACACAGGAAATTATTGGGCAAACAGATGTCACATTCATTCAAAAGTTACTACATTCCCTCCCATTATTTTCCTAATGTGTAACCTGACAGCCTTTCTAAGAGGGCTCCCTGGTTGGCACACATCCATAATTTTTTATGTAGGGTGAGACCTCCTGAGATTTTTCCCCATCCAGTTTGGCATGTTCATTGGTGTCATCGTTGTTCAGCTGACATTTGGGTGGTCATGCGGCTGGGACTTTGCAGGTATAGCTTCTAATATTACTAGGATACACAATCTCACAGCAGTCTCTAATCCTCTGGCTTTCACAATATTTCTTCCTCCTTTTCATCAATGATCCCTGAGCCTTAGATGCGGGAGTGTTTTATAGATGGATCCACTCAGACTGAACTGCGTATGTTGGTTGGTTGTGGGTTTTTATGGTAGCCTCTGTCTGTTGAAAAGAGAAGTTTCCTTGATGAGGGGTGAAGACTACATGTATCTGTGGATCTGAGGATACACGTTTATAAAAAGCTATTAAGGATTATGCTGATTTAGCAAATTATTGGTTGTAGATTCTCCTCCAATCACTGTTATTTCACTAGTACTGAGTAGTCAGCTAGGTTTTCGGTGCCAGGTATGGTACCCCTCTTGTCTTAAATCCAGTTAGAGAAGAGTTGGTTACTCTCAAGGTATGTATGTGTGCCACTACTACAGTATTAGAACTATCATGCCATACTGATTGTTCATAGACATCTCAGCTGAGGAGGGCTGCTGGTTGCTCATCTCTTTTATAAGTTGGAATAGAACCTTCTGGTACCGTGAACAAACTAGTCCTCCCCCATAGTAGTTATGGAAACAAGGAGAGTACCACAGGACCATTGTTAAGACTGGGCGGTTGGGGAGCAATAGAGGGGAGAATAACAGAATACAAGTGATATAATAAAGGAAATTAAAAAATGAGGGCTCCTTAGGAAGGGAGAAGGAAGTGAAAACGGAGGAAAGAGGAATGAGGGTAAAGGTGACTGGAAGATACACGTGATCTAACCGGGAAAAGAGGGAGGGACAGCTCCTTAGGAAAAGGGGTGGAAGTAAATATAGGAGAAAGAGGGAAGAGGGTAAAATATCAATATGGATATCCGAAATAACTGCAAGGAATCATGCTATTAATTATTTACCTAAAATTTAAAAATGCACACAAATTCAGTATATAAATTATATATACAGAATTTTTTTCAGGGTTTCTTTGTATAGCCTAGACTGTCCTGGAACAAGCTCTATAGACCAGGCTGACCTCAAACTCACAGGGATTTGCCTGCCTTCTCCTCCCAAGTGCTGGGATAAAAGGCGTGCACCACCATTATCCAATTACATATATAGTTTTGATGAACTTTTCTCATTTGGGCTGGTGGTGCTTCCTCAAAAAGCCCAAAACTACCTAACAAAACCCATTATACCAGATGTGAGTTGTTGGCTAGTGCTGCTTAGACTCCCAAAGCATATATCCTATTGTTGTTCCATTGGATACCCACCCCCAGGGGTAGACAGTAAGTTCCTATTGATGAATACACCTTGCACTTCAGAAACATAGCCCAGAGACCTCTGGAGCTAGAACTGGCCATAATTGATTTTTGAGTACAGCAGTGTTTTTCTTTTCAAATAGTTGTTGCCCAGGTTACTCTTGCCCGCCTGATAAGAGCTCAGAGAACTTAATGGCAGAGGGGAATTTAACAGTGGTTGTGACTCCACACCAATCCTTTGATCTGCACCTGAGAGGCATGTTCCTTGATATGGAGATGGGCCTAACTGAAAGTTAAACTTGGTGAACAACGTTAGCAGAAACTTTCCAACAGGTTCTAACAAGCATGGTCATGTACTACTTGTCTCCCAGGCATATCAGAGACATTGTCCTTCAGCTAAATTTAACTTTGTGTGACTTAATATTTCCTAAGTAAGTTTATTAGTAAATCCTATATAGCATCAATTGCATTACTTAAGCTGAATCAATATGCCATCCACACAGAGAGATGAGCTGTTATAAAAATGAAATAGCACAATGGCTCAGAACACTCAGCAAATCTACTTAGATTCATGAAATGTCTTTGTGCTCACTCCTCTGATCTTCCTGTTCTGGATTCTAGGGTTAGAAGATTGCGTGTAGACTGTTGAGATGGCTCAAAGACACTTGCCAAAAAATCTAAATTCAACCACCATGACCTGTATGGTGGAAGGACAGAACTGACTCCAACAGGTTGACCTCTGACTTTCATTCATGTACGCACCATACCTCCTGCACACATGCATGCATGAGCAGATAGAAACACGCACACAAAGTTGTAATACAAAATTCTAAAGGCTGTGTGGTTTCGAATCATCAGCCTTGTAACAGATGCTCAGAATTGTCCCGTAGCAACTGATGGAGGTAACTGACTCACTCCCAGCCCATCCAAGGGGAGTGTGCTGGGATTGTATCTGCTTCAGAGCTTCCCTTAATGATGTGGCAGATCCTAGTTATCCATCAAGTGAAAACTGTCATGGAGTTATGTCATGTTGTCAGGAAATGCTGGCAGGACAGCCACCATGCTTCAGGAACAGCTAAACAGCCATAGTCACCTACATGTTTAGCAGTCATACACAGAGGTACTGGGGTCCAGATGGTCTGCAGTTCCCTTCTCTGGCACAAGCCCTGACCCAGATGTGGCCACATGTGGAAGACACAGGCATTAAACAAGACATAGGAGGAGTGTCTTCCAAAGCAGAACAAGGCCACAAGGGCAGGGAAGTGCAGAAGGAACAAGGCTGCCCAAGCTCTGCTTACAATTTCTGTTTAGAAGCTAGCTAAACAATATATAAACAGCAGTGGGATGAATGAAGCTTGTTCATTCTTGAACCATTCAGTAAACTCAGAGTCTCAGGTCTCTGTCTACCATTACCCTTTTCCCAGGTCCCTGTGTTGGCCACTGTTGTCCTAGACCTGGCACATGAAGCACTTTAGTGTGCCTGAGAATCACAGTCATCCCCTGTGGTACTAAGGACTTGTGATGGCTTCAGTGTGGTAGGGTGAAAATTGGGGTTGCTATCCCAGTGGCACCCAAGGACATCTTAGGTTGCTAATTTTGAACATGTTCCACTTTCCAAGAGGCAGTTGCTGAAGGAAATCCTGTCACTTGCTATCTCACATAATTAAGAAGTGCCGTATGTTCTGAATATCTGTTGACTATGTACCTAGGCTTGTCAGTCCGGATTTCCAATTCTCCTGGTCTGCCTCTTCCAGCTGGGGTGGTTTCTAAGTCCTCCACATTTCGTGAGGCATAGACCTTATAACCTAAACATGGTTGTGCAGTTGGGTTTGCGCAGCTCCTCACTGTCCTGCCATTCACATGCTGAGCTGCTCATCTTGCCTTGCCTCTGCTTTCTGATTGCTGAGAGTCAGGAAGCCAGGAGGTGTACACTGGGACACCTCTACTATGGCATGCAGAGCAGGAGGAATGATGTAGATTCCATAAGTCATTCTCTTCTTTATTCTTTCAGCTTGATGTGTTCAATTCTTTTCATCTTCCTTAGATGTCTACGCATTGAGGGAATTTCTTAAGATGTGCTCTTTGAACAGGGCTAAATAAACAAGTTTACATCCCACAATGAGGCCCAAAATCCAATCATCCCAGTCCTGGGGTCTTTTCAGCTTCAAAGTCTTTGAAAACAGGCTCTGAGAGCAGCTGCTCCCCGGCCACCCTGATGTTGGTATTTGTTACATATGCTTTGTCTTACCTCTTGCAGGCTCAGTTCCTGGCGTTGTGTGTGTGCTAGTCAGCTTCACATTCCATCACATACCTGCGGCAGCCAACTCATAAACCTTCTTATGGTTGCTTAGCTCATAGTTTTGGAAGCGCAGAGCTTGTCAACAGCATCAGTTCAGGGTTCCTGAGAGTGGCTAATGGAGGTGGCAGAAATGTGTTCAGAGCAAATGCCTACATCTTGAGTCTGGGAGGAGAGAGAAAGAAGTCCAAGGCTCACATTTCCTTCAATGTCCTTCAAGGTCCTTGATGACCTTGAGTTTCTAAATGTTCCCACATTCCTAAAGTCTTATCAGCTCTCACTAATATGTAATAACCTAGCAGGCAGTCTCTACTTTACTTGAATCAGACACGTCCGCGGTCATGCTGGTTGCACACACTGGATCCCCATGACAGAAAGACTACTGAGGGAAGTACAGAGCTCAAGGTGAAGGTTCCAATGAACGTTCTAGATTTTGTAGCAAAACCACGCTTGTCTTCTCAGCCTTCTCTCACAGGAAGTAAGGCAACCACCATAAGCTCTGCATTGTTCTTGTCCTGCTGGGTATCTCCTTCATGAGCAAGACTAGCTTTGAAGACATTGTCACCACCCTGCCTAGCCTGGCTGAGAATGCCTCTGAAACGTAAGGGTTGCTTCCCACAGTCTATTTTTCAAAATTTGAAAAACCTAGATTAAAACTCGGAATCAAAACTATGAGGTTTCCTCCTTCGATTTTATAAAAATTATGTATTTGGGACTAAAGGCACATGTGTGAAGCTGGGTATATTCCGACATGACTGCAGCTAAATGTTGGGCTCTCCCTCCTCTCTGTGCACAGCACAGTGCACCTTACTCTAGCAAAGGCCAAACTGCTGACCCCAGAGCACAGCTTAGCATCAGGACTGTTGATAAGCAACAGAGATCTGCTATATTTACAGCTGAATAATAAAAACTGAAATACATTGTTATTTGGGTTAGGAGGTAAGTTAGGTCTCCAGGATATTGTTAAAAGCTACAGTTGCAAAAACAATTCTTATACATTCATAGAATAAGTGTATTTAAATACAAGGAATTTATTTAAATAATTATTGAGGGAGTTGTTAAGATATGATGGCCAGTTGCATTAAATCCAATAGTAGACACAGGCCTAAATCAGGAATACTAACAGGAATGTGAAAATGAAATCAAGTCTGTCTCCCCCGGAGTAGGAAGTCAGCTGAGCCTTCACAAGACCTAGCACTCAAGAGCTGTGGGTAAATACGTTTTACCTTGATATTGGTTTTCTAGAAATTACTGAGTTGTGAAATAGTTTTCTTTGAGCAAGAATTGGCCAAGGTACTCTGAAAACATGAGCCATAGACAAAACACAGTTAAGCACATGAAAGTCAAACACACAAAACCAGATTGCGTTTTGCCTGAGGGCTCTAGGGCTTTCTCTATCTAAGACAGAGACTAGAATTGGGAGGCTGACTTTCTATCTTAAGAAAAGCATCTACTAAGTAATTTGTATGCACATAGAATTGAGACCAGCCAATCTCTTGACAGTTTCTCTCTGTCTCTGCCTCATTCCTCTCCTTCTCACCCTCTCTCCCTTCCATTCTCCTCTCTCTTTTTTTTCTTTTCCCCAAAGCCAGATAGATAAACTATAAGTACACTATGTTAGAAACATAGGTGAATATGTGTATATATTTCCACAATGTCAGAATGTATTGAATAACAATAAATTCCCAAGGTTTAGTAGTTTCAATGACAGCATACTTTCTTCTTTTATAATCTGCCTACCTTAGTAATCTCACGATGGTGAATGCAAGTTCTTTTATTCTGATCCTAATTACCAGTATTCACTGTCATATCATCACACAGCAAGCAGAAAGTATATCTGTGAATATGTACGTGGTTTACAGAATGAATACAGGTTAAAGAGGCTGAAGTAGAGTTTAAACTGTTTCAGAAGTAATCTGAGAGTCTTTATTAGTAAGACAACAAACCAGACCCATGCTGGGAGGGAGCTTTTTCTGGAGCAACTAGAGCTGGTGTTTGAAAGCAAAACTGGAGTCTAACTGCTAGGTTAAAAACTAGGGTCCTGAGGGAGGAAATCTGAGTTCAGGTCCAAGTCTAAACCAAATGGATAAGCAGGCTACCATGTAAAGTAAATCAACACCAGGTGGCCAAGTTGAGCCAAAGCTCTAGGGACAGTTGAAGAGTACCCCACATGCCAGTCCTAGATGATGTCCTGATAGACTAGTGTGGGCCTATGTATTTGCAGTGTCGTGTGTTCAATACTTAGGAGGGCTAAGTGAGCGACTTACACCTAAGTGGCCTCTTGAAGTCTCAGTTTCTCTAAGATTAAGAAGCAACGACTTGACATGAAAGGGAGACAAGAATAGGATTCATACAAAGCTGTGTGAAATGATTTTTTAATGATTATTTAGCTTTATTTTAAATTCTATCTTTTACTTGACCCTTGAAGCCTTTAGAGCCTTTTTCTTTGCAATTCTGTGAAGACCACTAATCAAACTCACAGCTTCTTTCCTCTCTGAAGCTCCTTCATCAGCCTTTCAGGATCTCAGGACTCAAGAGTGAACTCAGCATCCCTAGCTTATTCTTGAGCACTGCAGAAGAATGGTGATATCTGGAATCAGTTACTGTACTTAGCCAGTGTGCCATGCTGCCAAAAAGTCATAAAATAATAAGTCTTCAAAGAAGACAAAGAGCAATTTTGAAAAGCTGATCAGAAAACAGTATAGAACGTTTACAAAATTCCCTCATAAACCCTCAAGGAATCTTATCATGTAGGAATGCCATTGCAATAATTTTAGAAAAATACAACAGAAATATCTCCTACAGAATTCTGGCTTTTGTTTGTTGTTTGTTTACTTGTTTGCTTTAAGATGATGTACCTACATCTCTGCTTCAGTTCTCTGCTGGAATTTTCAACTTTTTAAAATTTTATTTAATTATTTTTATTTTTTATTAATTGCAGTTTATTCACTTTGTATCCCCCCTGTAGCTCCCTCCGTCCTCCCTTCCCAATCCCACCCTCCCTCTTCCCTACTCATGCCTCTCCCCAGTCCACTGATAAGGGAAGTCCTCCTCCCCTTCCCTCTGATCCTAGTCTATCAGGTCTCATCAGGACTGGCTGCATTGTCTTCTTCTGTGGCTGTCAGGGGGAGGTGATCAAAGAGCAGGCCAATCAGTTCCTATCAGAGACAGTCCCTGTTCCCATTACTATTGAGGCCACTTGGACACTGAACTACCATAGGCTACCTCTGTGCAGGGGTTCCAGACCATCTTCATGAGTGGTCCTTGGCTAGAGTATCAGTTTCAGAAGAGACCCCTGTGCCCAGACTTTTTGGTTCTGTTGCTCTCCTTGTGGAGCTCCTGTCCTCTCTAGGTCTTACTATCTCCCACTTCTTTCATAAGATTCCCTGCACTCTATCCAAAGTTTGGCTATGAGTCTCAGCATCTGCCTAGATACCCTGTAGGGTAGAGTCTTTCAGAAGCCCTCTGTGGTAGGCTCCTGTCCTGTTCCCTGTTTTCTCCCTCCTCAGATGTCCATCCTCTTTGCCTTTCTAAATGGGGATTGAGCATCTTAGCCAGAGTCCTCCTTCTTGATTAGTTTCTTTGGTGTACAGATTTTAGCAGGTTTATCCTATATTATATGTCTAATATCCACTTATGAGTAAGTACATACTCTGTGTGTCTTTCTGCTTCTGGGATACCTCAGTCAGGATGATCTTTTCCAGTTCCTACCACTTACCTGCAAATTTCATGATTTCCTTGTTTTTTATCGCTGAGTAATGTTCCATTGTGTAGATGTACTACAATTTCTGAATCCATTCCTCAATTGAGGGGCATTGGGCTGTTTCCAGCTCCTGGCTTTAACA
The DNA here is from genome assembly GCA_028658305.1 of Pachyuromys duprasi. NCBI lineage: Eukaryota > Metazoa > Chordata > Mammalia > Rodentia > Muridae > Pachyuromys > Pachyuromys duprasi. The sequence goes on along the minus strand of CM053758.1, from coordinate 37,533,762 downwards.
AATAAAGCTGCTACAAACATGATTGAGCAAATGTCCTTATTGTGTACTTGAGCATCTTTGGATATATGTCTAGGAGTGGTATAGCTGGATCTTGAGGAAGTGCTATTCCTAATTGTCTGAAAAAGTGCCAGATTCATTTCCAAAGTGGTTGTACAAGTTTACATTCCCACCAGCAGTGGAAGAGGATTTCCCACATCCTCTCCAATATGTGCTGTCACTTGAGTTCTTGATCTTAGCCATTCTTATGGTGTAAGGTGAAATCTCAGGGCAGTTTAGATTTGCATTATCCTGATGACTAATGACAGTGAACATTTATTTAAGTGTTTCTCTGCCATTCTAAATTCCTCTATTGAGAATTCTGTTTAGCTCTCTACACCATTTTTTTGGATTGCTTGATTTATTGCTGTTTAAATTCTTGAGTTCTTTATATATACTGGATATTAGCGCTCTGTCAGATATAGGGTTGGTGAAGATCCTTTCCCAAGCTGTAGGCAGTCGTTTGTTTTGATGACAGTGTCTTTTGCTTTACAGAAGCTTTTCCATTTCATGAGGTCCCATTTACTGATTGCTCTTAGAGCCTGATCTGTTGGTGTTCTGTTCAGGAAGTTGTCTCCTGTGCCAATGAGTTCAAGGCTCTTCCCCACTTTTTCTTCTAACAGGTTTAGTTTTATATTGAGGTCTTTGATCCACTTGGACTTTAGTTTTGTGCAGGGTGATAAGCTAGTACTGTGCTCACCTGCCACTGATTATGGCTAGGGTACTGGGGCACACCACTTCAACTTCAGACATACAGTAGCATATTTTCAACCTCTGATACTAAGAAACTCTCATTAATTTTCTCCTGTACATTTTCTTTGTATTACATATTTATTTAATCAGAGCCTTACACAATAACTGTCAGTCAGAGCTTCTAAGTGTTGATAGGCTGCCAGCCCAAGGCAAATATCCTGTTTCTCAGGTAGCACAGAAAACTAGACAGTATGTGAAATGAATAATTTCCTATGGTCTTTAAATTTTTTGACTTATTTTTTGTTGTATGTGTATGAACATTTGTCTGCATGTATATCTATGTATTACATGTATGTCCTGTGCACAGAGGTGAGAATAGGGAATTGGATTACTTGGAGTTGGAGTTACAGACAGTTGTGAACTACCTTGTAGATGCTAAGAACCAAACCATATCATCAGGAAGTACAGGCAGTGCTTTTAACCACTGAGCCATCTCTCCCTCCCCCATGGTCTTTTATGAAGTATGATAATATTCTTCCCAGATCCTGTGTTCTGGCTAGGACTATAGATCAGTTTACTTCCATCCTACAGGGATGTTTATTTGTTTTCTCATTCACACCTTCAATTTGGGCTCTAAAGCCATGAGCTGGAAGCAATCTGGTCATATATAACTGAGTTCCACTTGGAGATGGCTCTACACTTAGACCCTGATCTCATTCTGTTGTGACTCCTGGAGTAAGAAGGAACTTTTTCAACAAGGGAACTCTTGTGCAACCATTCCTTAGAAGTCTTTATAGTTTTAAATTGACTTAAAGAAAATCAAAGACCTTACTTTTTGGTTCACTTGTATTTCTACAAGATTGAGCATCATATGAAAATAATAGCAACAAGTAAGGTGTAGTTCCTGCTAAGCAATTCTGTGAAGGCAAATATTTTAATTCTGATCAAATTTTGCAAACGTAAAACCTCAGAAGGCAAACAAAAATGGATATTCTTGTTTTTTTACATTCCATAGCAAGTATACTTCATATTCTAGGTTGTTGCCTAAGAAGAGCTCACACCTATAGAAGCTACCAAGTAGAAACAAAGACTTGCAAGGTGTATGTCTTCCCAGATTCCAGAAATTTCACAGGTCACATGTCATTCAGTCCCCAAGTCTTCTACTGAAGTGAAAAGCAGAGGTCAATGCTATTTAATGGAAGCTCACAAGTATTCTCTAACATTGTACAATGCATCAGCCAAGACTCTTATTGAAATACAAGAATTATTACCAAGGAGCTGAGACAATTGATGAGACCTAAAAAATGACTGCACTGCAGCAATAATATGTTGGCAGGCAAAATAAGAGAGTAAACTTTGCATATCTTCTTTATTTGACTGAACTGACATTCACATGTATATGTACATAAACATACAACTCCTTATAGCTATAAAAAGATGTACATGTATACACAGTCTTATATATGTAGAATGAACCTAATCATTTCACATATATATGCATTAGCACAAATCTACATTCATCTTGCATTAGGGCATTTATAATACAGGCAGACTTTGTTTTTAAAGTAAAACTTGACTACTTTGGAAATATTAGAATAATTAAGATTGGACTATTATTTGGAAATTAAATTCCCTATAGCCATTTACTGGACATTTACTTAATACAAACATGGTGCAGACATTTTCTTCTTGATGATTCAGTTTTGAAGGGCAATGTATTCCTCTGAACGCCCTAGTACGCAGGAAATTACCCCAGGGAAACTTTAAATACTGTGCAGTGCATCCCGGGTCTCAAGTGAAGATTTAATTGTATAAATTGTTATGAAGCAACTTCCTTCTCTTTGCTCTGGGAAGGGTTCTGACACCGGTCCTGGAGGAGGCTAAGAGGAAGAAAGTCCCCCTGCAGGCCTTCTGGAACAATTCAGCTGAGATGCAGCACATGCTTCAAAGGGATGTTTAATGTCCTGGCTACGCAGCAGAAAAGGCATAGGCTCTTTGTCTCCTCAGTTGTTGTTCTTTGGACATATTAAAAGGCCCATCTTTTAGCTCAACACCCCTTAATTGCGGGACATGTACTTTGATTTCCTTCACTTGCAGGAAATTATACCTCACAAAATAATCCTACAAAGCAGTGGTTATTGCTGATACTGGCAGGAGGAACATCGCAGGCACAAAGGCATTGACCCCAGACATAGCATCTGTCGATTGAGTTTGGCTTTCTGACCTAAATTCAGCTTTAACTGGAAGAGGAATGGACGCCCAAGAAGATGCAATAATGCCAGAGAGAGAAGTGATAAATGTGAAATAAAGTAATCCCCAAAGCAAGCCTTCTACTCAGCTAATGTTTTAGTTAAGAAAGACCCTTTCCACTCTTATCCCAAACTAATAATAATAATAAACAGTGTGAGTTGGTCATGAAATTAGCCCACCAAACAACACTCAAGTTCCCCATGCTGCTGCAATCAGAGAGACGTCTCACTCCAGTAGCAGAGCAATGCCACAATAAGCCACAGAGCACCACAGCCTGCCAGGCCATTTGATCATCAGAGACCCACAGATCAAAGGTCTTGCATCACTAGAGCTGTGTGTTTGTCAAAATAAGGACTCCTCTCAAAGGCTCATCTTAAAATGACTCTGGTCTCAGACGGTTGTTCAAAAGAGAAGAATAAAAAAGTCTGTCACATAAGTAAAAAATAAACTGATTTACTGAAGCTTAGCTCTCCTCTAGGCAACCAAGCAGCATATCAGAGAGAATAAACTCCCCAAAGCCTGGCTTCGCTAAGAAGCCATTGAGCACCCACACACACAAGGACACCACTGCAAATGCATGCACAGTGCCCGTGTGCAGTAAGAACAGATCCAGAGGGAAGTGGTGCTGTGTTGAACACAAAGCAAGTTCTCAACAGCAGGTCTTTTGGAATGCTAGCAATTTATGATAATAAGGCTTATATAGAAATCTTTAACCTATAGTAATTGAGTAAATTTCTTAATGGTTTTTAGTCCAATGTCTACCTTGAAAAAAAAAGTGGGTTTTTCTATATTGTCCCTGAGCTCAAGTGATTCTCCAGTCTCAGCCTCTTAAGTAGCTGGGATTCCAGGTTATAGCTATCATATCTCACTAAAATTGAAGTTTTTACAATACAAAGCTCGAATGACAGGAGGGATCCAAGATGGCTGCCACGAGAGGACACTGTGTCTGAGGAGTACAACAGCAGAAACAACTCAGCAACCAGGAGACTGAACTCTGGGACCTAAAACGCCAGCATTTGTGATTGCCAGGTGAGCAGAACTCCTACGATGAGAAAATCAAGTGGGAAAACCCTAGGGACACCCAGTTATTCCCCGGAAAAATCTCCGGGTGACCAGTGGCGTACAGCTCTGATCTGAACTAGCAGCCGCGCTGGGTGCCCACACCCGCCATTATAGACTGGATCACACAGTCTCGCAGGCAGTCTGAGGAGGAACCAGGTGCCGTTTTCACTGAACTGCACACTGCGAGCCCACACTGCACCCGGGTTCTGCTTCAACCCATGGGTGTGCTGCAGGTTCACACCGATCACCAGAAACACCCCAGAATGAGTGGGTTGGGGGACCGTTTTGACCAGTGTGCACATTGCAGGCACTCGCCTCACGCTTCTGCCAGCAAAAACTCAGCCAGTGTGTGAGTCCGCCAGCGGGTCTGGGAGGAACCCGAGTTCTGCCTCAACCCACGGGTGTGCGGCGGGTGCTCATCAATGCCCGAAACCACCACAGACTGAGAGGATCTGGGCACCATCTAACAGACTGCACACTGAGGGCAAATGCTGCACGCATCTGCCAGCAAAAACCTCAGTTCGTGTGTGTGTGTGTGTGTATGTGTGTGTGTGTGTGTCCACGGGCCAGACAGAAAAGGCCTCGGGCACCATTTCAGACAGGCCTGCATACAGCGGATGCACACCACCCCAAACCCACTGTGTGTGCCCCAAATATCATCTCAGACCGTGGTGCACAGCCCCTGGCCCAGATGGAGGCGCCAAATCTCCATTCCACGGAAGAGCCCTTAGCAGCAAGACCAGGGCGGAGCGCACAGCCCCCAGCTGACATCTCAAACCTGGACACTCAGACTCTAGCACAGAATGAGGAGTGAAACGTCCAGACCAGAGGGGTGACCAGCCTGCAGTGCTCACAGCCTCTAGCACAGAGCACAAAGCCGGGCACACAGAGCCCACAACAGAGTTCAACTCAGACAAAACACACACTAACAAACCACTGGAAATCACTGATCTTCTTGAAGAATACTCCTGGCACAAGAGATTGACAGGTTCAGACTGAATGACAGCCTTAAAGCACAAACAGCTCCCTGATTATATATAAACAAATGCCCAGAAATCGGCTAAAGAACTCACCCAACAAAAATCAGGACACGATGGCCCCAACAGAAACACCCAAAGCAGTGGAGATGTTAATTCAGTGGAGACACAGGAAAATTATCTTAAAGCTTTGATGCAGATATTGGAGGAACAGGAGGAGAAACAAAAAGAGGAAATGAACAAGGCCCTCAAAGAAATGGAGAAGAAATTAACTGCCAGCATAAAGGAACAATCAAAGATAGACAGAGAGGAAACATCCAAAATAGGAGACACAGTCAATCAGCTGAAGGAAACGGTACAAAGCATGAAAACAGAATTAGAATCTATAAAGAAGACACAAAGGGAGAAAAACGTGGAACTGGAGAACTTAGAGAAAAGATCAGGAACCACAAAGGTAAGCATCAACAAGAGAATACAAGAGATGGAAGAGAGAATATCAGGAGCTGAGGATACGCTGGCTGAAATGGATTCCTCACTCAAGGAAAATAAAAAAATCAGAAAAATCCCAAGCACAAAACATCCAAGAAATTAAGGATGCCATCAAAAGACAAAATCTAAGAATAATTGGAATAGATGGAAAAGAAGACTCCAGGCTCCAAGGACCAGAAAATATTTTTAAGAAAATCATAGAAGAAAATTTTCCCAACTTAAAAAAAGAAATGTC
>CM053758.1:37509430-37527520 GCA_028658305.1 Pachyuromys duprasi | reverse complement strand
TAATTCCGTTTTCATGCTTTGTACCGTTTCCTTCAACTGATTGACTGTGTCTCCTATTTTGGTTGTTTCCTCTCTGTCTATCTTTGATTGTTCCTCTATGCGGGCAGTTAATTTCTTCTCCATTTCTTTGAGGGCCTTGTTCATTTCCTCTTTTTGTCTCTCCTCTTGTTCCTCCAATATCTGCATAATCAACGCTTTAAGATGATTTTCCTGTGTCTCCGCTGAATTAAAATCTCCGCTGCTTTTGGGTGTTTCTGGTGGGGCAATGGTTTCCTGATTTTTGTTGGGTGAGTTCTTTTGCCGATTTCTGGGCATTTGTTTATATATAATCAGGGAGCTGTTTGTGCTTTAAGGCTGTACCTCAGTCTTAAACTGTCAGTCTCTTGTGTCAGGAGTAATCTTCAAGAAGATCAGGGATTTCCAGTGATTTGTTATTGTTTGTTGTTGTCTCAGTTGAACTCTATTGTGGGCTCTGTGTGCCCAGCTTCGTGCTTTGTGCTAGAAGCTGTGAGCACTGCAGGCTGGTCACCCCTCTGGTCTGGAGGTCTAGCTCCTCAGTCTTTTGAGATGTCAGCTGGGGACTTTGCGCTCAGCCCTGCTCTTGTTGCTAAGGGCTCTTTCCTGGAATGGAGAATTTGCGCCCCCTTCCGGGCCAGGGGCTGTGCACCACGGTCTGAGATGATATTTGGGGCACACACAATGTGTTTGGGTTGGTGTGCCTCTGCTGAATGCATGCCTGTCTGAAATGGTACCCGAGGCCTTCTCTGTCTGTCCTGTGGACACACACAGGGACTGAGGTTTTTGCTGGCAGATGCGTGCAGTGTTCGCCCTCAGTGTGCAGTCTGTTCAAGATGGTCCCCGGACCTTCTTAGTCTGGTGTGGCTCCAGCTATGCACGCCCGCCGCACACCCGTGGGTTGAAGCAGAACTCAGGTTCCTCCCAGACTTGCCCGCGGACTGGCACATGGACTGAGGTTTTGCTGGCGGAAGTGTGCGGTGCATGCCCGCAGAGTGCTGTCTGGTCAAAATGGTCCCCTGACCTTCTCAGACTGGGGTGGTTCCTGCGATCAGTGCGTGCCCGCTGCACACCCATGGGTTGAAGCAGGACCCGGGTGCAATGTGCGCTCGCAGTGTGCAGTTCGGTAAAAATGGTACCCGGTTCCTCCTCAGACTGCCCGCAAGACTGTGTGATCCAGTCTATTATGGCGGGTGCGGGCGCCCAGAGCAGCTGCTCGTTCAGATCAGAGCTGTGTGCTGCTGGTCACCTGGAGATATTTCCGGGGAATAACTGGGTGTCCCTAGGGTTTTCCCACTTGATTTTCTCACCGTGGGAGTTCTGCTCACCTGGCAATTACGAATGCTGGCGTTTTTAGGTCCCAGAGTTCAGTCTCCTGGTTGCTGCGTTGTTTCTGCTGTCCTACTCCTCAGACACAGTGTCCTCTAGTGGCAGCCATCTTGGATCCTCGATTCCTAATTTCTTATGGAATACAGGGAACTAGGGTGGCAAGTAAGAAACTCAGTACCTTGTACAGTTTCACACATCACAAACACACAACCACATGCACACCATACACACAAACACAGACGAAATCTACAAACTCACATACCACAAACTACACGGACATAGAGCTCTCCATACATGCACACCACACAAACACATTACATATTCACATACAGTACATACTTTAAAGCAAACATACAAAACAGAGACATGCATGCACATGCTGCAAGCATAGACATACCCCAACTTGTACACAGACATTCAAACCTAAAACATGTATGTGTATGTGTCTTTATATGTATATGCATAAGAACTTTAGACTACAAACACACATACAGCATGTGTTAAGTTTCTTTTATCTCAACTTAGCAGATGCCGTTTGGAAGAGGAACTCTTAACTTAGAAAATGACTCCATAAGATTGACCTGTGGGGAATTCATTGATTAGTGCTTCATGTAGGAAGGACAAGCCCACTGTGAGTAGACCAATGGGCAGGGAGGGGCTCCTGTGTTACTGCGGAAGGAGGGAAAAAGATATGCAAACCATGAGGGACAAGCCAGTGATGCGCGATCCCCTATGGCTTCTGCTTGAGTTCTTATTCTGACTTCCCTTAGTGATGCAGTGTGATCTTAGTGTTGTGAGAGGATAGAAATCTTGTTCACTCCCCACGCTGCTTTTGGTCATGGTGTTTTATCACAGCAGCAGAACCACAAGGAAGACAGAAACTGATGCCAGGAGTGCTGTGACAGGCTTGACCATGTGTGTTTAGAAGGATTATGGTGACATTTGAACTTTGAGATAAAAAAAGCCATTGATTTTTAATTGCTGAGTAGTATTCCATTGTGTAAAAGTACCACAATTTCTGTATCCATTCCTCAACTGAGGGACATCTGGGTTGTTTCCAGGTTCTGGCTATTACAAATAAAGCTGCTATGAACATAGTTGAACAAATGTCCTTGTTGTGTACTTGAACATCTTTTGGATATATGCCTAGGAGTCATATAGCTGGGTCTTGAGGTAGCACTATTCCTAATTGTCTAAGACAGAGCCAGATTGATTTCCAAAGTGGTTGTACAAGTTTACATTCCCACCAGCAATGGAGGAGGGTTCCCCTTTCTCCACCTCCTCTCCAGCATGTGTTGTCACTTGAGTTTTTGATCTTAGCCATTCTGATGGGTGTAAGGTGAAATCTCAGAGTTGTTTTGATTTGCATCTCCCTGACGGCTAAGGACAGTGAGCATTTATTTATTTATTTATTTATTTATTTATTTATTCTTTTTTTTTTTTTACATTTCTCATTTTTTGACAGAAAAGTTGCTTTTGCTGTACAGATGTTAAAAAACCAAAATGTCTTAAAAAAGAAAGTTGGGGGAGGGTGTCACAACCTTGTCAAGGGGATGTAGCAGGGCTAACCAACTTCAACCCCTTTCTCTTCTAAGAACACATGACTGACCAAGTCCTAAACCATCAGTCACTCCCCCCGAGAACTTGGGGAAAAGCCCCTGGGTCGTTATAATCCAGGGCCTAGGTGTCAGGAACAGTGCCCCTCCCTCCCTAAACTCCCATTCCTTCCCACTCCAACCCCCCAAAACACATGAACTAGGAAAATCTCATAGGTACCAACATTTCACAGGAACAAAAAAGGAAAGAAAAAAAAAGAAGAGGGGGAAATTGCCCTTTTCTCAAGATGCTGCCAAGGTTCAAGGGAAGGCAAAGACTCCTCCCATAATTTTTCTGAGAAAATGAACAGACATTGAGCATTTCTTTAAGTGTTTCTCTGCCATTTGATATTCCTCTATTGAGAATTCCATTTAGCTCTGTACCCCACTTTTTTAAAAATTATTTTTATTAATTACAGTTTATTTACTTTGTATCACCCTGTACCTCCCTGCTTCCTCCCCTCCCAATCCCAGTCTCTCTCCCTCTTCCCCACCTGTGCCCCTCCCCCAGTCCACTGATAAGGGACGTCCTCCTCCCCTTCCCTCTGATCCTAGTCTATCAGGTCTCATCAGGAGTGGCTGCATTGTCTTCCTCTGTGGCCTGGTAAGACTGTTCCCCACTCAAGGGGAGGTGATCAAAGAGCAGACCAATCAGTTCCTGTCAGAGATAGTCTTTGTCCCCATTACTATGAAACCCACTTGACACTGAACTGCCATGAGCTACCTCTGTGCAGGAGGTTCCAGGCGATCTCCATGAGTGGTCTTTGGCTGGAGTATCAGTCTCAGAAAAGACCCTTGTGCCCAGACTTTTTGGATTTGTTGCTCTCCTTGTGGAGTTCCCGTTCTCTCCAGGTCTTACTATTCCCCACTTCTTTCATAAGATTCCCTGTGCTCTGCCCAAAGTTTGGCTGTGAGTCCCAGATGCTCTCTGTGGTAGTCTCCTGTCCTTTTCCCTGTTTTCTCCCTCTTTTGATGTACAGCTTGAGATCAGGAAATTATGAAAGTTTCAGGCAAATGGTGGGAACTAGAAAAGATCATCCTGAGTGAGACCCCAACTATGTGGAATTATAGTACCATGGGATGACCACCAAGGACACCAACAGCTGTAGAGTTGAGCTAGTCTGAGCTAGGAGACAAGATATGTGTGGCCTGCAGAGGGCAGAGGTAGAGAAGCAGCCCAGACCCTTTGAAGCCCTGAGGATGGTGTGGGGGTTCCAGATATCAAGCAACAAACTTTTTATAATGTTGAACTTTGGGTTTTCTTTTTATTTGACTATAATTGAACCTTACTTCTTCCCTTTTGGAGTAAGAAAAATTTTAATGTATTTCTTTCTTTTCTTTCTTTCTTTTTTTTAATAGGAGCCCACAGTAGAGAGGATTTGAATATTTTGGAAAGGCTTTCAACTTTGAAAGAGACTTTGGATATTTTAAAGAGACTGGACTTTTAAAGTATTCAAATTTTAAGACTGGAAAGTTCTATGTCTATATTGTGATATTAATATGAGATATTGGAGACAAAAAAAGGAAGGTTTGTGGTTTCATAATGATGTGTTTGTGGTTCAAGATGACAAGGGAACAATTCTGTTGGTTAGTTTTATGTCAACTTGACACATGCTAGAGTCATTCCAGAAGAAGAAATCTCAACTGGAAAAATATCCCATAAGGTTGCCTGTAGTCAAATCTGTAGTGTATTTTCTTGATTAATGATTGATGTAGAAGGGTCCAACCCATATCAAGTAGTGCCACTGCAGGGCAGGTAGTCCTAGCTGATATAAGAAAGCAGAATGATCGAGCCCATAAAAAGCACGCCTCCATAGCCTCTGCTTCAGTTCCTGCCTCCAGGTTCCTGTCATGAGTCCTTGCCTTGACTTCCCTCAGGGATGGACTATGTATGACCTGAGTTAAAAGATGAAGTAACCCCTTTTCTTCCCACGTTGCTTTTGATCATGATGTTTTTATCACAGCAATAGAAAGCCAAATAAGACACAGCAAAATGTATATATTTATACACTAACCCCACCACTCACATATATTCAAACCTCACACACACATATACCTAAATCTCTACATGATGTCATAGTCATACTATAAACACAAATACCACACAACAAACATGCCTACTTATACACATTTTACACACAAACTGCACATCTCAGATCTATAATCTATAAACCACATAGACTACACACTATACACTCATACCACACCACATACAATTTACTATATGTACATAGTCCTCATACACATAAACACAAACCCATAAAACACACACATCACATCATAGATGCAAATTCATACCATACAACACCTGCATTAATGTGTCCTACACACCACACATGTAAACACCACAAGATTCCTTATAGATACCATTTGTACTCTACACACACTCATGCACATATTTCACACAATGCAACATACACTGTACCCACTATCACACACCACGAATTCACATACATAATCACCATTACAGACATACCATTCGGATACCCTTGGGCCATGTACCATGGCATATTATACATACACTTTTGTATTTCATGTAAAATTAAGGTTGTCTTGATAGAATTCCTAATGCAGACATAGAGCCACAGGATTAATATATGGTGACATGAAAGAAACTCACACACACACACACACACAAATGAGATTTAGAGCTTGTCATTTGGTGGTAATGAGCAAACTGCTCCAAATACCCTTTGAAAAATCTGTTTTATTTTCTCACAGCATTTAAGGGTTTTTTTGGTTTGTTTTTTGTTTGGTTTGGTTTTGGTTTTGGCTATTGAGAAGTACAATGTGAATAAGAGTGCAACCAGAAAGGTTGGTTTCAGGCTGAAGGCAAGTGAGAGTATGGTTAGAGACAACTGTAGACATGCCCAATGGTAAGCTCCAAGGAGAACCTATCTACTGGCTATGGAAGGCCATCTTGTCTTTGTCCCTGTGCGCCTGTACAACAAGGGTCCCAGAACACTAGCCGGGGGCTGCAAGGTAGTGAAGAAAGGACAGCCACACTTAGAATGAAGCTGGGATCAGGTGTGGTCCTCTAACTACTGCAACCTGGGACCTCAGTATGCTTCTTAGATAAAGCACAGGAGAAGAGGTTACACCGTCTCAATAGATCTCCATAGGTCAGCAGCAGCAGGCTGTAACAGCTGGGAGTTAGAAGCCTCAGTCGCTAATCCTTGCACAAACTGATTAATCATTCATGAACATTCATACTTTGACTCCTGAGAAAAGCTTTGTCATATTCCTGGGTCACACAAGTAAAGGCTTTACCAATTGTTCCATGGGTCTGAGGCCTTGGGCATTCCTGGGTCTGAGGTGGTGCCTATGTCAAAATTCACATTCACTCAGGGCTTCATTCACTCAAGGCTCTCTGTTCCCTACACCTAATTCTCCCTATCAGCTTAGACAATGAGCATCCTGAAAGCTCTATACACCTCCATGTGCTCTCTATACCTTACCAAGCCTCCTCTGTACTAGTGACCCTCCATTTTTCTGGTGGCCTTGCTTTCTTGCACCCAATTAAAGTTATTTCCATAAATCTTGTGGTTTTAATGAGAATGCCCCCCCACAGGCTCATATATTTAAATGGTTGGTTCCCACTCGTGAAACTACGTGGAAGAAATTAGGGGTGTAGCCTTATTAGAAGAGGCATTGCATTGTTGGAGGATGTGAGTCTCTGGGGGTAGGCTTTGAGGTTTGAAAACCCCTTGGCAGGATTAGTCTTTCTCTATGCTTGCTGGGTCAGGACGTAAAGCTCCCAGCCTCTACTCCAGCACTAGGCCTGTCTACTTTCTGCCATGATGATCATGATCTAACCCTCTAAAACCATAAGGAAGTTCCCAATTAAATGAATTCTTTTATAAGAGTTGGCTTGGTCATGGTGCCTCTTCACAGCAGCAAAACAGTAAGACATCCCGTGAGTAAAACAAAGTCTTTTTTGTGTTGAAGAAACTTGAAGTAGAAACATTGATGTGATAAAGGGCTTACTTAGGAAATATTAACTTATACAAAAGTAGAATTTAGCTAAAGGAGGGCTGCCTCCAATGTGACTGGGAGAGAAGTTGCTTGCTAGAAACTGGGAACAAAGTTCTGTACCATGACTGAAGTTTAGGGCTGCAGAGAAAGTTTCTGCTAAAGTTTATTTACCAAGATTGACCTCCAGTGAGGCTCCATTCCTGGATACAACCCTGACTTAGAACCAGCCATTAGGCCCCTCCCCATAGCAAAGAATGAACCTCCAAGAGGCAGCTCAAGGAGGCAGCTCTGCCACTGAATTCCCTAAGTTCTTATCAGGAAATGCATAATTCTGCCAGATGGGCAGGGTAGAACCCTGGATGGCAGCTATTCAAAAAGAATAACGCTACTATATTCTGAAATAATTCTGGCAATATTTGCTGTGTAAATTTCCATCTGCCTAAGTGGCCAGATTTGCAGTCTCCTGTTTCTGTGTAAAATTTTCAAATTGTAACCTTGGAAAGACCCAAGGAGCCCAAAGGATGCCAGAATATGTGGAATGCATAAGCCTGTGGTATGTATAGTTAGTAAAATCCTCCATTCATGGGAAGCTCCTCTTTAAGCATTAGCCAGAGGCAGAAGTTCACCATATTAAAGAGCTTTTCCTTTGATAATCTCTAAGTTTGTGGGGTGATTTTTCTTTCAGAAAGCATATTATTTCTACAACAGTGTCATGGCCCTATGGCACCCAACAAGCATCCTGGCTTAGACAGAGGATAGTGGGGCTCCAGGGATGAGCACAAGTGCAATACAGCACATCAGCACAGAGGGTCATGATAAGCTTGACACAGGGGGAAGTACCTCTCAGCAGGACAACATCTGTCTTTAAGAAATGGAAACAGAAGGGGATTGGGTCTGAGGGAGAGGAGAGTAGGCAGATTGGGAGGAGTGGAAGGAGGGGAAATGTGGTCGGGATGTATTATATGAGACAAGATTCTATTTTTAATTAAGAAAGAGAGAGAGAAGGAAGGGAGGAGGAGGAGGGAGAGAGTCAGATAGGGAGGGAGAGAAGAAAGGAGGGAGGGGAAGGCAGGGAGGGAGGGAAGGGAGAAAAAGGCAGAGAGGGAGGGAGTACCCCACATTGCCACTTGAAGGTCAGGGAGATGCAATGCCATGAGTTACATCACTCCCATCATCTTTGCCCCTTCCCTGCTGTGACTTTGTCTCATGAATATCGCTCATAACTACTGTTTGTTTACTGTTTTCTGTTCTGCAGCACGGCACAAGCCCCTCGAGGATGGTGGTTCATCTTGCTCACAGCTGTGTGTCCAGCACTCAGGACAGCACTTGGTGATCAACAGAAATTTAAAGCAGATTCATTGCATAAAAGAAGAGAGGACATCATAATCAGAGGAAATGTCAAGAGTAATAACCCAGGCTTTAGGGAGCTGAGTTTCTTAACTCTGTCAAAGCACAAACTCTGGGTGGTCCTCAGGCCCGGGAATCCTGGGGATATACTTAATGGTAAGGTGATACCCCAAACTCTTGCACGTTTCAGGTAACTGAAGTCTTCTGGAAGCAGAACAGCCCAAGCATTTGCAAGAAGACTGTAGGAAATCATCTTGAATATTTGTAAAAGAAATGCTGAGAACTGAGAACCCCTTTGAAGGGGTTCGGTCTGCATGATTTTTCTGTTGCTTTAAATGTAGAGTGAACAGCTGTGTTCACTAGTGTGTTGAGATGCCTGAGTCAGCAACCTACATGGCACCTCTACCCTTTATAATTAAGACCTCACTTCCACAGGCTCCATGAATATACAAAGCCACAAGTCACACATTCTGAGCCTCTGTGGTCAGCCCAGAAAGCCTGATGTGCTGGACAGCCTCCTGCCTCACAAATACACACTTAGACTGGGGAGAGGCACCTCTTCTAGGGCAGTGGGTAAGTGTTAAAGCACTGCTAGTAGCTATTTAAATTATTTTAGCATTTACGCAAAGTTTTAAACTTTTAATTGTATTAATATAAAGCAGTCCTTATATTTATTTTCTAGTGAGTAAGCAAAGGTGGGAGGACAGGGGACTTTGACTTCCTGTCAGTTACTGGGCTCTCCCTTGCTACATGGGCTGCTTTGAGGAAAGGGGCAGATGTAGGCAGGCAGCCAGCCAGAACACCCTGTTTTCAATACTCCATGCATATCCTGAAAATAATTACACAATGAGTCACAGCCAATCCGGGGTCTTGGTGAACTTTGTATGACCCTGCAACCATTTCTACCCAGGCCTTTGAAGAGGTCTTTCCTCTACTGGCTGAGGAGAGGAATTGCTGTGACTGGGCACAGGAGACAAAACTGTGATTAGTACAGATACAAACCTTCATTGACAAGCAACTTACGTTGTGATTACTCCAAACACACATTCTCAGACCAGTGGCAAGCTAAGAGATACCCTCACCCCAAGTCCTCTGTGCTCCAGAGGCCTTGGGCTACTCTGCTTCTCTGGCTCTGCCATCCACAGCACATGCAGCTTGTCTTACAGACTTAGGCCTGCTCAACTCCACATCTGTTGTCATCCTTGGTACTAGTATCTCCTACATTTGAGGGTCTCTACTGCTTCTGAACTGCACCTTCACCAACAGCCTCTACTGGGTTCTTTTCAGGGTCTCTGCCCTTGCCACCTAATGCCAAGCTTCAACTTCTCTCCAGGACACCTTCAGCCCTGGGGCTTCTACTGTTGGGGTTCAGGAATAGTCTCACACTGACCACTCAGACACTAGACTCAGATAGATGGAACTTTACTGAACACTTAGCAAAGTCTGACTGGTCAGAGACACTGCCTGGATTTCAGAATCAAGACTGCAACACCAAACCATTTTTAGAGCAGATTTAAAAAAAAAAAAAAAAAAAGACCATGATCAAGCAGGAAGAATCTGTTCTATTCCAAGTACATGGTACATTGTATCTATGTAGAGAAAAAAAAAAAGCCTTTTCAACGGATTGGCTGGGATTTAAGATAAGAACTTTTGGGACTTTCCAGTTTTCTGGGGGAAAAGAACACAGCAGGGTGTTGCAGTTTAACTCTAGCAGAACATACATTTGTCCTTAACTCAAGCAGAACACCTATTGTTTTATTCTAAGCAGCAGATATTGAACTGTGAGTAAAAGACTATTCTTTTATCAGGCAAGCAAGCAGAGCCTAAGAACTTGAACTCAATTTCACCTTATATCAAAATGAAGACTAAAGATAAAACTGGCTTCAGTTATGCTAAAGACGAACGCAGGTGTTGACAGAGGAACTACAGGTATGCTAAAAACTAAAGTAGGTCTCAACAGAGGAGCTATAGTTATGCAAAAAGTTAAAGCAGGCCTCAATATCTACTACAACTGAGGCTTCCCCTTCACCTGGGTTCTCTTCAGAGACCCCAGGACTCTACCACACAGTTCCAAGGCTCACCAACTCTTCACGACCCCTTCCTGCTTTCAAAACCAGCACCAGATTCAGAATTCAAAATATCGAAGTCTTCACTGAGTCTTTAGGAGACTTTCAAACTTCCTTCTAGAACTTCACAAGCCAGGCCTCCACCATCTTCTCTCAGTGTTCATTTTCTAATTTCCCACAGAAGAGTCCACTGAGCTTTGAGCATTAAGTTGGTTTTCCAGCCCAAAGTTCCAAAGTCTTTCCACAATCCTCCAAAAATCTGGCCAGGACTGTTCACAGGCTGGTACAGTTTCTGTCTTAGTTATTCTTGCAATAAAACACCATGACCAAAAGCAAGTGGTGGGTGAAGAGTTTATTTTTTCTTATAACCCTCAGGTCACAGTCCATCACTGGAGAAAGTCAGGACAGGAAATCAAGGCAGGAACGAAACAGCGGCCATGAAAGAATGCTATTTACTGGCTTGCTTAGCCTGACTTCTTATACCACCCAGGACCAAAGCCCAGGGATGGCCCCACTCACAGTATCCTGGATCCACCCACATCAATCATTAATCGAGATTATTTTATGGAAGCATTGACTCAGTTGAGAATCTCTCTTCCCAAATGACTCTAACTTGTGTCAAGTTAACATAAACTTAGCCAGTGAAGGAACCTAGCTTGAGGTCAGCTAAGGATACTGGGGACTTTCCACTGATTGCCAGGTACAGGGTACACCCCATCCTCCCAGGGACTCAGATAAGGCAGGCAGTCTTTGAAAAATCCGCACAGACAGTTGCTGGAAAAACCACAAGGACACAGGTGGGGCCAGGCAGTCCTTGGAAAAACTGCAATGCAGGTGGCTTGACCCTGGCCACACGCCCTAAGGAAAGTCCCAAAGTCAGTGCCAAGCCAGCCAAATATCCCCTGATAATAAATGGCCAGTCATGTTAAAGAGCAAAATATCCACCAATGCAAAACTGCCCTTTTGCTGTTGCATAAGTCTGCCTATGTTTGAATGTATAAAAACCCAAAGCTTTTGTTCCTCAGGGTTGCCTCTCCTTCAATAAACCTCTTGCTGTTTGCATCAATCTCAATCTCGGTCTCTGTGTCTCACTCGAGGGTCTTTCCAGTAACATAGGACTCCCACAAGTCTTACATTTGCCTACTCTCTCCCATTTCTATCAGTGTGCAACAAAAGGACCCCACCCAGCTGATGGGTATACCACACCATGCTCTGGGCACACTACATCTGATGTCATAAGTTTTATCTGCAAGGACAAGCACCTCAGTGATGGGGGCCAGGAGATTGTAGCCATAGGATGTATGTATGTACTCCTTCTCTAGGGCATGGAACAATGGAGGGGAGAAGTTGCTTCAGAGGCCCTCATAGACCCACCATCTTCTGTCCCACTGGCTCTCTTACATTGTTTAACAATGTCTTCTGCATAACCCTTATTATCCATTATGTAAGAATGGGTTGGCTACTCTGAGTGTCTAGACACATACTTAGTGGGCAGGGTCAGGCAGTAGTTTGGATAATTGGCCCCAAGCAACAGCACCTTCCCTGGAAAGAGCATAGGAGCCTACTCAATACCCTGTTGAACAGAACCGTGAGCTGTGACCTGAGAGAAGAGGAGTACTTTATTCTCTGCAGACAAGAAGAGTGTTTAATGCAAGATGTCTATAGCAAGGCTGATGCTGTGAACAGAGCCAGTGCAGCCAAAGCTCATCTTGAGCTGCATTTTTAAAAACTTTTTGCTGATATGTTGTGAATTTCACATCATGTACTCCAACACCACTCATTTCCCAAGTCCTTCCTATCCTCATATCCACCCTCTGCTCTTGCAACCTCCCCCGCAAAATACGATGCTGCTGCTGATGATGATAATGATGAAACAACAAAAACATCTAATTGTGGAAGCTGCAATGTGTCACAGTGTGTCATAAAATATATCCTTTTGTTCACACTTCTTTGCTTGCAAATGTTCATTGAAATTTATTATTGGTCTGGTTTGAGGCCTCTGGCTTCCACTACACTATCAATACTGTATCCTCACCGGGACCCCTCTCAGATACCCTGTTGTTACTCTATGTCATGGAGATAGTGCATCTTTGCATCTGCAGGACCCGCCTCTCCGCATGTGCCAGTAGTTCATAGAGGAGGTAGATGTTGGGTTGGGCCAACTCAAAGTCTAGATCTGGGCCTGGGTGGTAGCTGAGTTGCTCAGCATGCCTGCTCTTCTGCACCCATGCCACTAGGGCTAGCTCTCCAGAACTACCCCAGCTAGCTCACCCAAGTGCCACAGCTGGCCAGGGGTGGGACCAAGGTCCTGCTTTCATGCCCTTGGGGATGGTTCAACCAGTACTGCTTCTACTTCCTCACCCCCTTCCTTTTTTATCACCAGAGGTTTTGAAGGTCAGTCACATCTATAGAATAGCATCCAGGCAGGCTTTGAAGTCCAGAGCTGCTTTTTCATCATCATTAGCTTTTCCTGGAGAGACGCAAATGCCTGTTCACCTCAAATGGGCACCAGTGACAGACCAATTTCACAAAAGTCTGATTTGATGAGGCCAATGAATTCATTGGGTTTTCTTATAGGAGTGTAGCAACCTTCAAACACCTAAGTCCCAAAGGCATAGTGAAGCCACCAAGCCAGACCGCTGCATGGGTAGAAAGAAAGGTTAGTGATCAAATTGCCAAGGCAGTATTTTACGTCTTATCAGGATGGTGCCTTTGAGCTGTTATAGGCTGTCCAGATTGCCCGGGAACCATGAGCCCTTGCCCAATATAATTGACCTTTGGAGAAAGATTAAGGGAGGTTCCTGGCAAAGAGGAACCTGCCTTAGGGGATCTGCTTTGCTGGATAAACAGAAACCCACTATTAGGTTTGCTTACACGATACAAAGCTTCTGTTTAGTTGGCCAAAGTTCTTCTGTTTAGGACAATATTACCATCATTATCATTTTGGAGTGCCACTTTGGACCTAACACCAACATAGCATGGATGGCAGCCCCATGCAAGCTGCATCCCACTTTTCAAGTAATTATCCACTTCCTGTAGTCTGGCCTCTCCCAAGACTGCATGCAGCGTGGGGCTGGAGCGATAGCTGGAACCTCAGTACTGAGATTACAGATACATGCTGCTGGGTATTTGGACTCTGGTCCTCATGCACTGCAGGGAAGCACTTTACCATAAGCTGTCTCCACAGCCCATTCCTTCTTTTTTTTTAATTAAATTTTTATTTTTCTACATTAATTACATTTTATTCCTTTTGTATCCCAGCTGTAGCCCCCTCCCTCATTCCCTTCCAATCCCACTCTCCCTCCCTCATCTCCTCCCATGCCCCTCTCTAAATCCACTGATAGGGGAGGTCCTCCTCCCCTTTCATCTGATGCTAGCTTATCAGGTCTCATCAGGACTGGCTGCAGTGTCCTCCTCTGTCGCCTGGCAAGGCTGATCCTCCCTCAGGAGGAGGGGGTGGTCAAAGAGCCAGCCACTGAGTTCATGTCAGAGACAGTCCCTGTTCCCCTTACTAGGGTACCCACTTGGAGACTGAGCTGCCATGGGCTACATCTGAGCAGGGGTTCAAGGTTATATCCATGAATGGACCTTGGTTGGAGTGTCAGTCTCAGGAAAGATCCCTGTGTCCAGATATTTTGGTTCTGTTGCTCTTCTTGTGGAGCTCCTGACCTCTCCAGATCTTTCTAACTCCCTCTTCTTTCATATGATTCCCTGCACTCTGCCCACTCTTTCATTTCTGAATCATTTCTTAGCACATTTCATTTTCAGTAGACACTCAACATCATAGCTACACAGAGCTTCAAGTGTGCAGTGTTGTTCACACCACACTGCTCTAGATCCGACACCCACCCTTGCTTTGCTTACTTTGTTTCCTCAGCTTAGGACAAAACAACTAAACAACTTTTTCACATCTGAATTTTTGTCTCTCCTAACACTGACAGTGCTCCCAAACTATCTCTGACAGATAAGACATTTTTTCCTCTTTTGTCATTGGTTTCTTTTGCTGCAGCTTCTTTTGCCCTTTCTCTCATGTTCCCCTCACTCCCAATATTACAGCAATTAAGAGCAATACCAATGAGACTGGCATTTGTTTATTTGTTATTTATTATTGTAACAATTGTTTATTATTATGCCTCAGGACTATGTTAGGCTCACAACACAGAAACTGTCTAGTATTTAGAGTCAATCTATAGGTTTTCACTAATTATTATGTATTCATATTTTACACTTTGCACTTTTGATCTCTTGACCACATGCTGTTTGCACTCTGCTGAGAATGAAGTGCAGATCTCCAAGGTATAGAGCTAGATTCTAGCCTCCTAGCTCCACAGGATGGGGCTGAGGTTCTTTGTAACCTCTGGTCGTTGCCACAGGGGTTTTAAGCTATATTTGGAGGCAAAATAAAAACTGGAGTTCTCTGTAACATCTTGGCATGAAAGAAGACAAAGACTTGTGTTCTTTGATTTGGCTGCCAAGTATTTAAACAGTTTAAACAATACTCTTCAATTAATTGTCACGTCTACAGGAATCTTCTAAGAGGAGGACTAGTCTGATTCTGATGCTAGTCAAAGGAGAACTGGCCTCAGATTTCACAGAGTTCTGATAAGATGTCAGACAATCTTGCAGAAAAAAACTAAGACCAAAACAATGATGGATCAGTGGTGAACAGGACTTCTTGACCAGGACTGCTTAGATACATATATCTCTTGCCTTCCTAAACTTCATGCCAGGACCCTGAAGATAGAGTTGGAAGTCATTTTTTAGTTATTCATCTTTCAAACATGGTCACAATGAATAAATTGCCCTTTTCTGCCTTCTCCTATTCATTTATCTCTTTAATTGGCCTATAGGGAATAGATGGAAGATCCTTGCTTATAAAGGCTGCCAGAGTCTAAGCTCTGGCCTTAAAGACAGTTGTAATATTTCTTTTCAAGTTCTGCCCATGTTGATGAAACACACTGAGAACTAGGAATGAAGAATAAGCCTGAGATTTTTTTTTCTTATAGGTCTCAGTCTTGCCTTGGAAGCGAGGTATTGCTACATCCAAGCCTTGAAACACAAGACAGAACATAGTTCTGTAAGAGAACAAATGCAAGTGTGCACAGTGGGGCAAAGAGAATTTGGAGACAGTAGGTAAAAGGGTTGGCATGCCCAGCCCACAGAGGTGTCTGATAGAGGGCATCACGTCAGGGAAGGGGAGATAGCATAGTGGGAAAGCACACTTTTGGACACTTTTAGAACCAAAGTATAGAGAAGGAAGGCACAGAAACTAAACTTAGCAAGGAGCACAGGGAAACGCATGTTTTGTTTTACTGTATTCTGAGGTCAGGATCTGAGGGGTGAGAAATGGAGGGGTCAATACCCATCAAGCAAGAGCCTAGGGTTCTGTTCCCATTCCTGCTTCTTGAGCCAATCCAGCTTCAGTTGGTTTGGTTTGGTTTGGTTTCTTTTTTTTTTTCCCTTTGCAGAGCCTACCTACAGTGCATACCTCAGTGTGTGGAAGAATCACAAAAAGTAGATGCATGTAGAGTCTACAGTGCAGGGGGTGCAGGAGAGGGAGGGGCAGATTTGTGACAGATTAACCACTGGAATTACAAACTCGCAAAATCAGGCTTTCAACAGATGTTTCCAGAATCAGGTGCCCCACCTTCCGAAGCTGGAGAAGGGCAGGAACAGCTTTGTGACTCATTCATCCTTTAGTCCCTGCAGGACAGGCCTAGATGGACACAGACCACTGAAGAGTCTTCCTTGCAGACAAAGGAAATTATGACATCAACCTCTGGCATCCCACAGGCCAGACATTCCCAATGCTTGGATAGCAACATTCCACAGATCTGTCTAATTCACCCTACCTGACATGAAATCCACATACCCCTTAGAGCTATTAAGGCCACATATAGACAACTCTAACTTCTGTCCATCCCCCACCCCCAACACCATGCCAATCCCTCTGTAAAATATTGGGTTTCATGCAGCTTGGGGGTACATGAGCTGCTTATGCCAGCAGCAAGGAAAGGTGCTTTCTGCTTTATTAAGCAGGCACAGGGAGGGGCTTCACAGAATAGCAGGTGGCCATGGAAGCTGCTTCCATGGCAACCCAGTGAGCAATCACCTTCAGGGTTAGCTTTTTCACCTCACGTGAGGATTGAGGAATGTGTCAGCCAGCACTAGAGTACTTCTGAAAGAGCAGGCTAAGCTTAATTGCTACTCATCTGTGATGGTGGCCCGCCCACTGAACATGGCCCTGGCCACCTGATGAAGTGCAAGAGTTAGTGTGGATGATTTATATGGTGTTAGCTGAGCATAAAATCAACTTGGTGAAGAACAGAGAAAAATTACATTGATTTGGGGCTAATTAGGGTTGCAATCTAAGAAAGCACAGATTCAAGCAATTTGAAAATGTACTCTAAGGTCTTAAAAATGGCAATGATATTTGTAGCTTGAAACTTCAAGGGGGTTGGAAGTCATATCACTTCTTACAACCATGATTTGTTGGGGCAAAGGTCAAGCTACACTGTAAGGAAGGCACTGGGTATTGGTACCAATCTCAGTATTTGGGGGGAAGAAGCCAATGTACAGGCTGTCAGCAGAGATAAGCAAACAATGTTTCAGGGAATTGAAGATCAGCCCAGTACTAAGGACAGCTCATGAGGGGCCCATCTTCAGGCCAGCTTAGCAGCAGACATATTCGAAGTGTAACCTCCTGACTCCATTATACCTACCCCAAAACAATGTTATTAAACACTACAACATTTCGGGTTTTTCCTTGGTGAAAACTCTTGTCTTCTGAAAGTTTTTCTATTCTTTTCCTTTTTAAAACTTACCTTTCTTTTGTTTGGTTGCTTTGCAATTTCATTTTAATAAATATTTAATTTTATTAGATTCAAGCTTTTCATATGATCTGTATTCTTTTGACAGAAATGTTATACAACTATGTAGTATTTGTAATTTTAAAAAATAAACAAATCAATGGTGCTTTTCTTAAATCTTTTTTAATGTAATTTATTTATTTGTATATTAATCACAGGTTAGGTACTTTGTATCCCAGGCATAGCCCCCTCCCACTCTCCTCCCTGCCTCCCTCCAAGTCCCCTGATGGGGGAGGACCTCCTCCCCTACCATCCGAACTTAGTTTATCTTGTCTCTTCAGGGCTGGCCGCAACGTCCTCTTCTGGACTCTAGCTAGGCTGTTACTCCCAGGCATGTGGGGGAGGGTAAAAGAGCCAGCTATTGAGTTCATGACAGAAATAGTCCCTGTTCCCCTTACTAGGGTCTCCAGTTGGATACTGAGCTACCACAGGCAACATCTGAGGGGGGGGGGGGGTTAGGTTACATCCATACATGGTCTTTGGTTGGAGAAACTGTCTCGTAAAAGACCCCTGTGCCCTGATCTATTTGGTCATTATGGAGCTCTTGTTCTCCCCAAGTCTTACTAACTCCCCCTATTTTCATTATTATTCCCAGCCCTCTGCTGAAGGCATGGTTTTGAGCCTTAACATCTGCTTTGATACATTGCTATATTGATAATTTCAGAGGACCTCTTTGGTATACTCCTATCCTGTTGCTTGTTTTCTCCTACATTCAATGTCCATCCCATTTGTCTACTTAAACAAGCATTGATCATACCAACCTGGGTCCTCCTTCTTGTTTATCTTCCCTAGGTGTATAGATTTCAGCATGACCTTCCTATCCTATAGGTCTATATAAGTGAGTATATACCATATGTTCATTTCTGCTTTTGGGATACCTCACTTAGGATGATG
>CM053758.1:37482912-37509330 GCA_028658305.1 Pachyuromys duprasi | reverse complement strand
AGCCACGAACATAGTTGAGCAAATGTCCTTGTTGTGTACTTGAGCATCTTTTGGATATATGCCTAAGAGTGGTATAGCTGGGTCTTGAGGAATCACTATTCCTAATTGTCTAAGAAAGTGCCAAATTGATTTCCAGAGTGGTTGTACAAGTTTGCATTCCCACCAGCAATGGAGGAGGGTTCCTCTTTCTCCACAACCTATCCAGCATGCGCTGTTACTTGAGTTTTTGATCTTAGCCATTCTGGTGGGTGTAAGGTGAAATCTCAAGTTCGTTCTGATTTGCATCTCCCTGATGTCTAAGGATGTTGAGCATTTCTTTAAGTGTTTTTCTGCCATTCTATAATCCTCTATGGTCAGTTCTCTTTTTAGTTCCATACCCCATTTTTTAATTGGATTACTTGATTTGTTGCTTTTTAACTTCCTGAGTTCTTTATATATACTGGATATTAGCCCTCTGTCAGAAGTAGGATTGGTAATGATCCTTTCCCAGTCTGTAGACTGTTGTTTTGTTTTCACGACAGTGTCTTTTGCTTTACAGAAGCTTTTCAGTTTCTTGAGGTCCCATTTATTGATTGTTGATCTTAGAGCCTGTGCTGTTGGTGTTCTATTCAGGAAATAGTCTCCTATGCCAATGAGTTCTAGGCTCTTCCCCACTTTTTCTTCTAACCTGTTTAGTGTGTCTGGTTTTATGTTGAGGTCTTTGATCCACTTGGACTTTAGCTTTGTGCAAGGTGATAAATATGGATCTATTTTCATTTTTCTGCATACAGATATCCAGTTGGACCAGCACCATTTGTTGAAGATGCTGTCTTTTTTCCACTGAATGGTTTTGGCTTCTTTGTCAAAAATGAAGTTTCCATAGGTGTGTGGGTTCATTTCTGGGTCTAGATTCAGTTCCATTGATCCACTATTCGGTTTATGCCAATACCATGCAGTTTTTATTACTATTGCTCTGTAGTACAGCTTAACGTCTGGGATGTAGATACCTCCAGATGATCTGTTGTTGTAGAGGATCGTTTTGGAGATTCTGGGTTTTTTGTTTCTCCATAAGAAGTTGAGAATTTTTCTTTCAAGGTCTGTGAAGAATTGTGAAGGTATTTTCATGTGAATTGCATTGAATCTGTAAATTGCTTTTGGCAGTATCGTCATTTTCACTATGTTAATCCTACCAATCCATGAGCACGGGACATCTTTCCACCTTCTAATATCTTCTTCAATTTCTTTCTTCAGAGATTTGAAGTTTTTTTTTTTTCATATAGGTCTTTCACTTGCTTGATTAGAGTACCCCAAGGTACTTTATGTTATTAGGGGCTATTGTGAAGGGTGTTGTTTCCCTAATTTCCTTTCTCGGCCCTTTTGTCTTTGGTGTACAGGAAGGCTTCTGATTTTTTTGAGTTGATTTTGTATCCAGCTACTCTACTGAAGGTGTTTATCAGTTGAAGGAGTTCTCTGGTTGAATTTTTGGGGTCACTCATATATATTATCATATCGTCTGCAAATAGTGATACTTTGACTTCTTCCTTTCCAATTTGTATCCCCTTGATCTCCTTTAGTTGTCTTATTGCTCTAGCTAGAACTTCAAGTACTATGTTGAAGAGATATGGAGACAATGGGCAGCCTTGCCTAGTCCCTGATTTCAGTGGGATTGATTTAAGTTTCTCTCCATTGAGTTTGATGTTAGCTATAGGCTTGCCGTATATTGCCTTTACTATGTTTAGGTATGTGCCTTGTATTCCTAATCTCTCCAAGACTTTAAACATGAACGGGTGTTGGATTTTGTGAAATGCTTTTTCGGCATCTAGGGAGATGATCATGTGGTTTTTCTCCTTCAGTTTGTTTATATGGTGGATCACATTGATGGATTTCCGTATGTTGAACCACCCTTGTATGCCTGGGATGAAGCCTACTTGGTCATGGTGAATGATATCTTTTATGTGTTCTTGGATTCGGTTTGCAAGTATTTTATTGAGTATTTTTGCGTCAATGTTCATAAGAGAGATAGGTCTGAAGTTCTCTTTTTTTGTTGGGTCTTTGGTTTAGGTATCAAGGTGACTGTGCTTCATCGAAAGATTTTGGTAATTTTCCTTCTATTTCTATTTTGTGGAACACTTTATAGAGAATTGGTGTTAGGACTTCTTTGAAGGTCTGGTAGAATTCTGCACTAAAACCATCTGGCCCAGGGCTTTTTTTTTGTAGGGAGGCTGTCAATGAGGGGGATATAGGTCTATTCAATCTTCCTATCTGATCTTGGCTTAATTTAGGTAGGTGGACTCTCTCAAGAAAATTGTCCATTTCATTTAGATTTTCAAGTTTTGTGGTGTATAGGCTTTTGTAGTAATACCTAATGATTGTTTGGAAAGTATAAGTAAAAATGTCATTTTTAGCTTTTGAAAAAGGTACTCTATTTTAAATATGTACTGTTATAATTGATAAAATGAAAATATCAATCGCAATTTTTAAATATCTTTTCATCTCTTGCTTTATGAAAATTTTTTTTATAAATAAACTACCTTATTGTACACTTGAACATTTTTTGGATATATGCCTAGGAGTGGTATACGTGGATCCTGATGTAGCGCTATTCCTAATTTTCTGAGAAAACACCAGATTGATTTCCAAAGAGGTTGTACAAGTTTACATTCCCATCAGCAGTGGAGGAGTGTTCCCCTGTCTCCACATCCTCTCCAGCATGTGTTGTCACTTGAGTTTTTCATCTTAGCCATTCCGATGGGTGTAAGGTGAAATCTCAGGTTCTTTTTAATTTGCATTTCCCTTATGACTAAGGATGTTTCTTTAAGTGTTTCTCTGCCATTAGATATTCCTCTACAGAGAATTCTCTGTTTAGCTCTATACCCCATTTTTTAAATTGGATTACCTGATTTGTTGCTATTTAACTTCTTGAGTTCTTTATATATTCTGGATATTAGCCCTCTGTCAGATACAGGGTTGCTGAAGATCTTTTCCCACACTGTAGGCAGTCATTTTGTTCTAACAACAGTGTCCTTTGCTTTCGAGAAGCTTTTCAGTTTCATGAGGTCACATTTATTGAGTGTTGATCTTAGAGCTTGTGCTGTTGATGTTCTGTTTGGGAAGTTGTCTTCTGTACCAATGAGTTCAAGGCTTTTCCCCACTTTTTCTTCTAAGAAGTTTATTGTGTCCGGTTTTATGTTGAGGTCTTTGGTCCCCTTAGACTTTAGTTTTGTGCAGGGTGATAAGTGTGAATCTATTTGCATTTTTACATGTTTATAGCAGCTTTATTTGTAATAGCCAGAAAGTGGAAACAACCCATATGCCCCTTAGTTGAGGAATGGCTACAGAAATTGTGGTATTATTTAGAGGAATACCACTCAGCAATTAAAAACAAGGAAATCATGAAATTTGCAGGCAAATTGTGGGAACTAGAAAAGATCATCCTGAGTGAGGTATCCCAGAAGCAGAAAGACACATAGGGTATATACTCACTCATAAGTGGATATTAGACATATAATATAGCATAAACATACTAAAATCTGTACACCTAAAGAAGCTAATCAAGAAGGAGGCCTCTGGGTAAGATGCTCAATCCTTATTCAGAAGGCCAAAGAGGATGGACATCAGAAGAAGAGGAAAACAGGGAACAGGACAGGAGCCTACCACAGAAGGCATCTGAAAGGCTCTACCCTGCAGAGTATCAAAGCAAATGCTCAGACTCAGCCAAACTTTGGGCAGAGTTAGATAGAAAAACCTGGAGGGGGCAGGAGCCCCACAAGGAGAGCAACAGAACCAAAAAATTCTGGACACAGGGGTCTTTTCTGAGAGTGATACTCCAACCTTGGACTGTTCATGGAGATAACCTAGAACCCCTGCACAGATGTAGCCCAGTATAGTTCAGTGTCCAAATTGGTTCTCTAGTAATGGGAACAGGGACTGTCTCTGATATAAACTGATTGGCCTGCTCTTTGATCACCTCCCCCTTAGGGGGGAGCAGCCTTACTAGGCCACAGAGGAAGACAATGCAGCCACTCCTGATGAGACTTGATAGACGAGGGTCAGACGGAAAGGGAGGAGGACCTCCCCTATCAGTGGACTGGGGGAGGGACATGGGTGGAGAAGAGGAAGGGAGGGTAGGATTGGGTGAGCCCCAGGATGGGAGCTACAGGTGGGATACAAAGGGAATAAACTGTAATTAGTAAAAATAAAATATTATAAAAAGGAAATCAACTACCATTCTAACGTACATTTTGTGTTTGTTTGTTTGTTTATTTGTTTTTTGAGACAGGGTTTCTCTATGTAGCCTTGGCTGTCAAGGACTGACTTTGTAGGTCAGGCCATTTTCAAACTCACAGACATCTGCCTGCCTCTCCCTCCCTGAGTTCTGGGATTAAAAGCACGCACCACCACACCTGGCTTTGTTTTTAATATAAGGGATGAGTATTCACTTTTTAAAATAGAAAGACAAGCAACAGTCAGTATACTATAAAAAAGAAAAATCTCCCATTCAAAATATAGAAAAGTATACCATTTTACCACTGTCAATATGTATGAATTGTACAAATTTAGACCCTTTTATAATTCACTGAATTAAAGATGACTAGCAAAGTAAATGGAATATGTGGTAGTTTTGGAAAAGATGCTAGCCAAAGAACTACAAGGAAATTTATAAACCTGACCTCTGTTTCTGAAAACTAAGAAGTTGTTTGTGGATAACTACAAGCCAGCAAATGTACAAAGCATTGGCCGATACTAACAAGCCAGAAGAAACGTCTTTTGAAGACCATCTGAAAAGCCCTGCTGCTGTGGTATATTCTGTGATCACTTGGTCACTTGCTCCTTTCAAAGTCCACGGCCCAGTCTTACCATTTTCCCAGGTATTGTGTACTAGTGGTTCTTCAGTGTAGTGATACATTTCAGTGCTAAGTAAAAGTCTTGTCTAAAATTCCCAGAATTACATCATTTAAAATGTTGAGCTTTCCCACAGAACTGTCAAAAAAAACCTCCCTGCTGACACTCCTCAGGTACAACTGTCAGAATCCCCCTGCAGAGAGCTAATGTTGAGAAGGAATCTTTGAAATACAGATTTTATTTAACCCCTGTCTTAAGGCTGTCTGTCTAATCAGAGATGATTACTGTGAAAATTTAGATATAACATTTGGGAGAAAATGAAATTATTATAGGGCTTAAGCCCCTAGAAAATAAAGGTTTGCTTGGATTGATGGGCTGTAACTTAAAAAGATTTTAGTTCAGTGTGTGTCAGGTAGTCCCATCTGTGGAACAACTTAAATTTCACCATCCCTAGAAGGAAGCCACCCAAAGCTAAAGGCAAACTTAGCCACCTACATCCATAGATTGTGTCTTAGTGGTCCACATACTGTAGTTTGGGGAAGGGCTTGTTCTGCCTTCCTACATTGTTGCAGTTTGGAGAGCTGCCTCCTGTTGGTAGAATTCACAGGGCGCAGGGTTGATGCTATCATCTCTAGTTATGTCTGACAGTTCCCCAGGGTTTGTCCAGACTCTAAGTTAACTTACAAAACAAACAAAATAACAAACTGGACAACTTTGGTCTGCTCCATCCTATCTACTGGATTGTCATCTATCCAATCAGAGGTTTCCTTTCATAGTTTATCCAAATATAGTCATTAACTGACCCCTTGTATGGCTTTTCTGGGCGCCAGTCATAAGTATAATAAGACCAACAGCCTCTGCAGGTTTAGCATATGGGCTATACCTGTCACTTGCTCTCAAGCACCTGTTTGTGGAGAAACTGGGAGATGAAGGCCATAGCTGTGGCAGTAAACTTGCCGTCCATGATGATGGCCAAATATAAATCTGAGGAAT
This sequence comes from Pachyuromys duprasi, assembly GCA_028658305.1. NCBI lineage: Eukaryota > Metazoa > Chordata > Mammalia > Rodentia > Muridae > Pachyuromys > Pachyuromys duprasi. The sequence continues at coordinate 37,503,516 of CM053758.1, read as the reverse complement.
ACAGCAGCTATGACGGCTACTGGCTTGCTCACAGAGCAGATGATTCAGAAGAAAGGTGTGAGGGGCCAGTGGCATCAGATTGCTTTCTTCATCCCCTCCTTCCTTCCTTCCATCCATCCATCCTTCTTTCTTTCCTTCTATCCTCTGTTTCCTTCTCTCCTTGCTTGCTCTGTCTTTCTTTAGAGTTAAAAACTTAACTAAGGATGCAGCCATGGCCACCAATTATATCCCTGAGATCTTCCTGTATGCTCTCTCCAGTGATCTTAAGAGCTGCATTTCCAGCTATGAGGGGCCAAGTGCCACACTCTGGATATGCTCTACCTTTCCCCTATAAATAAAATTATGCAGAGTATTAATGAACTCATAAAGTACTGCATTATTTTCCTTTATGTTGTATTATCCAAGTAATTTGAGACTACAAGAATTGCAAGTTGAAATGGTAAGCAAAGTAAGAAAATGGACACTTAGAGAAGTATTGAGAAGTATTAGAAAACCATCCATTACTCACAAGTGTAGTGGATTGGTGATTGCTAAGAGGATCAGACAAGGTTATACATTTGGTTTTCTCCAATCTAAGCTTTTCTTGTTCAAATCATCCCTGCACCTATCAGGCCCCAGTAATTGCAAACCCCAAACATTGCTGATACCTGGGAAAAGCTGTCTTTTGTTTTGTTTTTGTTTTTGTTTATTTCTGAGGAAAAGCCAAGTGATTCAAGGGCTTTGAGTATAGAGAGGCTATAATAGGTTTATTCCAAGAATGAATTTTTAAAATCCTATCTCTATATGTACTATATGTACCTCATTCCCTCATTTCCACTTCTTTCTTCAACTCCTTCACTCCCAACCTGCTTAATTTTGACTTTTTCCTCAATTATTATAGTCGCACAAATATGAATAAATATGTATGAATGCAACCTGATGAGGCCATTTAGTCTTGCTACTATATATGTTTCTTTAAGGTTGACCACTTGGTAACCAACCAGAAGGCTCATTCCTGAGAGAAACTGATTCTCCCTGTAGCTCTTCCTCCACAGATGGGTTCTTGTGAGATTTTCCCTACCCATGTTGAGATGTCACTTGGTGTTGTCATTGCTCGGGTCTTCTTTAGGCATCTATGTTATTAAGATATTATAGACGTAGCTTCCCAGACATATATACGAGAGACAATCTCACAGTAAACATTCTGGTCCTCCGACCCTTGTAGTCTTTCTTCCCAATCTTACATGATGTTCCCTGAGGTTGAGGGCTTGTGTTGTGGATGTGTTGAATTAGGCTGAGAACCTCACAGTCAGTTCTTTGCAATTTGACAAACTGTAATTTTCTGTAATGGTCTCTTTCTTATGTAAAAGAACCTTTTTTGATGAGAGGTGGAAGCTACACTTAGCTATGAAGATAAAGATAAGTATTTGCAATGCTTTTAGAAATTATGCTGGTTTAAGAAAATGGCAGTAGTAGGTTCTACACTAGGTTCTATGGCTTCACCAATCAAGGATAATTAGCTAGGTTTAAAGTATCAAGCTTATGAACAAGTTCAATCCAGATGGGGGCCTGGCAATGAGAAGGAGAAGTGAACCTGGGCTTCCAACCTAGAAGCTACCTGCAACTGATACCCATTGGTTAAAGAAATATTGGTTTTCTCCAATGGAGACTCATTGGTTATATTTACTATATTTCAGGGTAGACCCCATGCTCAGCAGTAGATGGCCAACACAAAATGAACTCAATAATATTTTTGTAGATTGTTTTCAACCTCAAATTGCTTTGTTTGGGCACTCTCATTTTTTTAGATATCAAAATAAGGATTTAATGTGAAATATCCTAATGCAATTGAAGGTCACAATAAAGTTTGTTTGCATTCTTACCATATGGGAAATCTGAGGGGGGCATTTTTTGTGCCTGTGATTTGTCCATGTTGACACTTCTCCTCAAAGGTCCACCTTTTCATTACTCTCTGCTCTTCTATTGGGTGAATATGTGCATGGCTCCTCCTGTTGATGAACAGGTGGACAACTTTCAACGGAGGCCCTCATATGAAATGCTCCTTGGAACACCCAACTCACTTTGAGAGAATATATACTCACTGCTACTTGCAATACTATTAGGTAGTAGTTAAACTGCACCCTCACAGCTTTGTGTGTACAAGTGTTTTCCCCGTACCTATGTCTGTACATCACACCTATGTCTGGTGCTCCTGGAGGTCAGTAGAGGGTGTCAGATACCCTAGAATCAGGGTTACAGACTGTTAACCGGTGTGTGGGTATTGGGAACCAAACCGTGGTCCTCTACAAGAGCATCAAGTGCTCTTAACTGCTGAACCTTCTTTCTAGGCCCACTTCTGGTTTCTTATGAAAGCTCAGTATAGATTTTATTTGAATGAGTTTCTTCAGTGTCTAGACAGCTATAGCCAGATTTTACCTCTCTTGGTTTTCTGCATTCCAAAATAAACAAAATAAAAATTAAATGCCTGCATTTTTCCAAGTGTATGTCTAACAACTGGATTTAATGTAAACATCTAAATATAAGTTTTGAAGCATTGAAGATAATTTTTAATTGAATGAATTCTTTAAAACCATTTTCTTGGAGTATCTTGATCAGTCTACTTTCCAAGTACCTAGAACCATGCAGTGATGTAGTTCCCAAGAGGTGAATTGGTTAGGAGTCAGTTCATGAATGGTGCTGATTGCCTATGATTAGCAGGCATTGGTGACAGCCAAGGTGAGAAGCTGCTGAAACCCCTGGATGAATGGGCCTCAGTGATTATCCTCTCTTAGCCTCATCATCCATAACAATCTCCCCCTGCAGAGCAGATCTGTGCAGCCTGTGTTTCCAAAGAGAAGAGACACCTGTGTTAGCTCTGCTGCAGGCTTTTCTCTTTGCTGGAGCAGCTATTCCACCTTATTTCTATATGTAAACACTTTCAACTTCCCAAAAGGTAAGGAGAGAGAGAGAGAGAGAGAGAGAGAGAGAGAGAGAGAGAGAGAGAGAGAGAGAGAGAGAGAGAGAGAGAGAGAGAGAGAGAGAGGAAGTTTCTAAAGAATGTCAGAGAAGCACTACCAAAATAAGTGGGGACCTGATCACTCTTGTCTGAGCTATCCTAAACTCTTTAGCATGGTCACTAGTTCTGGAATAGAATCTGGGGACATCCTCTACATCCCTGACTTCAGCTGGTCTCCACAACTCCTTTTTCTCCACGTTATCAACCTAATCCTGTTCTAAAAGAACTATTTGGATGAGATTATGATATTTATTGCCTGAAATGGTTCTCAATGTACTCTATTCATTCCTCTTTCTGTAATGACCTTCAGTGCTTTTTAGCTTACCCTAGCACTTAAAAAATCCTTGTATTTTGTTCTAGCAGAGTTGAACAACCGTATTGCAGTTTTCCAAATAAACATATTCTTGTTGATTTAATTTTGATAAAAATTGTTTCAGTGTGGATGTGTGGATGAGTGTATGCTTATGTGGGAACAGATTGATGTGTGTATATGGAGCCCTAAGGCTGATGCTGGGTATTATCTTCAAGTATTCTCACCCTTATATTGAACCCATAAATCACTGGTTCAGATAGTCTAGGCAGCCATCTTAAGCTAGAAATTCCAATATACATCTTTGCCTCTCACATACTGGGATTACAAGAAGGACACTGTGACTACCAGCTTTTTAAGAGAGTACTAGATCTAAATTCTGGTCTTTATGTTTGTGCATCAAGCATGCTATCCACTGAGCCATAGCCCCATACCTTCTGGTGTAATTTTGCACTGGCTGTATCAGAGCTAGCTTCTTGAGGAGATGGACCTCATGCACCCCTCTTCTGTAACTTCATTAATTACCACCCCTGTGGTTCTAAAAATCTTTGTGAGTATTCTTATTAAACTTGGGCCTTCAGCATCTGTCAATCATCTGCTTCTACATAGCTCTGATCTCTCCCTCTGTGTTGTTATTATCACAAGCTCTAATGAATCTGTAAAACTATTGAATGAATGAGAGAAATTTAGAGATATAATGTGATTAACCTGCAACCTGCTGCCTCCTATTGTGGTCCATAAATAGGAGCCAAGGGAAGTAGGGAGCTTTTCAAATATAGTAGACTTTAGCCCTCAGTCCAAGCCAATATGGAACTGAAATCTAAATGTTATGAACAAAATAAACCTAAGAAGAGAAATGAGCGATTTCCCAGAGCCCCTGGAAGAGCTAGCTCTATCAAGAGCTGAAAGCTGCAGCCAACATAGGTTCCTGACAAGGACAACTTTAAGTTACTAATGTGGTGGTTGACTGTGGCAGCAACAGAAGTTAATGCTTATATTTTTAGCAAGGTAAGTAATTAATTGTAACTAATTGTTTTTTCCATGTGTAAAATCCACACACCATAAAATAAAAGCTTGAGCCTTTGTACATGAGCACTATATCTTCACTCCCACTCTCCTCCCCTGCCCCTCCCAAATTCAAAGTGTATTTAATTGTCATTCTCTCTCTCTCTCTCTCTCTCTCTCTCTCTCTCTCTCTCTCTCTCTCTCTCTCACACACACACACACACACACACACACACACACATATCCTTCAGAGTCTATTTAGCATTGCTTATATGTTCATATGCCAAGAGCTTAAAATTGGCCATCCTTTGTGGAAGTACAACTCTAAAAACGGATTCTCTTTCTCTCATCAGTCTTTGACCACCTGGAGCTTTTCATCTAAATGTGAGACCATGTGGAATTTTCTCACTTTGCATTGACACATCAACTAATGTCATTGTACTTGTCTTATCCAGACAACCATATTGCAGAGAGTTCATGGTACATTTTCCCTGTCATGACTACCCAACTGCTAGATTCTAACAGCAGAAATCCAGGGCCTCTGGCTCTTAGGATCCTTCTGGCCCCTCTTCTCTGATAGTCCTTCAGCTTTAGGTGTAGGAATTGCATTGCAGATGCATCAGTAGGGGATGGACACTCCACTCTCATTTACTCTCTACGTTTCGAGCAGTTGTGGATCACAGTAACAGTCACCATGTTGCAATAAGACCTGTTTGTTAACACTGCTGCAGGCTTTTCTCTTTGTTGGACCGGCTATTACACCTTATTTTTGTATGTAAGGAACTTAGATACCTCTTCAACTTCCTGGAAGGCAGGCGGCAGGGAGAGAGAAAGAACAAGTTTCTAAGAAATGTCAGAGAAGCAATACCAAGTTAAATGTGACCCAACGAAAGCCTGCAGCAGAACTAACACAGGTGTCCCTTCTCTTTGGAAGCACAGGTTGCACAGATCTGCTCTTCAGAGGGAGATATGGACTCTCAGGCATAGAGTACCCTTAGTTGATGAGGGTGAGAGGTAGTCTTATCAGTGGCAATAAAGTAAGTATTTGGAATGCTGTCAGGAATTATAACAGTTTAGAAACAGTAGAAGGTTCCTCCTCTCTGGTAAATGACCTCTCCAACCATGGGTACTTGTCAAGGTTGACAGTACCAGAAATTAAATTCCTCATACTGAGTGAGCTTGAGCTTTGGGGGGGGGGGGGGGCGGGGTTGGAAGACTTTTAATGACTGTGTCTATTTCCTTAGGAGTCACAGCTCTATTTAAATTGTTAATCTAATCTTGATTTGACTTTGCTAAGTGGTATTTATTGAAAAAATTATTCATTTCTTTTAGGTTTTCCAATATTTTACAGTACACTGAATAGGTATGACTTAATGGGTTCTATGAATTTCCTTAGTGTCTGTTGTTGTGTCCCTCTTTTCTTTTCTGTTTTGTTAATTTGGATATTCTCTCTGCCATTTGGTTAGTTTGAATAAAGTTTTGTTTCTCTTGTTGGTTTTCTCAAAGAACAAATTATTTATTTCATTGATTCGTTGTATTGTTCTCTTTGTTTCTATTTTATTGATTTCAGTCTTTAGTTTGATTATTTCTTGCTATCTATTCCTCTTGGGTGTGTTTACTTCTTTTTGTTCTAGAGCTTTCAGAGGGGTGTTAGGTTGCCAGTATGAGCTCTGCAATTTCTATATGAAGGAACTTAGTGCTCTTAGCACCTTTTTCATTATGTCTCATGAGTCTGGGTATGTTGCAGATTCATTTTCATTGAATTCTAGGAAGTTTTCTTTAATTTCTTTCTTCATTTCTAACTTGACACATTTCCCTTCAGTACAGAGTTGTTCAGTTTCTCTCAGTTTGTTTCCATCAGACATTTAGTTGTTTCTGCTGTTGTTAAAATTGAGCTTTGATTCACGGTAGTCAATTTTGAAGAAAGTTCCATGAGGTATTTTCTTTTGTGTTTGGGTGAAAGGTTCTATAGATATACATTAGGTCCATTTGATTCATAATGTCTATTAGCTCCATAATTTCTCTGTTAAGTTTTTGTCTAGATGACCTCTTCATTTGTAAGAGTGGGGTGTTGAAGTCTCCTACTATTAAAACATGAGGTTTAGTGTGTGATTCAAACTTCAGTAATATTTCTTTTATGAATGTGGGTGCCCTTGAATTTGGGGCATAGATTTCAGAACTGAGACATCATTTTGGTGGATTTTTCTTTCGATGAGTATGTTTTTCTTCATCTCTTTTAATTAATTTTGGTTTGACATTTATATTGTTAGATATTAAAAAACATATACCGGCTTGCTTCTTGTTGCCATTTGCTTTAAAATTATGTTTTTCAACCCTAAAGTATTGTACAAAAGATTCTAGGCCTTCAGCTTTTTTCTCTAAGGCTTGATTTCTGAGAGTAACTTTCTTATTTTGGTGGCTTCCATTACCTGGATAGAATGTGAAATTTCCTAACCACCAGATCTTAGTCTTTGCTAGTTCATCTCTTGAATCTTCATGTTCTGACATTCTCCTATATGCAAGAAAAAGCTGGGTCAAACATGCAATGATTTGCTTGGCAATCATGATTTCTCTTTCCACACAGCTGCAGGATGTACCAGTTATTCTCCAGCTAACTTCCAGTATCCTATAACACACCCCTCTCCAGTAGTGTCCATATTGCTACCAATACTCCACTGGCAATTTACATACACTATAAGTTTGATGCAAGTTTTTCTGCTATGCCTCATATTCTCTTTTGTTTGCTCACTGGCAATATTAACACCAGTGTTTTCTACTGCTGGTCTACTCAAAAGAACCAAGGCCCCTTTCTGCATCTCAAAATCTTTCTAATCTCTTTCTACCTCTCCATTCAGAACAATTTCCACATTTTCATGATGCTCCCTCAGGAACACTCACCTTCTTGTTCCGTATATATGGATGAGCTTTCTATTTGCCCATGAAATTTTCTAATAATTAATAATTGCCATTTCATTGTGCCCTTTCTCTTTCAGTTCAGGTTGTCACTGTTTCTATTGCTATAATATTCTTGACAATCTTTTGGGCTTCACGTGTTATCATAGGGCCTTGCCTGAGTTGATAGGAGGCTTGTCCCCAAATACTTCCTAGACAACTCTTTTTCCATCATTAATTCATTATGGCAATCAGCACTACCTATTCAAGAATAAGCCTAGCCCAAGATATTGAGGGCTGTGCTCTGAGGAAACATCCGTTTTCTCACTTTGTCAGTTTAGATTGTTGGCAGAAGTCAGGTTACACACATACATACACACACAATACACACAGAGAGACAGACACATAAACACATTCACACAGTTTCTAATAATCAGCACCTTCTGCTGATGCTATTTCGCTCTATTTCTCATCAAAAAGAGTTTTCTAGTTTCCTGCTTTGAATATTTATGTGATTGACAGTGGGATATGAACACCTAGGTGTGTGGGTGGGACCAGGATTCTCCCTGGCACAGAGGTGTTCTTAAAATTCCAGTGAGCTAAAAACCTAAGTGTAGTGATTTAGTGTCTTGAATTTATAATTCAATCAAAGGATTGTTAAAAATAGATGGCTTTAGTTCCAAAGGAGATTCTATTCATGACAGTTTTGGCAAGAAATATGGTAGGGGACAGGCATTTCAACATCAACAAGTTATCTAATACGTTGACATCAAATGGGTATTAAAAAAACACTTAAGGAATCTCCGATAGCATCTTTCTGAAATTGGCAAGTAAGAGCTCAGTTTCTTAAGTGAGCCCCAATTTCAGACCAGGAAACCGCAGGCTTTCCACAAGTCACAACAAAGATGCTGTGGGTTGCAGCATCCCAAGACTCCTCCCCCTTTCCTCTCAGGCCTGGTGATTCACTGGAGTGCCTCACAATACTCAGGAAAACATTGTTCTCTGTCACCAGTTTATGTTAAAGCATGTAACGCAGGTGGAGTTTAGTGAACAAATTGTAAAAAGCAAGGCATGGATGGTGTGTTTCCAGCACATCCTCCGTCAACCTGCCAGAATCTTCAAACTCTCCAAACCCTGCCGCTCAGGGATACTGTAGAGGTTTCTTGGACAGGCATGGTTGGCAATTATTAGCCTCTGATGATTAATGTGATCTCCAGACCACTTTCCATTCACAGAGGTGGGAGGGGCTGAGATCCCCAACCATCTAACAATGCTTTGGTCCTTTAAGCATCCACCTCTATCCTAAAACCATCCGGAGGGCCCAGATGCCACTTACCCTACCAGCACACAAAAGAGATTCCCAAAGATTTAAGCCCTGTGTGCCAGAAACCAGGGTCAGAAGGACAATTACTTATCCTCATTGTATCATGGGGACTGTGGAAACAGAAGTGATATGTCCATAATAAGAGCTCAGCAACAACCTAGCCCTAGAACATGTACCAGAGAGAACAGACACAAGAATAGATGAGTAAAATTTAGAAGGCTCTCCAACCACAGATGACTGACAATCAAGCCCATATTTCTTCAACATTATTCCTAGTGGGAGTTAATAATTTTGCTCATTTTAAAAGTGGATGTTCAATTTTCCATCAGCTGCCAGTAAAGCCATGGCTCTACCTATTAAGCAGGAAGACTTCACAGCTCCTAAAATTTGCCTGAGTCACTTAACTATCAAAGAGCTGGCTGTGAGGTAGCTCCAAATAGTTTGAGTTAAATTTGCATTTGGTCATAATATTCCCTTAAAATTCAATAGGCAGTAGCAGCTGTGTATGCAATTCTTTTGAAAATAGTCTCATACAGCATGTATATATTTCATTAAATTACAGTGAATCTCAATTAACAATATCTGTGTGTTCATAGTGTGAGGAAATTATATGTGAAAAGTAGAATTAATTGACTCTAGACTTACCAACTCCACCCAACCCACAGCCCTCTCTTGGACCTCCTCTAGCTAAGGAGCCTATATTCATTCCACCAAATCCATCCATGCCTTCAGATTGCCCTCTGGCTCCCTGTCTCCACTAAGTATCTTAGATGGACACTGCCAACTCCACCAGCTCCTGCAACCTGTCTGAGGACCAGGAGTCTAGACCCTGAACTCTGGCTCCTCCTTTCCCTAGAGGGAATCTAGATTTCTCCCAACAACTCTACCCATTCCAGCAACCCATTTGAGTAACACATGATGGCCTGACCTTTTCCATGTAAGGACTGTAGACTCATGATGCTAATTCTACCTGAGCCTGTGGCCTTCCAGAAGACAGTTTGCCCCTCACGCACTTACCACCCCCACAAACCCACGTTGGTATCACAGGCTCCTATAGACACTCCACCTATTCCTGCCTCCTAAGATCCTACTCTATACTGCTGAGTTCTGACTGTTAGAATCATCTAACTATACAGAAGGCTGATCCTGGCCTTAGGACATCCTTAGCTGGAACTGAGGTAGAGCTGCTTCTGATAACCCATTCAAACATTAACACTGACTGAACCCTAAGCCATGTTCAGAGAGTCTACAGCCTGAAAAGTTAAGATAACAGAAAATAGAGATTCAAACACCTACTCAACAGAAGAGAGAAAAAATTTCCATACCAAGAAACATGACAGTAACCTAACCTCAAATAGAGTCCTGTTACAAAAACACAAACAACATAAATAACCAAGACAATAGGTCTCTGCCAAAAATTAATACTAATTTAGATGATGAATAATAAAATAGTCTATTAATTATGAATAATGAAACCATTTCAAGTTATAAAAATAGATTTTAATGAAGAGAATCTCTGAAGAAAAGCCAAAATGAAGTAAACCTAGAAGTGAAAAATTCAGGAATTCAAACAAAAATCTCAGAAAAAAAAAGCCTTACCAAAAGAATGGTTCAAATCTTGAAAAGAAATTGGGTTACTCAGTTAAATAAAAAGAAAACAAACAAACCAAAAAGGGAACAGCACATTTAGAAAATCTGGGATACTATTAAAAGACAAAATCTACAACCACTTGGTAGATAAGGAAACACACACACACACACACACACACACACAGGAAAGAGATGTCTGTGATTGCAGAAGAAGCATTCAAAAACCAAGTAAACAGGACTAGAAAAGAAATTCCCTATGTTATGTAATAGTCAAAACACTAAATGTACAGAACAAAGAAATATTAAAACCTTCAAGAGAAGAACAAATCACATGTAAAGACAGGCCGATCAGAGCAACAGCTAATTTTTTTTCAGTGGAGACTATGAGAGACAGAAGGGTTTGGACTAGTATTCTATAAGTATTTAGTGACCACTGATTCCAGCCCAACTACCATACTCCACATTTCCCAACTATCCAAACCAAAGGAGAAAAGCAACTTACCCATGAGAAAATAAGATTTAAGAAATTTATGAACTCTAAGCCAAATCTGCATTGAATATTGGAAGGAATACTTCTGTCTGAAGAGGTTAAACATGGCTAAAAAGGCAAAGGGAACAAAAACCAAACAAAAACAAAAAACGACACAACCAATTTCATAACATTAAAAAAATGTGTTACCACTACCAAAAAGCTACAAAATGACAAAATGATATACATTGTTTAATAATATTGTTTGAAACTTATTGTCTAAACTACCCAATAAAGAGACATAGACTAAAAGATTCTGTTCTATAAAACAGAATTCATCTTTTTGTTGCCTCCAAACATGTCACCATCAATGATGAAAAACCAGATTATGGTAAAAGGGATAGAGAAGATATTTCAAGGAAATGGAAATAAGAAACAAGTAGTTATAGATATGTTAACATCTGAAAAAATAGGTTTTAAATTAAAAGAAGTTTGAAAAAGATGGATACATCATAGTCATTAAAAGGTTCAATCCCCATCCAGAAAGGCAAAGAGGATGGACATCAGAAGAAGAAGACAAGGAACAAGGTAGGAGCCTGCCACAGAAGGCCTCTGAAAAGCTCTGCCCTGCAGACTATCAAAGCACATGTTGAGACTTATGGCCAACCTTTGGGCAGAGTGCAGGGAATCTTATGAAAGAAGTGGGAAATAGTAAGACCTGGAGAGGACAAGAGCTCCACAAGGAGAGCAACAGATCCAAAATATCTGAGCACGGGGGTCTTTTCTGAGACTGATACTCCAACCAAGTACCATGCACTGCACAGATGTAGCCCATGGCAGTTCAGTGTCCAAGTGGGTTCCATAGTAATGGGAACAGAGACTGCCTCTGACATGAACTGATTGACCTGCTCTTTGATCACCACACCCTGAGGAGGGAGCAGCCTTACCAGGCCACAGAGGAAGACAGTGCAGCCATTCCTGATGAGACCTGACCAACTAGGATCAGAAGGAAGGAAAAGAAGACCTCCCCTATCAGTGAACTTTGGGAGGGGCATGCATGGAGAATGGGGAGAAAAGGAAGGTTTGGGAGGGGACGAGGGAGGGCACTACAGGAGGGATACAAAGTGAATAAAGTGTAATTAATGAAAAAATTTAAAAAAAGAAAAAGAAAAAATATCAATATGATATTACAATCCTAAAGATATGTGTACCAGACTCAGGAGCATGCAGTTTTATAAAATAAACACTATTAGGCTTAAACCCACAGATTCAAACCAGCACAGTGAGTATAGGTAATTTCAATGCCTTATTCTCACCAAAAGACAGGTTATCTGGATAAAAATTAAACAGAGAAACTCGAGTCACATGCCATCATGAATCAAAAGGCATAACATGTACTTTACACATTCAACAATACAATAAAGAATACACTTTCTTCTCAGAAATCCATGGAACTTCCTCCAGAATCAACCACATATGAGAACGCTGTATTGACTATTCTTCATTGTCAACTGACTTTCTGGAATTAGCTAAAACTTGAGAAGCTAAGTATATCTGTGAGGGCCTGCTCTTGGTTGAATAATTTGAAGTGGGAAAACCTACGCCAAATCCAGATTTTTTTCTTTTTTTTTAACATAGTATTTTTATTGATTATTTGAAAATTTCTCAGTATGCACTCCAGTCACACTCACTTCCCAGTACTCCAAGGTCTGCTCCCCACCCTTGTGACCTCCCTCTACCCTACCGCCACCCCCAAGAAAAAGACGAAAAAGGAAAAAAATCATTTTTGTTGTCCATGAACTCACTGGAGCACGGTCAAGTTCCCAGTGGCCAGCAGCTTAAAGAAAACGTAGCCCTTTATAGCCGCATCCTACCAGAAGTCAACAACTGTATAGAGCTGTATTTCAGCATCCTTGCCACAGTTTTTGTGAATTCTCCTTAATGGCTTTCTGTCTAGGTTGTTATTTTTGTAAGGGTGAGGTTTGAGTAGGGTTTGTCACAGAAGCCTTCTATGTCCCTCTTTCTCAACTGTGGGTCTATAGTCATCAATACAATGCAAAAGTGGCTTCCTTAGCAGATGCTGAGACTCAGGGCCAAACTCAGGCCAACAGAGAAAAGGGAGTCTTAGGAGGAAGAGAGGGGTGGAACTAGAGGGACATGGAGGGGATAGGAACCCCACAAGGAGACCAACAAACTAAAAGATCTGAACCCAGGGGTCCTGCAGAGACTGATGCACCAACGGAGGACTATGCATAGAGAGGACATAGACCGCCTGCTCAGATGTGGCCAACTGACAGCTCAGTCTCCATGTGGATCTCTGAGGGAGGGGAGCAGGGGCTGCCTCTATCAGGAACTCAGTTGACTGCTTTGTGATCACTCAGCCTGATGCTGAAGCCTTGCCAGGCCACAGAGGAAGAGGATCCAGGCAGTATCATGAGACTTAACAAGCTATGGGCAGATGGCAATAGTGGAGAACTCCCCCTTTCAGTGGACTAGGGGAAGGGGATGAGGGGAAGAGGGAAGGAAGGTATATCTGGGGGAGTTGAGGGAGGGGGCTTCAATCGGGATATATAATGAATAACTTGTGAATAAAAAAATAAAAAGAAGAAAGAAGACCAACAGAGCCAACTAACCAGGGCCCAGAGGGGCTTGCAGCGAATGAAGCACCCAACCAAGGACCATGCATGAACTGGACATTAGCCTCCTACAATGGGTAGTTGAGGTTTCCCTAGTAAGAGAAGCAGAGACTGTCTCTGAGATGGATCTGTTGCCTGCTTTTTGATCACCTCCCCCTGGCTGGGCTGCCTTGCCAGGGCACTTAATGGGCCAGGGTAAGTGAGAAGGGGTGATAGGGGAGGGGCGGGAGGGGAAAGGGAAGGAATGATGAAACCAGGAGGAGAGGAGAGAAGAGGTTAAGATGGGGATGTAAAGTGAATAAATAAATTAATTTAAAAAATAAATGAGCAGAAGTAGCATATAAATGCAATTTTTAAAAAAAGTAGCTTCCTCTCCATGCATGGTCCTTGCTTGGTGCATCAATCTAGCCTTGGTTGGTGCATCAATCTATTCAGGACTCCCGGACTCAGATTTTTTTTAGCTTTGTAGCTCTTCTTGTGGAGATCCTGTCTCCTACATGTCATTCTATTCCCCACTTCTTCCATGAGACTCCCTGTGCTCTGCCCAAAGTTTGGCTGTGAGTCTCAGCATCTGCTTCGATCCCCTGCTGGGTGGGAGTCTTTCAGAGGACCCTCTGTATTAGGCTCCCATCCTGTTCCCTCTCTTCCACTGCTGGCAGGGGAGGAGAATTCTCCCTTTCAGTGGACTAGGGGAAGGGTATGGGGAAGAAGAGGAAAGGAGGATGGGACTGGGGAGAGTTAAGGGAGAGGGCTACAATCACGATATAAAATGAATAAATTATAAAATATAAAATAATAATAATAATTTTGAAAGAAAGACTGAGAAGAAAAGTAGCTTCCTTGCCTTTTACAGTCAGTGGGAGTATGGATAGTGGACTTCCACATTGCTTCTGGCAACAGCACAAACCACAGACATCCACATGGTCTCTGGTATCAACAAGAGCCATGGACCTCAGCATGGTCTTTGGTGACAATATAGACCATAGAGATCAACATGGCCCTCTGCCACAGCACAGGCCATGGATACCATCATAGCTCTTGGCAGCAGCACAGGCCAAGGATATCGACATGGTCTCTGAAGCAATACAAACGATGGACACTATCATGGTCGATGATGGCAGCCTTGTCCACCAACATCAACATGGCTTCAGGTGGCAGCACAGACCACAGACCACAGACTTTCACATAGTAGTCTTCAGTGGAAACATGGGCCACAGACATCAACATGACCTCCATCTGTCACAGGACCACAGACCCCAACAGGACCCTTGGCAGCAGCATGGACCATGGACAACAACATGGCCTCGGGTGGCTATACAAGGCCACTCACACTGGCATAGTCCCTGGCAGAAGCATGGTCCACAGGCATTAGCATGGCTTCAGACAGTGGCATAAATCATGGACATCCACATATCCCTCAGTAATAACACAGGTCATAGACATCAACATAGCCCTAGCTGCAGTAGGACTACAGATCCAAACATGGCTGTCAGTGGCAGCACAGACCACAAACTTCAACATGGCCTCAGGTGGCCACACAGGCTATTCACATCAGCATGACCCTAAGTGGCAACCTGAACCATGGACATTATTATGGCCTCCTATGGTAGAACAGATAGACTCAATATGTCCCCCTGGTCCCCTGTGGCAGCATGGTCCTTGGATAGCCAGATGGCCTCCAGTGGCAGCCCAGACTATGGACAACCACAGGAACCTCAGACTTCAACAAGGCCCACGGCAGTGGACTATGGATACCAACATGGATTGAGGACCTGAACATACTCTGAATCTCATAGAAGATAAAATGCACAATAGCCTTGAATTCATTGACGTAGGAAAAGATTTCCAAAATGAAACACCAATAGCACAGGCACTAAAAACAAATAATAAAGGGGACCTTTGTATGATTAAGGAACCAGCATTCAGACAAAGTGGCAGGCTACAGTATGGGATGAGATTTTTACCAATTACACATCTGACAGAGAGCTATTTCTAAAATATATAAATAACTGAAAAAAAAGCTGGATGTCAAAGAAACAAATAACCAAATGAAAATAGGATACAGAACTAAACAGAGTTCTCGAAAAAGGAAACACTCTAAATAGTTGAAAAACACAGAAATGTTCAACATTTTTAGTATTCAGGGAAATGTGAATCAAAACTACTTTGAGATTTCATCTTATACCAGTCAGAATGGTCAAAATGAGTAAAATAAATGGCAGCTCATGTTCTTAAGGTTGTGGGGAAAGAGAAACACACATCTACTGCTGGTGGGAGCACAAACTTGTACAGCTGCTATGGAAATCAGTGTGATGGTCCTTAAGGAAGCCAAGAATAGATAGACCTCATGATCTAGCTTATACCATTTTGGGGAACATACTTAAAGGACTCTACATCCTACCACAAAGACATTTCCTCATTCATTGTCATTGCATATTTACTTGTAATAGCCAGAAACTGGAAAGAACCTAGATATCTGTCAACAGATAAATGGATAAGGAAAATGTGGTACATTTACACAATGGAATATTGCTCAAATGTTTTTTTTTTAAAATTAAATTTACAGGTAAATGAATGGAGCTAGAAAAAAAATCATCCTGATGAGGTAACCTTAACCACAAAAGACAAATGTAGCATATATATTTTTTATATGTGGGTACATGCATCTTTTAATCCATTTAACCACAAGGATTCGGTATAGAATCAAGAACTAGGGAGGAGAAAAGGACCTCCCGAGGAAGGGGAAATACAATGTATAGTTGTAAAGTTATTGAGATACAATGGTAGACTGGAGCAGAAGGATTAAATGAGGAAGGAAGAGGAGCTTTTGCCTTAAGGAGTGTGAGAGAAAGAACATGAAGTTGGGTGGGCAGTGTGATGTGGAGGGTTTTTGAGGAGTTGCAGGATGGGGGAAACATGATCAAATTCTATTGTTTGAAAAAAGTTTTAATTTTAAAAAGATCTTTATTGGGATTACTCCACAATTAGACAACAACTCCCTAGAATTCACAGCAGGCTAACAAACAAAAAGACTAATGTCAGAAACGGGTTACATCTGCAGGGAACCATGGAGTTGGCTTGGTCTAACTGCCTTTGAGAGGCATGCATCATGGGTTTTTCAGGTTAGAATCCTTAGCTCCTGGAGCATAATGTGTCTTCCAGTTACTGAGAGAAAGATGTACTCCCTTGGCCAGCGAAGTGCTCAGGCCACTTTGTGTTTCTCTGTATGTTCCCTTAGGAAGGAAGCATGGAAGCTTGATGAGACAACTGGCCTTAGTCATCAATCTTGTATATACCTTGTGTAATTTGCAAATGTTATTTATCCTGGCACCTACAACTGCCTTGACCCTGCCACTTGTCATCATATTCTGTTTCTCATAAGGGTATAAAAAGTCCGATTGCTCTCAGTGTAACTGTCACACCCTCAGTTGTGCGGTGCCCCCCCCCAACCTGGCCTGATTTAATTCTTGGTGGCCCTAGTAGGTGACCTTGTCCCTATAAGCGAAGGCACTTAAAACAGTCTATTGGAGTTGTCAGCCAGCAAGGTATCATAGACCTCCATACACCACAGACTACTGCCAATGCTCTTGTTTACCCTCTAGAACTTGATCATAGGACCTTCTTGCTCAAGAACCCATATACTTGAGTTGTAAGACAGACATCAAGCTGGTACTCACTTGGAATCTTCATCAGTACTGCTAGTTTCCATAGTTCCAAAATGCACCATGTGTGCTTCTGCAGGATAAAATTTAGCTTCAGTCTCATTCAGCTGTGACTCCTGGGACCCACATAGTGACTACCTGGTAAAATATGACTACTGGTACAAGAGTGGCTGGATAAATCTCTTCCTGCTTGGAGGAAGAGGGAAGAAAATGACTACCTTCAATACATGCCTTATACCAGGGGCCAGGACAAATGAGAGAGTACCAATGTAAAGCTCAGGGATATGGAGTAGGGCATCCTATCACAACATACACAGCACTCAAGGAATAGAGATGGAAGTTGTGTGTTATCCTGGAGTGTGGGGTGTCCAACAGTGCCTTCAGTTCAGAGGACCCAGGGATGGAGGGGGGCACATATGGGTGTGACCTGGTAGGGGAGGCCCCAGATTATTTGTCTTTTCTGCTCAGTTTGTGTGGCTCTGGTTCTCTCCATCAAAGTTGGTGCCTCTTGGGCATTGAGGTTGATCTATGACACAGCAGCGCACAACTTAACAGGCACAAGGTGGCTCTGGGATATACACTATACAGACAAGTATTTCCCCCTTCCTGTACTCTCCAGTACTCACTGTGCAAACAAGCACTCCTCACCCCCATTCAGATGTGTTAGTAGACTCAAAAGTCAGTAATAACTTTCCAACATATTAACTCGAAAATATAGGCAGTGAGAAAAGTAGTCATGCTGCACTTTGCCTGACAGGAAGGTTTGGGCACACAGAAGGAACACGATTTGATTGTCATTTATATTCTCAGATGACCATACATACGCAGCCTTCTTTGTCTACCCACCACAGAAACTGGAGAAAAGATAATTACAACTGTGTATCAAAAAGCAAATGCTGGTGAAAAAAGCACTCTGAAGCAGAGACCTGGTGACCCAAGAACCCATTAGCATGCATTGTCTCCTAGAAGACATTCCAAAGCCTACATTCTCTTCCGTAGATCTAATTTAGTTAAAATAGCTTCCAGAAAGCTAAGAAGTTTTTGGCTCATTCAGACTTTCAAAAGACAGGAAATACAGTTAAAATCAGAGGTTAGAATTTAACTTTTTTCTATTTTCTTTTTTATAGATTATCTTTCCTTTGAAAATGTCAGCGGTGTCACATTCCTCTTTCAAAGGAAATGCGGTAGCACCGCAGCTCACAGCCCATCTGCCACTCTGCTGCTCCCTCAGTCCAGCTTTCACTCTAGTGCTTCCTGAGCTAGGCTAGAGCCAGCTTCTCACACTTCAATCATCTCTGCCACCACCAGTTTGGTTCAGTTTCCTTAAGTCATCTTCAAGCAGACATTTACTACTTTGGTCTTTTGTACTACATGAGACACCTCAGGATCTCCAAGTGTGCCTTTCTCCCGATATCCATACAGGATGGATTCTACAACCACCTATGGATGCCACAATCCTTAGATGCTCAAGACCAAAGACATAGTTCAGTGGTTAATAACATATACTGGTCTTAGAGAAGACCTAAGTTTGGATATCAGCACCCTCACCCGGCTGTTTACAGTGACCTATAACCCAGAATTCAAAAGATCAAGCATCCTCTTCTGGAATCCACTGGCACCCACAAGTTCACACACACACCCAAAAAGAAAATAAATCCTCTTTTATAGAGAAAGAAAATAAAGTATTTGCAAATAACTTTGTAGGATGTCCTCTGTCATTTCTAGCTCACCTCTAACACATAAAACATGAATACTAAGTAATTTTTAGACTATGTTGTTTAGTAGACAATGACAAAAAACATTCTATACGTAGTTTGAGCAAGAAGTCCAGCTGACTTTCCAATAGTTCAAGGGAAAAATGAAAAAGCTAATTATGGGAGAGAAGAACAGCATCATAAAGAAATTTAAATGCCATGATTTGTGAATGACATGCCTGTTTTCTACATACATCAAAACTGTTATTTAAATCTAGCCAAGTTGCTAGATGGAAAGGCAAGATATAAAATAGCCAATTAGTGTCTTTGTCAGCAACAATTTATTAGAAGAGAAAAGTGTAAAACAATAATATTGATAGTGGCATCAAATAATATTAAAATATTAAGAATAAATATTATAAAATATATGCAAGACTTCTCTGCCAAAGTAATCCTACAAATCAGTATTCAGAAAAACAAAAGAAAACCTGAGTAAAGGGGGAACATATAACACTCATGAGTTTGCCTTCTCAGATTTATCTGCAGATTCAGTGTCATTCCAATCAAAATCACAGCAGGCATTTTTGTAGAAGTTAAAAAGTTATGTCTAAAATTTATGGTGCTATTTATTTATACAAATGAAAAGGCAAGTTGTCAAGACAGTCTTGAGAAATGAGGATAAGTTGGAAGTCCAGCATATTGGGACTAATTATAAAGTCACAATTATTACAACAATGATGTTGGTTTGAAGTTAAATTATGAATGAATCAGAATATACAGAAACAGAAAGACTATTTTCAACAAAAGGCTAACCAAATACTTCTGAAAAAGATTTTTGTGTCATATATTTTAAAAAGAACAATTCTGAGTGTATGGTAGAGCTAAACACAAAATATTTAAAGAATACAATTTCAAGAAGATATTGTGACAAATGACCTTTTGTGAGGAATAGGCACAAATAGCACTAGCCATATTTTTTCAAAAGACTCATAGGTTGTAATACATTAAAATTAGGATCACATGTTATATTCAAATATGTTGTTATTAAAGGCTATACTACAGGAGACAGGTAAAACCACAGGAAGGACTCAGACACTTAGAGAACCCTTGCAAATTAGCATGGAATGATAACATATGAGAGTGGTGAAAGACTTGGACATTTTACAACATCCTCAGAAAATTAAAACCACAGGGAAAAACCCAGCATGCGGGCAGCAGAAGGTCAGAGGGTGTAATTACAATGACAGAGGCTGAGCAGATGGAGTCCAGCACTGACTGAAAGCAGAAGCAAACCAAACATCA
Organism: Pachyuromys duprasi; assembly: GCA_028658305.1. Lineage (NCBI taxonomy): Eukaryota > Metazoa > Chordata > Mammalia > Rodentia > Muridae > Pachyuromys > Pachyuromys duprasi. The sequence continues at coordinate 37,483,637 of CM053758.1, read as the reverse complement.
CAAACAGCAGGACAGATAAGGCAACTGGCAGATTCACACAATAAAATACGTTGAAGGGAAAAAAAAACAGCAAATTCTGCTACATAACAGCTCTATCTGCCAGTGAGTCTCAGAAACACTGAGACTGGAAAATAGGGAAGAAACATATGGTGCACATTTAATGCAGACAAATTAACCCATTGTGTTAGAAAGCAGGAGCTCCAGAAGGCCTGGCAGTGGGAAATGGCCAGTGGTTGGAGGGTATGATTGTGAAAATCCATCAGGCTCTACATTTCTACTTTTCTGTATGTACATTTGTCCAGACCCGCGGGACCTAGTTATTCATGGGGGTGAGGAGGACCAAGACCTGAAAGAGATGGGCGAGAGAAGGAACGGGCTCAAGCAAATGTACACTTGTCAAGAGCCTAATTTTATTGAGCAGAAGCAGGATTTTTAAAGCTGGTTTTAGGTAGGGGTGGGGGTAGGCAGGTGAGTAAGGGTGGAAAGTTACAAAATCTTCTCGGCACAGGGCCTAGAACATTCTGTAGTCATGACAATGGTTACTCCTAAAAAGTCATGGTACAGTTCTCACATCTTTGCATCTGCCAAGCAGTTACTCCTAAAAAGTCATGGTACAGTTCTCCAATGGTTACTCCTAAAAAGTCATGGTACAGTTCTCACATCTTTGCAACTGCCAAGCAGGATGTTGATCAGTCAGGTGCAGCAGGGTGGGAGCCAGGTGCAGC
>CM053758.1:37464746-37482412 GCA_028658305.1 Pachyuromys duprasi | reverse complement strand
AATGGTTACTCCTAAAAAGTCATGGTACAGTTCTCACATCTTTGCATCTGCCAAGCAGTTACTCCTAAAAAGTCATGGTACAGTTCTCCAATGGTTACTCCTAAAAAGTCATGGTACAGTTCTCACATCTTTGCAACTGCCAAGCAGGATGTTGATCAGTCAGGTGCAGCAGGGTGGGAGCCAGGTGCAGCAGGGTGGGAAAAAGTCACAAGTTTCTCAGGGCCATTTCCTAACATACATTCATTTATTAAATCAGCAGGTCCCTAGCCAATCTAGGAGCAGTTGGGTAGCCTGTACTTTATTGCCCTGGGTAATTATACACTGGATACTGAGGTGCAGACTCTGAATCACAAGCGCAAGGTGGAATTGCTAGAAGTACGTAGAAGTTCTATTACCAGTGTTGTTGACCATATGTAGTCAGTTGTGACACAGCTGCACACCAAGCCATTACCAAGGACACCAGAAGAGATCTTTAAAAAAAAAAAAAAAGAATTTCATGGTAAATCAGTGTGAAGCAGAATTGAACTTATTAAGAACAGAAAGCAAAGTCTTCCAAAGGACGAAGGCATACTCAGCAGCAAGGGCGTGGGCTGCTAAGGGAGAGTCATACTGTCCTGACAGTGGGCACATATGTAGAATTTGTGGCTTTCTGAGCTACATTGTCTAATGAGTGAGACTTACTCTGAGTAATAGAGAATTTTTCTTAGTGAACAGTTGTGAAGGGGATTTATGAGGGATATTTTTCAGGTTTTGGTAAGAATACTTAACTTTCTACATCACTTTGTATCTGAGTAAACACTCTTCACTCTTTGACATCTGTGATTAGAGTGTTTTTAGAGAAGCATTTATCATTTCATCTCTTCATAAGCACAGTTTGATTGCCTTTGACATTAACACACACACACATAGAAAACACAGACTGTCTCAGTGGGTATTTAGTTCTGTCAGTGGTAACCCAGTTTCTGCCTTTATTAGGACAAGTAAGAACACCTGGCATCATGACGATTTTTCCCCATACCTCACGTTCTCCCTTACATATTGTCATCATCTTACTTTTTTTTTCCTTTTGTATTTCCATCCTCCATCAATGGGATCCTTTCCTTCCCCCTTGCTGTACCAACCTTAAGCTGTTCCTTGTAACGTTAGATGCCATTGCTATAAGTGGTAAAAGGTTGTAAGTAGTAGTAATACATATTAAAAGGTGATTTCTTAAAGAGACACGCCAGCCTTGGCACTGGTAAGAAGAAGACTAAAAGAAAGCAGCTTTATCTGTGATCTGTGCAGCGCCACATAAGACCCTGAGCAGGTCATGATTATTATGCATAAATTTTAACCATTCTCCAGAAGCAGTGATGATATGATTGCACAGTCATCAGGCTTCGCAACAGTAACATTCATTACATTTACACAATGGAATACCACTCAGCAATTAAAAACAAGGAAATTGTGAAATTCACAGGCAAATGCTGGGAACTAGAAAAGGTCATCCTGAGTGAGGTATCCCAGAAGCAGAAAGACACACAGGGTATATATTCATTTATAAGTGGATATTAGACATATAATACAGGATAATCATACTAAAATCTGGAAACATAAAGAAGCTAAGCAAGAAGCAGGACCCTGTGTAAGATGATCAATCCTCATTCAGAAAGGCAAATGGGATGGACATCAGAAGAGGGTGAAACAAGGAACAAGACAGGAGCCTACCACAGAGGGCCTCTGAAAGACTCTACCCAGCAGGGTGTTGAGGCAGATACTGAGACTCACAGCCAAACTTTGGGCAGAGTATAGGGAATCTTATGAAAGAAGGGGGAGATAGAAAGACCTGGAGGGGACTGGAGCGCCACAAGAAGAGCAATAGAACCAAAAAATCTGGGAACAGGGGTCTTTTCTTTGACTGATACTCCAAACAAGGACCATGAATAGAGATAACCTGGAACCCCTGCACAGATGTACCATGGCAGCTCAGTGTCCAAGTAGGTGCCCTAGTAAGGGGAACAGGCACTGTCTCTGACATGGACTCAGTGGCTAGCTCTTTGACCACTCCCCCCTGAGGGGGGAGCAGCCTTACCAAGCCACAGAGGAAGACAATGCAGCCAGTCATGATTAGACCTGATAGGCGAGAGTCAGATGGAAGGGGAAGTGGACCTCCCCTATCAGTGGACTGGGGAAGAGGCATGCAAGGAGAAGAGGGAGGGAGGACGGGATTGGGAGGGGACAAGAGAGGGGCTACAGCTGGGATACAAAGTGAATACATTGTAATAAACTAAAAAAATTTTAAAAGAACATTCATAACTTACAAGATCTTGAATTCCTACCTCTCTCTAAGCTTAGCTGATGCATAAATCCCATATCTTCTTCAACATTCCTATGTTTGCTGAGGGAGAGCTGTTTTACCTGAAGCACCTGTCCCAGAGAGCCAACACATGTCCTGGACACCAGTCCTTGGAGGCCACAAATTAGAGTGCTACAGTTAGATTTTCATTTTATATGGTTTTACTTAGCAATTAGATTTAATATTTAGTCATATGCTCCTCTTTGAGGTCTGAATATCAAGAAATAAACTGGGAATTTCCCTGCCTTAAAAAGCAGTTGTGTTGATAAAAGGCTTCACTATGTATAATCTGCTTTTATAAATGTGACTTACATCTCCCAGCTTACTGTACCCATTGTTTCATGCTGTTTTAGCTCAGTAGGAGAAGCATTTTCTAAATTCTACCTACCTGTGTATGCGGTTGTGAATTCCTGTTGACAGCAAGGCTATCTGTGAGTGTTGAAAACTATTATTAAGATAAGATATTATTAAAACTATTATTAAGATAAACGAATTAATGGTAAGTCACCTTGTAAATGAGCAAATATGCTCAAAACTGTAGTCAGGCAAAATACAGATGTAGTTTATTTCCAGGGACAGATGTTGTGGAGATTAATAAAACAATAGTTTTTCTTTAACCCCACTAACTTTCAGAATAATTGACACACAGAGACTATAATCTGTTTTGTAAGCTTAAAGCACTAGAGCTAGACAGGTATCAACCCTTTAAGCTATTTTGCAATCTCCCAGCCTACACACCCCAAGTTGCCTGCCATTAAGTCATTCTGTCTGGGCTGGATCTGCTCTATTAGCTGTCTTTTTGCTCTTTTTCTTTCCTTCCAACTTTCTCCCCCATCCCATGGTCCTCTTAAACCCCAAGCCCCTGAAACTAAGCTTCAACTCTATTTTCTGTGCAGCCCAGGCTGTCAGGATTTTATTAACCAATCAGGGATAATTGAGACCAAAGTTACACAGCTGTATGTGCGAATGTGCTCATCTGGAGTGTAATCAGATCTTGGAGCCAGTAATGAGCATTAGAACTGAAGACCCTAGTGAGGGAAACAGGGACTGTTTCAGTCATGATCTTGATGGCTGACTCTTTGACCCTCCCCCATACAAGCCAGGGAGTGACAGACTGGCTAGATCCCAGGGGAGGACATTGCAGCCAGCCCTGAGGAGAGAGGATAAGCTGGGGTTGGATGGAAGGGAAGGAGGTCCTCCCCTGTTGGTGGACTTGGAGGGGGTGGGGAGGAGGGAGATGAGGGAAGGAGTGGGAGGGTAGGAGGGAATGAGGGAGGGGGCTACGCCTGGGATTCAAAGTACCTAACCTGTGATTGAGATAAAAATAAATAAATTAAAAAAAAAGAATATATAGCTCCAGACCAACCCCTAACAGAAAGGCTTCTTCTGTATATACTGTCTAAGTAAAGACTGAAACAAGTAGCTGAAAACAAATAAAGTTTGTATAGTGTAAAAAAATAAATAGTCTTCTTTAGGTGTACAGATTTTAGCATGTTTATCCTATCTTATAGGTCTAGTACCCACTTATAAGTAAATATATACTGTGTGTTTCTTTCTATTTCTGGGATACCTCACTCAGGATGATCTTTTCTAGATCTCACCATTTGCCTGCAAATTTCATGATTTCCTTGTTTTTAATTGCTGAGTAGTATTCCATTGTATAAAAGTACCACAATTTCTGTATCCATTCTTCCATTAACAGACATCTGGGTTGTTTCCAGGTTCTGGCTATTACAAATAAAGCTGCTACAAACATGGGTGTGCAAATGTCCTGGTTGTGTACTTGAGCATCTTTTGGATATATTCCTAGGAGTGGTATAGCTGGATCTTGAGGAAGCAGTATTCCTAATTGTTTGAGAAAGTGCCAGATTGATTTCCAGAGTGGTTGTACAAGTTTATCTTCCCACCAGCAATGGAGGAGGGTTCCCCTTTCTCCACATCCTCTCTAGCATATATTGTCACTTGAGTTTTTTGTCTTAGCCATTCTGATGGGTGTAAGGTGAAATCTCAGGGTCATTTTGATTTGCATCTCTCTGATGGCTATGGACATTGAGAAAATCTGTACACCTAAAGAAGATAAACAAGAAAGAGGACCTGGGGCAAGATGATCAATCCTCACTTAGAAAGACAAATGGGATGGACATTGAAAGTAGGAGAAAACAAGTAACAGGACAGGAGCTTACCACAGAGGGCCTTTGAAACACTCTACCTTGCAGATACCTACAAAGCAGATGCTGAGACTCATAACCAAACCTTCAGCAGAGTGTAGGTAATCACATGAAAGAAGAGAGAGTCAGTATGACCTGGAGAGGACAGGAGCTCCACAAGGACCAAATATATCTGTACACAGGGGTCTTTTCTGAGACTGTTTCTCCAACCAAGGACCATCTATGGATATAACCTAGAACCCTTCCTCCAATGTAGCCCATGGTAGCTCAGTATCCAAGTGTGTTCCCTAGTAAGGGGAACAGGGACTATTTCTGACATGAACTCAATGGCTGGCTCTTTGACCCCCGCCCCCCATGAGGGAGCAACAGTCTTGAGAGGCCACAGAGGAAGACATTGCAGTCAGTTCTGAAGATACCTGATAAGCTAGAATCAGATGGAAGGGGAGGAGGACCTCCCCATCAGTGGACTTGGAAAGGGGCAGGGAGGAGATGAGGGAGGCAAGGTGCAATTGGGAGGGAATAAAGGAGGGGGCTATGGCTGGGATACAAAGTAAATAACGTGTGATTAATATAAAAATAAAAATTATTTTTTAAATAAATAGTCAAAATTGGGTAAGAGATAATGGCCCTCAAACCCCAGAGAGAGATTTGCTTAATTAATGTGTGTATATTGAAAGGGAAAAGCAGGCAAAAATGAAAAAGGTTTCCTGCAATTGATAAAAATACCAGCGTCTGGCAACATTCCTGAAGCCACCTCCAAAGAAGATGAGGCACCAATGGACTCCACTTTGGACCTGCTTCAAGTGTGACAACATGGGCCACTGGACAAGGAACTGACCCACGCTTCACCTGCTGCCAGTGCCTTCCTCAAACTGTTGATGGGTAGGACACTAGATAGCGTCCCACTCTGTGTCATGTTGCCGAGTAGATCAATTTCCCAAGTTCCTACTCTATGGAAAAATCTCCCAGATCTTTGGGGCCTTGTGGTCAAAGGCAGACATAACCCTGTATGGCAGTTTAAGACTGACACTTCCCTGGGACTTTGGGCTTTCCCAGTGGAGGAACCTTTTTTTATTGATGCAGAGGCCACTTAGTCTATACTTTCTGCCCACTCCAGTAAAACTTGTCCTTTTCAGATCTCTGTGGTTGGTGTTGACAGCTGTCCTCACCATGTCCCAAGCCCTATCTTCATCAGATAATTAGGCAACCCTCCCACCTATTGTTATAGTAGCAAGCAGGCCCTGGAAAACCCTTTAACCATAACTGCCTGCTCACTTCTGTCTTTACAATAACTGTGGGTATAAAAGATGGACATGATTCCTGCTAATAAATTTGAGGACTTAAAAGCATAGTTATCCAAAATTCCAGGCATGGTGGTGCATGCCTGTAATACAGCACTCTGGGAGGCAAAGGCAGGTAGATCTCTGTGAATTCGAGGCCAGCTTGGTCTACAAAGCGAAACCAGAACAACCAATGCTACACAGAGAAACCCTGTCTCAAAAAACAAACAGACAAAAAACAAAAAAGTCTTAAAAACTGAGGCAATTGTCTGCCAGCTTAAATCGGTTTCAAGTGTAAACAAAAATCAGGCCTTGGTTTTCTTAGAGCTGGCAGGCTTCCTGCAGGTAAAGTCAGTCACAAAACAGGTTTCAATGAAAACAGAAACCCCAAACTGCCATGCTGTTGCCACTTGCTGGAAGGACTAGCCTTTTCAGTGTCTATGGTCAGTACTCAAGCACCTAAGTCTCATGGTAAATGGTGGTACATAAGAAAATGAAAGGTTTATACAAGTTGTGAAGATATGAGAAAGTGACTTTAAGTATGTGAGATACGAGACTTAGAGATGAATCATACGGTATTAAAACTTCAAGGTTTAATATATTAATCAATGGAGTGCTGAGGAGTTATTAATTTAGTCTTGGTGACAGTTCTAAGCACTGGAAAAAAATTTCATAGTCACAGGCTCTAGAGGTTTAAGTTTCCTTTGCTTGTTTTCGTTCCCAAATATGGGCTTTTGAGTGCTTTTCATTGTGCTGAAAACATCTCTCTCTGTCCAATCTTTATTTATCCGTTCCTCTTAAGGTGATGATACAGTATGGTAGGACAGAGGAAAGAGCATTCACTCTTCCACCCAAGAACGATCTTCCAGACTCTCCAGCTCTTCTTCCCCTCTGTTCTCTTTCCTGCCTGGAAATGTGTGTCTTATAACAGGGAACAGTCATGTTTACACTGAGAACTTTTAACCTTTATTTTTGCTATGGCTCAAAGGCATGAGTCTGCTCAGACTATTTGCAGACACTTGTTAACTGATTTCTCATTTCTGATTTATGAGGATTCCAGTGCATATTACTGATAGGGGTCCTGATTGATATATCTTTTAAGAAATTATGTCTTTTTTGTCAACTTTAAAAAATCAGGTAAGCTTTTGGGAGAGTCATGACTTGCATGTGTCACAGGCCAAACAGGCTCTGAATGGAAATTTCAGGTGTACACCCAAGGTCAAGACCCCCGCCCCCAAACTCCTTAACTTTATTTTCTCTTTAGTCTGTATCTGTCCCAGCAGACTTCCTCTCACTGACACACCACCCAGGAATTATAACAGGCTCTCTTCTCCAGTTTTGGTGATCCTGCAGCACCAGCAAGGCCCCAACTTGCTGACAGCTGTAAAGGAGGAGCACTGGCCTCCTCCTCAGTGAGGAATGTTGCTAATACATGAACCAATCTGGACACATGGAAAAGAGGACTAAAGACTTACAGGGTCTGCTGCACAATCTACAGCTTCCAACGGTTCTCCGTTTTGGTCCCCTTGGAGCCCTGCCTTCTACCCCTTGTTGACCCACTGTTCTTTCTCATAATAATGATTTTTCCCTATCTTAGGGTTACTATAGCTGTGTTGAAACACCACAAACAAAGCGACTTGGAGAGTGAAGGGTTTATTCAGCTTACAGTCCACGTCACAGTTCATCATCAAAGAAAGTCAGGGCAAAAGCCTGGAGGCAGGAGCTTGCGGCAGCCATGGAGGGGCGCTGGATACTGGCTTGTTTCTCATGGCTTGCTCCCGCTTGCTTTCTTACAGAACCCAAGACCATCAGCCCAGGTTTGGAACCGCCCACAATGGGCTGGACCCTCCTCCATTAAGAAAATACCCTACAGGTTTGTGTACAGCTGCATCTTATGGAGGTATTTTCTTAATTGTGTTTCCCTCCCCTCAAATGACTTTAGCTTGTGTCAAGTTGACATAAAACTGTCCAGCACACTGTCTCTTCAAGTTATTTCAGGCAAAATTACCCAGGAGTCAACAAACCAGATGCTTCTAATGGAATTTTTTTCCAGTCTTATATCATTGTCTGCCTGCCTGACTCCCCCACCTTTTTAATGACATTCCAGCCTTAGCCAGACCCCCATCTATCCCTAACCATAATATCCCTATGCCTTCTTTAAGAAGCTAGAGGCTTTGTCTCCCACCCCATCATCCAAAAAGAAGAAAAAAAGAAAAGAAAAAAGACTGAAGAAGAAAGGACTGAAATGTTAGCTCCCAGTGTCCCTGCACACATACACACACCCTCAAAATGGCAGTGTTACTGAATGTCCTAAATGACAATCTGGGCTCAGCTTAGACTGGACTCCAGTAGATAAACAGAAGGGTTGCTACTTAAAGCCAGCATTCCTTAGAAACCTTGTAAAGTGTGTTTCTGTTTGTCAAGAAAAGCCATTACTTTCCTTATCTGCCCCCCCACACAGCCAACTACCTCTAGAAAAGGCATCTAGTTCCCTATTAACTCAAAGAACCCTCCAAAAGGCTTTGACCCTGTGCTAGTTCCCAAGCTGTGGCAGCTAGTTCACCTACTTCCCACTTCTCATCATTTCCATTCTTTCTGCATCTCCCTCCAGGGGTAGCCTTGAAAGTTTCACCTGACTTTTCTTTTTCACCCATGGAGTGGTCTGGTTCAGTGGTATCCCTGTGCCCTTGCTTTAAAAAAAATTGTGTTACAATGCCCACTTGTTCAGCTGGCTACCTCAGTCCTCTGGCTGCACAAGGCCAGAGAGAAGGAGAGGTGGAAAGTGACCTAGTCTGATCCATTGCATTAGTGAGGGGGGTACAGGGTTTATTTATGGTAAACTGAAAGACAGAGAGAATTTTAACTACTCATGTACTAAGGAGCACAGAGAGAGAGAAAATGAAACTTGGTTACTATGAATTATCTCAAATCACTCAGATTCAAATGATCATCTAAATTGTTTTGAATAGCACACTTCTCATTAAAGTTAATGACAAATATCAGTCATCACATAAAACAATTTATTTCAACCAATGTGCTTTCTGTTCAGTTGTTTGGTTGATTGTTTTTTCAAGACAGGGTTTCTCAATGTGGCTTTGGCTGTCCTGGCCTCATGTTGTAGACCAGGCTGGCCTCAAATTCACAGAGATCCACCTGCCTCTGCCTCCCACAGTGCTGGGATTACAGTCATGCACCACCACCACACCAGGCAATATATACACTTTATCCAGCTGCTTTGAACAAATTCGCTTTGACTTTTTCTGAAAAATACTGATTTTTAAGAAACACACCTTAAAAATTTGTCTGAGATCCTGAAGACACTCTTTGCTTGGAGGCAGGCAGTGTATTCCCTTTGCCAGCATTGTCTGTCCACTAGAGAAGCACTTATGCTAGACCTGAGCAAGATAGGGAAAGGGAATGCATGTGCCTCTCAGCTAAGCTAGAGAGGGAGGCCAGGCCAGGCCTGAGCATTGCCAATGAGCAGAGAGGTTGAAATGAAAGGCGCAGTCCTCCTGTACTACAGATTGGTAGTGATGGAGCATTGTGTTAACAAATTACAGAACAGTCAGGAGCTGTAAAACAAAAAGCTAGCCTGAGGCCAGGTCAGCCTTCAGCACACTTGATCAAAAGCCAGTGTAGACTGGACTATGCCTGTGGGAGGGTCAGTGCTGCAGGCAGAAACAAGAGAACTTACTGAACATTGAAAGATAGATAGGTAGAGGGAGGGAGATAGATAGGTAGATAGATAGATAGATAGATAGATAGATAGATAGATAGATAGATAGATAGATAGATAGAGACAGAGATAGGGAGAGACACAGATAGTGATATGTGGGCAAAACACTAGAGAGAACAAGCAGAGGGGCCTACAAAGAAGAACTTGAATCCAACCAGCTAGAAGTCTAAATTCATCCCCAAAATAACCTTCCAGGCACTCAAAACCCTACAGTCATGTTTCAATTTACACACAGTTTTATAAAGTTCCCCTGGAAGTTCTGTATGGATTAAAAAGCTCATAGCCAATAAACAGGACCTTGAACAGTGACTGGGTAAAGTGTGCAGTGCTCAGTGAAAGTACTCACCTTCTGAAGTCTAGTGTTAGATGATACGTAATTAGAAAGATTGCTTTTCATTCTTTCAAGAATACGCTGCAAGCAAAACCAACATTTAGGATGGCTTCACTGGCCACTGCACAGATTTGTTTTTTGTCTGCTGCTGCTCTAGTTAGCCCAACATGTTTGTGAAAAAAAAAGTAGCTATGTGAACGGCTTTGCATCTTTCCTGAGCATCCAAGGTGGGCACAAGGATCAGAGCAACTTCTAGACCCTTGTTACCAAACCACAAGTGCCAGGCAGGACTAACATTAAATCATGGTGGCCACAGAGACCAAAGAAAGGGATTGTAACTGTGTTGGTTATCTTTATATCAACTTGACACTCAATATAATCATTTGGAAAGGGAAGCCTCAGTTGAAAAATATCTCTATAAAGTATGCTTTTAAGTAGGTCTGCGGGCCACTTTCTTGGTTAATGATTGATGTAGGAGGGTCCAGCCTACTGTGGGTGGTGCCACATTTGCACAGGTGCTCAGTCCTGAGTGCTATAAGGGACACACTGAACTAGCTGTGGGGAGCAATGTTCCCCCATGGCCTCTGCTTCAGCTTCCTGCATTGTCCTGACTTCCTACAATGATGAACTGTGATGCAGAAGGGGAAGTGAAATAAACCCTTTCACCCCCCAAGTTGCATTTGATTATGGCCTTTCATGATACCAACAGAAACTTTATTAAGTCAATAACCTTCTAATAGGCTCCTGGAAAGGGGGCAGAGACATGTCTGACCCAAGGATGCTGTGTGGAACCTTAATAATAGTTTGACAAAATGCCAGGGTAGTGCAGATCCTAAAAGCCTGCTGCAGCCAGGGATTTGGCTTAACTTTCTAGAGTTACAGCAGTGCGTCAGGCAACCTGACCTGAATCTGCTAAGTTCAAGTTACAAGGGCTACCCAGGTTTGGGTTATGCACAGTCTACCTGAGGTGTGAGTGCCACTGGCCATCCACCACCAGGTGTCTGCCTTGCTAGCTGCATTTCGGTGGAAACTCTTGTGTCTCTGTTAAGACAGTGTACAAACTAATGAATCCATCGGACAGGGAGAGAGGCCTGGCAGCTTCTATCCAGTACAATTGCTCAATTCTGACATCCTGAAGCCTTTCCCGCTTTAGGCAGAATGCACCACCATCTCCACTTCTGATCGCTTAGCAACTGCTCCTTACTAACAACTAAATCCATTTCCCACATGAATTCCTCATTGATTTTTCTACCACAGAAGGCAAAAATATGTAAGATTGAAGGCTAGCAAAAGCTGCCAGAGTCTCCTCATACACACTTATGCCTCATTTAGGGTCCATGGTGCAGAGGACATGTTGGTGACTGTTGTAAGACAGTCCTCTGCGACAAAAAAAAAAGATCCCCATCTGGGGAAGGAGGTGTTCAGCTGTTCTCCCCTTAAAAATAATCATCCCAGGTCACCTAGTTGATAGATTCCACCCCAGCATGAGACTAGGAACAAGATTCAGATTTGGATCTGGGAATCAAGCTGCCCTTACCACCTAGAATGGTCCGTGAGGCCTGGGGCAGAGCCTAGAATAGATAGCGTTTGGGGAGGGAGAACTAGAGCAGTTTCAGAGAAGACATGTATCCGTCGGGAAATGCTTTTCAGCTGTGGTCAGTTGGGGGCGGAGTTACCACACACCTGCAAGTAACCTTCCTCCTACTCTATGTAAGGAAACTCAAGAAATTCATTGGTTACCCACAGTGGACTTTGGCAGAATAATACCCAGGGTTTGTAGTTAAAATTTTAGAAACAGTGGCCAAGGTTTAAAAAAAATTAAATCCAGGAGCTGAAGAGATGGCTCAGAGGTTAAGAGCACTGACTGTTCTTCCAAAGGTGCTGAGTTCAATTCCCAGCAACCACATGGTGGGTCACAACCATCTATAATGAGATCTGGTGCCCTCTTTTGGCAGGCAGAACATGGTATAAAGAATAAATAAATCTTAAAAAAATAAATTAAAACTGTGATAAAGGTCTGGGTGTCCCAGCCTCCTCCACCCTCAGCCTGGGTATAATGCATGTCTTGCATCACACAGCGTGGGACCTTGCATGGAGAAGGCCTTTTAATAAACTGATGAATTCATTCTAAAGCATATTTAAAAAGCAGCAATACTTAAAGTACAGTCACCCGTCAACATTCAGAAGATATTGGTTCCAGGACACCCAGCCCTATAAGTAAACTATACAAAATGGCAGAGCCTTTGCTTGAGACCCATGGGTCTGGCTACATAAATTAGGTCTATGTTGCTTACAATGCCTAATACAATGGAAATACAAAGTAAATGGTTCTGTTTTTATTAGAGTTCTAAATTTATTATTATACATTTTAACTTTGTATGTGTGCTCCCTTGAATTACTAAATGTTTTTCTTTTTTCTAATCAGGGCTAAATTAGCCAGTTACGTTTCTGTATTAACTGCCTTTTTGTTGTTATGTTTCAATTTTTGAGATTATGATTACATCATTTCTCCCTTCTTTTTCCTCTCCAAACACTATGTACCCATCTATTGAATTATATAAATAATGTATAAATTAAAAATATGAAAATCACATAAATAAAAAAATTAAAATAATATTATGTAATTATATAAGTAATCTCTCCGACTACATAAATACCACCTGCTTAGCCTATATAATGTTACAAACATGTGTGTGCATCCATGCATGCACATGAGTACAAATGCGTGCCTATCTGTATGAGTATACAGAGCTAGCCATTTAGTATTGGATAATCAATTTGTGTGCTCTTCCTTGGAAAAACTATTTCTTCAATGACATCATGTCTTAGTGGCCTGTAGTTTTTTGTCTAGGGTTGAGTCCTCCCTCATGAGTTTTCTCCCTTCCATCATCTCAAGTCCATAGGTGTCATCCTTGTTCAAGTCTTGTTTAGGGAGTCATGTTGATGAAAACTCATGGGTATAGTTTGCCTGACATTTCTAGCAGACACAATATTGCAGAAAACTCCCTGGTCCTCTGACCTTTACAGTCTTTCCAGATCCTTTCCACAGTGATCCCTCAGGTCCAACAGGAGTCATGTTGTGGAAGTTTCATTTGGGACTGGGCTATGTAACTGTATTTTGATTGGATGTGGTTTTCTGTAATGACATTTCTCTGTTGCAAAGAAGTTTCCTTAATAAGGGGTAAAGAGCACAGTTGTCTGTGGGTATATGGATAAATACTTAAAATATAATTAATTAAGAGTATAATGGCTTACTAAAGAGGAGGTTGTAAGTTCTCCAAGATCCATGAATTCACTAGCTGCAGGTAGTTGTCTAGGTTTTCAGTACCAGGCATGACTTACCTCTTGATGGCTGGGCCTCCTAAAGTCCAATTAGAGAGCTCCTGTTACAACCATAGCACACACACCGCTATTGCACTATTAAGATTTAGTTCCATGCTTGTCATTGTAGTTCACCGGTATGATAGCTGGCAGAACTACGGGATGCCTTCTTCCTTTGGGAAATTACATATTGCCTTTTGGTACCATGAAAGCTAATCCTCAGGGAGGAAGCTTTCAAGTCAGATTGAGATCAGGTTCTCTGTGTCCTGTGTCTGAAGTGCATGATATTTTTAACAATAGGGACTTATATTTCACCTTTTGAAGGCAACTGAGGGCAACAGCAATAATATACGTGTTTGGTAGTCTCTTGAAAAATCCTGACCAATGACTCGAAAAAAGGCTTCTCATGCCTTGTGTTGGATTTTTGTTGGATGGTCTTTGCTCTTGGAAAAAGCATCTTTAGCTCATTTCCTGTATTTATTTCCCCATCCCTAAGCAAAGCTCCACTGTTTTTCCCATGTCCACCTTCAGATCACTTACTCCCTTTCTATCCCCTCACCCCTGCAACAGTCCCTTTTTATTTTGCTAGCTTCTGTAGTTACTTCATCTGAAGCTCTGGACCTGGAAACCTCAGGTGAAAAAGAACATGTGACATCTGCCTGTATGGGTCTGGGTCATCCCACTCAGTATGATGTCTTTTCCTTTTCTATTTATATATACTTTCAGATTATAATGTAACTACAGCATTTCTCTCTTCCTTTTCCTCTCTCCAAGCCCTTCCAGATAATCCTCACCACCATCCTTCAAATTCCTGGCCTCTTCTTTTCATTAACTGCTATGGCAGGGATATAGGTATGTGTCTACACAGATACATTCTTAAATATAACCTTCTTAGTCTGTATAATGTTGCTTGTAATATGTCTTCAGGCTGACTATTTGACACTGGTCCAGTTGTGGTACTCTTTCCTGGGAAAGATGGCCTCTACCTCTCCCAACATTTCTCATTCTAGGGCTGAGGTTTTGTGGGCTTTTGCCTGTCTACTTTGGCATGTGCATTGGTTTTGTCATTGTTCAGCTCAGGTTTAGGAAGTCATGTTGGTGAGACTTTATGGATGTAGTTTTTTCTATCATAAGGGAAAAAAATCTCAGAGAAAACTCCCTAATCTTCTGGCTCTTACCATCTTTCTGCTCCCTCATCCAAATTGTTTCCCAAGCCTTGGGTAAGAGAGTGCTTTGTTGGTGTTTATTGATTGTGGTCTTTTAATTATTACTTTGTGGTGTTGGTTCTCAGTGGTACCTTGAGTTTTAGTACTTCTTTCTACAGTATCTTGGTTATATTCATTCCTCTTTTCAATCTAAAATATGTTCTTGCAATTGTTTTGCATAGAAAGCCTTTATTCATTCATTCATTATTCATTTATTCATTCACTTTCCATCCTTACACAGCTCCCTCCTTCCTCTCTTGTCAGTCTGACTCTCACAACTCCCTCCCCCTTCCCCCACTTTTCTCAGAGAAGGGGAGCCATCCATGGATATCAACCCTTCCTGGCACATCAAGTCTTGACAAGACTAAGTACATCCTCTACCACTGAGTCCAGACAAGGCAGCCCAGCTAGGGGAAAGGAATCCACAGGCAGGCAACACAGTCAGAGACAGCTCCAACTCTAATTGTTAGGGGACCCACATGAAGACCAAGCTGCACATCTGCTATACATGTGTAGGAGCCTAGGTCCTGCCCCTGCATGCTTTTGGTTAATGATTCAGTCTCTGTGAGCCTCATGGGCCCTGGCTAGTTTATTCTATAGATCTTCTTGCGATGTTCTTTTCTTTAATTTTTAAATTTTTTTATAAATTACAGTTTATTCACTTTGTATCCCAGCTGTAGCCCCCTCTCTTATCCCTCCCAGTCTCACCCTCCTCCCTTATCTCCTCCCATGCCCCTCCCCAAGTCCATTTGCAGGGGAGGTCCTCCTCCCCTTCCATCTGACCCTAGCCTATCAGATCGCATCAAGACTGGCTGCATTGTCTTCCTCTGTGGCCTGGCAAGGCTGCTCTCCCCTTAGGGGGTGGTGATCAGAGAGCAAGCCACTGAGTTCATGTCAGAGACAGTCCCTGTTCCCATTACTAGGGTACCCATATAAAGAATGAGCTTCCATGGGTTATATCTGTGCAGGGGTTCTAGATTATCTCCATGCATAGTCCTTGGTTGGAGAATAAGTCTCAGAAAAGACCCCTGTGCCCAGATTTTCTGGATCTGTTGCTTTCCTTGTGGAGCCTCCTGTCCCTTCCTGGTCTTCCTATCTCCCCCTTCTTTCATAAGATTTTCCTGCAGTCTGCCAAAATTTGGATATGAGTCTCAGCATCTGCTTTGGTACCTTGCTGGGTGGAGTCTTTCAAAATCCCTCTGTGGTAAGCTCCTGTCCTTTTCCCTGTTTTCTGCCTCTTCCATTGTCCATCCCATTAGCCTTCCTGAGTGAAAATTGATCATCTTACCCAGAGTCCTCCTTTTTGCTTAACTTCTCTAGGTATACAGATTTTAGTATGTTTATTTTATATTATATGTCTAATATCCACTTCTAAGTGAGTGTCTTTCTGTGTGTCTTTCTGCTTCTGGGATACCTCAGTCAGGAGAAATCTCAATAGAGGACTATCAAATGGCTGAGAAACTCTTAAAGAAATGCTCAACATCCTTAGTAGTCAGGGAAATGCAAATCAAAATGACCCTGAGATTTCACCTTATACCCGTCAGAATGGCTAAGATGAAAAGATCAAGTGACAACACATGCTGGAGAGGATGTGGAGAAAGGGAAACCCTCCTCCATTGCTGGTGGGAATGTAAACGTGTACAACTACTTTGGAAATCAATCCAGCACTTTCTCAGAAAATTAGGAATAGTGCTTCCTCAAGATCCAGCTATACCACTCCTATGCATATATACAAAAGATGCTCAAGAATACAACAAGGACATTTGCTCAACCATGTTCGTAGCAGCCAGAATCTGGAAACAACTCAGATGTCCTTCAGTGGAAAAATGGATACAGAAATTGTGTTACATTTACTCAGCAATTAAAAACAAGGAAATCATGAAATTTGCAGGCAAATGGTGGGAACTAGAAAAGATTATCTTGTGGTATTCTTGACCCCTCTGAGTCCCTCGTTTCTTCCTCCCACTCTTCCAGGACACTCCCGGTGCTCTGCCTATGTTTTGGCTGTGGGTCTCATATTCTGTTTCCATCAGCTGCTAAATGAAGCTTCCTGAAGACAATTATGCTAAGCTCCTGTTTGCAAACATAGCAGAGTCTCATAAATAGTATCAGGGGTTGGCTCTCTCCAGTGGATAGTTTTCAATTTGGGCCAGTCATTGTTTGGTCATCCCCTCAATCTCTGTTCCATGACAAATTTGCAATTGAAGATTTTGTAGGTGGTTTGGTGTCCCTCTCTCTCCCCTCGAAGCCTCTTCTATTTATAGGAGGTGGCCACTTCAGGCTCCATAGCCCCTGCTGCTACAATCTCAGCTAAAATTGCCCCCATAGACTCTGAGGAGCCTCCCCTATCCCAGCTCTTCAGCTCATCTCAGAGATGCCCCCCCACTGATTTCCCTTCTCTCTCCCAGCGCTTTCTCCCTCTCCCCACACCTGATCCCCACACCAGTCCCTTCCCACTCTTCCCCATCAGGTTCCCTCCCCTTACCCACCTCCAATGCCTATTTTATTTCCCATTCTGAGTGAAATTCAAGCATCCTCCCTTGGGCCCTGCTTGTTCCTTAGCTTCTTTGGGTCTGTGGATTGTAGCATAGTTATCCTACACTTTATGGCTCTTATGCACTTATATGTGAGTACACATCATGTGTGTCTTTTTGGGTATGGGCTATCTCACTCAGTAGAATACCTTCTAGTTCTATTCATTTGCCTGAAAATGTTGTGATTACCTTGGTTTTTTTTATTATTAATTTATTTATTTTTATCTCAATCATAGGTTGGGTACTTTGAATCCCAGGCGTAGCCCCCTCAACCATTCCCTCCTACCCTCCCACTCCTTCCCTTATCTCCTTCTTCCCCGCCCCCTCCAAGTCCACCAACAGGGGAGGACCTCCTTCCCTTCCATCCAACCCCAACTTATCATGTCTCCATAGGGCTGGCTGCAAAGTCCTCCCCTGGGATCTAGCCAGTCTGTCACTCCCCGGCTTATATGGGGGAGGGTCAAAGAGTCAGCCATCAAGATCATGACTGAAACAGTCCCTGTTTCCCTGAATAGGGTCTTCAACCCTACACCAAGTTATCATGGGCCCCATCCGTGCGGGGATTCCAGTCCACATCCACACATGGTCCTTGATTGTAGAAACCGTCTCATACAAGACCCCTGTGCCCTGCTCAGTTTGGTCTTTGTGGAGCTCTTGTTCTCCCCAAGTCTCAACAACCTCCCCCAGATCTATAATTACTCTCGACCTTTGTCAGAGGCTTGATCTCGAGTCTTAATATCCGCTCTGATACATCGC
>CM053758.1:37428810-37464246 GCA_028658305.1 Pachyuromys duprasi | reverse complement strand
ACTTAATGACAGCTGGGTTAGGGAGGAAATAAAGAATGAAACTAAAGATTTCCTAGAATTTAATGAAAAAGAAGGCACAACGACAATGAAAGCAGTGCTAAGAGGAATATTCATAGCCTTAGTTGCCTTCAAGAAGAAATTTGTAACATCTCATACAAACAACTTAATGGCCCAACTGAAAGCCCTAGAAAAAAAAGAAGCAGATACACCTAAAAGGAGCAGGCGGCTGGAAATAATCAAACTCAGGGCTGAAATCAATAAATTAGAAACAAATAATACAATTCAAAGAATCAATGAAATCAAGGGCTGGTTCTTTGAGAAAATCAACAAGATAGACAAACCCTTAGCCAAACTAACTAAAAGGCAGAGAGAAACTATCCAAATCAGCAAAATCAGAAATTAAAAGGGGGACATAACTACAGACACTGAGGAAATCCAAACAATTATTAGGTCTTACTACAAAAGCCTATATGCCACAAAATTTGAAAATCTAAAAGAAATGCACAATTTTCTTGATAGATTCCATCTACCAATATTAAGTCAATATCAGGTAGAAAGATTAAACAGCCCTATATCCCCCCCCCCCCAAGAAATAGTCTTCCTTACAAAAAAAGCCCTGGGCCAGATGGTTTCAGTGTAGAATTCTACCAGACCTTCAAAGAAGTCCTAACACCAATTCTCTAAATAGAAATAGAAGGAAAAGTACCGAACTCTTTCTATGAAGCCACAGTCACCTTGATACCTAAACCACAAAAAGACCCATCAAAAAAAGAGAACTTTAGACCTGTCTCTTTTATGAGCATTGATGCAAAAATACTACTAAAATGCTGGCAAACCAAATCCAAGAACTCATAACCAAACTTTGGGTACAGTGCAGTGAATCATATGAAAGAAGGGAGAGTTAGTAAGACATGGAGAGGACAGGAGCTTCACAAGTAGAGCAATGGAACCAAAATATCTGGGCACAGGGGTCTTTATGAGATTGATACTCCAACCAAGGACCATTCATATGGTCCTAGAACCCCTGCTCATATAACCTAGAACCCCTGCTCAGATGTAGCCCATGGCAGCTCAATATTCAAGTGGGTTCCCTAGAAAGGGGAACAGGGACTGTTCTGATAAAACCTGATAAGCTAGGGTCAGATGGACTTGGAGAGGCATAGGAAGAGATGAGGGTTGGAGGAAAGGTGGGACTGGGAGGAGCTGAGGGAGGGGGCTACAGCTGAGATACAAAGTGAATAAACTGTAATTAATGTAAAAATAAAATTTAGTTAATAAATTCTTCAACAAGTGAAGGGGAGCAGAGATCTGAGTTCTCAGCATAGGGAACACCTGGAGATCTCTCTCTCTCTCTTTTTTTTTTTTTGGTGGTAATGCTATGGGGATTAATAAAATAGTTACTCATAACCTAATTTTAATTATCATCTCTTTACATAAAATTATCTTTTTTTCATTTGATATGAAAGAAGTAAAATAATGATTGCTTTAAATGTAGTTTATCTTTTAAGAGTTTTCCATTTGATCATGTGGATACTTTTGTAATAGCAAAAGAAAATGTTGGTTTAACTAAATGCAGTAGACTATTTCTCCATTCCTTCCCACTTTGTTTGGAATAGATGAAGAAGAACCAAGAACAGATAAGACCAGAATGAAATAGTTGTATAATGTCCACACCCTCTGCCAACAGAATGAAATACCACAGGCTTGGTGCTACCTGGCCCAACTGAAAACCCTCCAGAGAAGACAGTCCAAATTGGTACCCTCCACCCTCAGGTTGAACATGAGCCTACCTATAGTAGTAGGTAAGTTGGAAGAGACAGTAGGGAAATCAGTTCTCCTTCCCCATATAACTCAAAAGTCCCTTTTCCAACCTAGACACTACCCATGAAAATGGATAGTATCTTGTTAGGAGCCTATGCAAGAAGAAAAGAAATATAACATGGTGATACAGGAAGCTCAAGAGCTGGAAGGGGCCAGCCTTTCTCTTTTATAACAGCCTAATCTTAAGGAAACTAAAAGGCATCCCATGAGAACTATGTAAATCCTTTTTGAAAGCATCTCCCTCATCTCTAGACTCTGCTTCTTAAAGGTTCTACCATCTACTACAGTCACCAGAATGAGGGCCAAGCTTCTAACACATGAACCTTGAGGGGGAAAAAAATCTCACATCATAAACAAATCATAGCAGAAAATAACCTGGTCCAAATAGCTAGAAGTACAAGAGATATCAGAGAGATGCTTAAAATGAAGAAAACTCATGACTCCAGAGGACACATATGCAAAGAGGAGAGATAGTCCCATAAACCAATGGTTCTCATACTTTGAAACGCTTCAGCCCTTTAATGCAGTTCCTCATGTTGTGGTGACCTCCAACCATAAGATTATTTCCTTGCTACCTCATAACTATGATTTTGCTACTGTTATGAATCATGATGCAATAATCATAATGTAAATATGCGTGTTTTCTGATGGTCTTAGGTGACCCTTGTGGAAGCATGGCTCGACGCCCCCCAACAAAGTTGAGAACCCACCCGTTGAGAACTGCTGCCATAAACAGTGGCAGTATTTCAGGAAGAGAGCAAGTTGCACCTCATGAATACATGCTCTGATTCATCTACCCTGAGAGTTTCAGCAACAGAAAATAGAACTAGAGAGTTCTCCTACATTGCTTGTTAGAGTGCTAAGATGAGCTCCTTAGTGCTCTAAGCAGCTGAAGACTTTTTCAGTGAGAGGCTCCTCTGTGTGAAGTCCTTGGTGGACACCTGCACACCTCGTGGTTAGACATACACAGCTGAGAACCAAGGGAATGCCTCTGCGCACAGCCAGGACACTGACGAACAAAGCCGGCAGACATCAGCTGAGGCACAGGCTCCCTCTGGCTCTTTGCTCTCTTTCTGTCTGGCAAGGGGTGGTGCATGAAAGAACCACACCTAAAAATGTTGCTGGACCACCTGCAGCCTCACAGGGATGACAGAGATGAGAATTTTGATCAAGCGTCAATGTAATTGATGGAAATCACGTGTCATTTTCAAAATGGAAAATTATTTTTAGGTTGTTAATATAAAAATGGTATTTAAAAGACACTTAATTGTCTTCTACGAATCAAACTGCTAGACTTCTAAACACTAGTAGTCTTAAAACTCCAGAGATGGAAAATGAATAAAATTCAGTTTGATGTTATCTAAACTTTTGTGGCAAATAAATTACAAAACCTTCTATCAAGGACAATTTTATTTTTTAAATACACAAAATGTTTTCTTAACAGTGGTATTTATCTTCCCAGAAAGAGACATATTCAAGGGGTATGCAAACTGAATCCTGACTATTTCAACATGTGGAGTGGCTACAATAAGAAAAAACTGTGCATATTCTTAGGATAAGTGACAATTAAAAGACAGCTATTTGGGTATGTTTGTGCCATTTCTTATACAGAATTATAAGAAATGTTTTTAAAATATATATATTTTCTGTTGAGAATCTTCCTAAGTTAACATGTCTTTCTCTTGTTTTGTCTGCAGGGAGAAGACTCTGTGGTTTCCCATAATCTACCTGACTAGTACTAGTACTGACAGAGCTTTGCTCCCAAGTATGTCTTGGTGAACTCCTTCTCTTCTCCAGTTGTGCGGTGGGGAATTCTTCCAGATGGTAATGATCAGGTTTCCCTTGGTCTTCAGATGATGGCTAGCTGTTAATTCCATCCCACCACAACATGAGCAATCAGAAGATAGCACATCCCAATGGTGCAGGACATGAGCATCATAGGGAAGCCCAACCTGAAAAACAGAGAGACAGTTTTGGCCTCTGGTCGCTAGAGAGAACTGAGAGATACAAAGTCTTTATATGTTATGTTATTGCAAAAAACAAACAAACACAAAACAAAACAAAACAAAACAACAACCATGAAAAGGCCCCAGAATCTGTATGTAAGAAGAGATTGATCTTTCATTCAGGTTGTAACCATTCTTGCCATAACTCATGTGGCTAGGTCCTGGAAACCTGATTGGAGTGGTGAGAAAACGAAGAAGGCCAGACATACAGAAAAGCTGTGATCGTGTGACCTGCTCTACCAGCAGTGGCCCAGAAACTTGGTGTTTTTATTTTATACATCTGACTATAGGAGGCAGGTTTATTCTATGCACCTGAATGTGGATACAGACTTACAGCATGCAACTGAGCAAAGAAGTGATTTCAGCTAATCTTGGTAGAAGTTTCCTGAGTGTAGTCTAAGAATTGATGGAGCTGTAATTTTATTATCCTATTTCTGCAGCTTCTTAAAATCTTCAAAGTTCTAACCTATAACTGTGCCTGTCTAGAGTCTGTGTGTCCCATGTTTTGCACATAATGCACAGAGTTGCACTTGCGCTCTCCCCCTTTACCTTATATTCACACTTCTCATGGGAGTGTTTCCTCATCTGACTAATGTGAGTTCCTTGTAGTTAGATGTCCTTCTTTGGGTGCCATTTGCTATTATCTGCATAGCTTAGGGGCTATGGAGAATGAAGAAAGAACAGACGCACAGAGGCACACTTGCGGTGAGCTGTGTGCTCTGACAGAAACACACCAGCAGTTCCCTGGAAACTCAGTTTATTTCATGTGTCTAAATCAGTGAGGCAGAGTTTTGTATGCAGCTGAATGAGGAGACAGGACCGTACACAGCTGAACAAGGAGTCAAAGGTCTCTATAGGGGAACAGTCTCAGGCTGTAAACATCCCAGGGAAGGAAGCTGTGGTCTACATTTTCTCTGCATACTGTCAATATCCACACATAACTCGGGGAAGGTTTTGCTATTTCCCTGGGCCTGGTACACGAAAAGCTTTGTTATTTCTGTGAGCACTGGGCTGTGTTCATTTCAACAATATACACTCATTCAAGACTTCATCGATTCTTCACATAATTTTACACAATGCCACTACTGGAAACTCTGGTATAGCAGTCGTCTAGCATGTGTGAAAATCTATATTAGGTTTCTATCATCACTCTCCCTCCAAAAAACTCTAGACGTTTCCTTCAGCTGTATCAAGTTGCAATTATCATTGTTTAGTCTTCCAAAGAAAGTCAAATTTCTATTATCTCATAAAGTCTCTCTCACTTAAAGCAAGTGAAGATTGAAAGCCCAGCCTGGAAGACAAAGCCATCTCTTTCTGAAGAAGGTAACAGCGTGGCTTTCATCTGCATTTGTGGGGTATGAATGAGATGTGTGAGGACGTATGTAGCTACTTATGAAGGTTATTATGAGGAAGTCATGAGTTCACGTCTCTAAATCATTTAGAGCAGAGTATGATCGCACAGTGAGCCCTCACCTAGTGCTAGCCACTGCCCATGCTGCTGGCCCAGACCCATGTGACAGAGTTAGAGAGTGCACAAAGCCAGAGAAAGCCTGGATGGTGTTTTAATCTTCTGTCTGTTTCTGTAATAAATACCATGACCAAAAAAAAAATTGGAAAAAGGGGGTTTATTTCATCATGCAGGTTATAGTTCATCATCAAGGGAAGATAAAGCAGGAATTCAAGTGAGGAGAGTCAAACAGAAACCAAAATGCAGGCATACTGTTTACTCACCTGTTCCCCTGATCTTTTCAGCTACCTTTTTTTATACAGCCCAGGCCTATTTACCTGGGCACTTTACTCCTGCAGAGGCCTATGTCCTTCTACTTTATTTAGGAATCAAGAAAATTCTCCACAGCTTACAAGACAGTCTGATAAAGGCAAGTCCTTAATTGAGGTTCCTTTCCCCCAGTTGTCTCTAGTCTGTGTCAAATTGACTAGTAAAATCCACATCTTTGTCAGCTTGAAACACAAACACATCACTGTTAGACCATAACCTTTCCTTTCTTATTTGTCTCTAAGACCTCAGGCTAACATTAATATCACAGTATAAAACATAGTCCAGCTTTGAACAGTCCCACAGTCTTTAAAAATGTCAATACTTTAAAAGTTCAATACTTTAAAAATCCAAGCCTCTTAATGGTGGATTCCTGTAAAAATGAAAACTGTTACATACATTCTTACTCCAAAAGAACCTGGATATAAAAACAATTATTTAAGCAAAAGCCAAACTCAGTAGTGTAAATCCAAATTCTGCAGCTCAGTGTCTGACATCTGGAAACTACGCATTTTTTTTCAGGGCTCCAAAGGGCCAGACTATGTTCAGCATCAGCTACTGTCCTTGGTTAAGTTGTTCCATGGTCCTGGGATCTCCAGCCTCTCAGGACTTCATTGCAACTGAGCTGCACGTTCACTAATGGCCTTTCCTGTACTCACTTTAGAGACTTCAACTCTGCCGTGTGGTGGCAAGACTTAGCTGCTCTCTACGACCCCTCTATGCCTTCAAAACCAGTAAGGTTGGGCACCTTTTATACATTAAGAGTGGCCGGCTAGATCCGTGGCCTTGGATTCTTTGGATCACAACTAAGGCCATAGTTCCTAGATTTTACCCCAACGATGCTAATCTCTTTTGAAGCCTAGCTGATTTCTCAATCCCATGTGTCTTAATGAAGCAGGAATATTTCACTTCCAAATGCCATTATTTACTTTGATTTTTTTTATGTGTATGGGTGTTCTGACTATGTGTATACTATGCAGCACATGCATGTGGTGCCAATGGAGGCCAGATGAGCACATAAGAGCCTTTGGAATTAGAGTTACATATGGTTGTTAGCTCTCAGATGGGTGCTGTAAACTAAAGAACAATAAGAGCTCCTAACTACTGAGTCATCTCTCTAGTCCCTTTCACAGGCTCTTAATTCAAATTTATGGCACACAAACAGACCTGACAGTGTCTTCTTCTTGTAAAATTTCAGAAACCACATCTCTGTTGTCTTGATTGCTCTCAGCATCCTTATATTCTAAGCTCCCACAGAACAGCCCACTGAGCTGTTAATGCTCTGGGAATTTTCCAGCCCAGTGTCCCAAATGTTTTCACAACCTTTCCCCAAACAGCAGTCCGATCTGTCAGCACAATACTCCACTCAGTTTCCCTGCTTGTTTTCTTTCCATTCTAACTTGCTCTATGTTGTGATAAACACCATATCCTAAATAACTTGAGTAAAAGGTTTATTTTATCTCACAGGTTATAATCCATCATGGAGACACGCATCAGGAACTCAAAGCAGCCAACTGAAGCAAGCACGATGAAGGAAAGTTGCGTATTGGTTTGTTTGCTTCTGGCTTGCTCAACTGTCTGTTAAAATACTTAGAACCACTGGTTTAGAAAAGGTACCACCCACATTGAACCAGGTCCTCTTGCATTAGCAATTAAGAAACTCCCCAACCTCCTTACATGCCCACACGACAATATAAAGGAGACAGTTCTTCCATTAAAGTGCTCCTTTCCTTTCCCAGGTGTCTCTAGTTTGTGTCAAGTTGGCAACAAAATTCATCAATATAGACAGGAACATGAAATGTTTTTTTATCAAGGGAAACTACACAGTACACAGGGGTCTACTGCAAATAGAATGGTATTCTCAAAAACTATGGAGCAGACTTTTGGTTCTGAAGCAAAATGAAGAAGGGACATTTCTTCCTATCCTCTCCCTCTATGCCAACACAGCCAAGAATTCTGGGCCTTATATAAAACAAATAAAGAAGGACCCTAATGGTGAAAAGAAGCTGAACAACAGGACAGCTGAGAACCTTGAAAAACAAATGGCATGGCAGTGAGTTGCCCTCCCCCATTCTCCATGTATTCCCCTAGAAAGCTGACTCATGGGAAACTCAGTGATTCCCCAAAGAAAGGGGCCCCAAGAAGTCTGCTCTAGCCAAAGAAACAGTAAAGGGAAAGTATAGGTAGGCAAAAATCTTGTAAGTAGTAACTGCTGAGACATAGGCAAATACTACAGGGAAGATCTATTGGTAAAATCTTCATTCTGCCTCTTCGACAGAGGCCACAGAGAGAGCCAGGCTGTGAGAATTATCTTCCTGGGGAGTCAGTGAAGAAGCATGCAGAGCTCCACCTCTCCTTGGAGGCAAAGTGGTCTGCGGCTTCTCAGATGGGCTACTAGAGGGAAGAACTCCAAGAATCAAGCAGCTTCTTGCTCCACAGCCTTCCAGCTGCTAAGGCCATGCTCCCACGAGGTCAAGAGAGCAATATGGACTGCCTGGAGAGAAAAACAATGCTGACCTCCACATGATGAAGATGCTGAGGATTGAAGCAGGGCAAGCCTTAGCAGTAAAACGCCCTATCACTCTAGGTCTAGCAGGAAATGTGGACTTGAAGAGCAGCTGCCTCGTCCCCACCAGTGCTGTCAGGCCCTTCTCAAATTGAAGGTTTAGATAGGACATAGACATGGAACTAATCACAAAAATGCTTCTCTACAAATGAGGGAAAAAACATTAACAGTTACTATTAGGGTGATATAAACCCTGAAATTATGCAACAGACATTTTGAAACACCCACCATAAAAGACGATTACGCAGCAATTACAAACATACTTGAAACAAACGTGGGAAAAGTAGCTTCAAAAGAGAAGCAGCACATAAAAAGGTGGAGCTGATGAGCTCAGAACTTCAACTGAAATGACTTCAACACAAAGGTAACTGATGGGCACAGAAACATAAGAGAATGTAAAGGAAAGATCTAAAAACATGAAGATATCTAGGAAAGAGACCAGAATATCACTCACCAGAGAAAAAGCAGACTGAAAAAACACAAATTCTCAGGGCCCCACATGGCAAAGATCTAACGTGTGTCGCCAGAAGGAGAGGGAGAGAAGAGGGGAAAAAAGTATTCAAAGAAGTAAGAGATGAAATTCGCATCCCCCTCCAAATAATGTCCCTCTAAGGTAGTGGTTCTGAACCTGTGAGTTACTTCTTTGGGGATCAGGCAACTTTTTCGTGGGTCACCTAAGACTATGAGAAAGCGCAGATATTTACATTATGATTCATAACAGTAGCTAAATTACAGTTATGAAGTAGCAACAAAGATAATCTTATGGTTGGGAGTCAGCACAACAGGAAGAACTCTATTAAAATATCACAGCATTAGGAAGGTTGAAAACTACTGTTCTAAAGATTTAAATGCTGGATCCTTTTCCAGCTGCTGAGATCTTCTGCTAAAATATATGGCAACAAATTAAACTCCTGAATACTATGAGAACTCTTAAGCCATGACAGAGACACAACAGTGAAGCTACAGGCAAAACTGATTTTATTACCAGAAACTAACAGGTCAACAGAAAGTAGCACAAATTCCTGTATCCTAAATACCATTCATGGATGAAGGGAGACAAAAGAGGCAGCAGATGACAAAAATGCCCCTGAAAGGAGGTCTTCGCCCACCAGGAAGAAGAACCTGAGGGCCGGGAAGTAAAATAAGAAGAAACAGTTAGACTTGATTGCCCTTCTCAAGAATTCAGTTTTCAAATGATGTCGGGTGATTGGAGCAAAAGAAGATGTAAGTAGCTAGAAAGGTTTTTAAATGTGTAACTCTAAAGAAACCATGTATGTTTAAGGTAGTGGATATACTAATTACCTTGATTTTATCATTACAGGATGGATATACTCATGAACCCATAAATATGCTCAATTTTATGTGTCAATTAAAAATTGAACAAAATTAGTCTGGAAATATATATTAGTGGTAGAGCACTTGTTTGGCATGCACAAGGTCCTGGATTCAAACTTCAACACACATAGAAATGAAATTAAAATATCATTGTTTTGTCTGATGTGATTCTCAAAAAATATACAGGGATATTTAGAACAACTGTGACATACATGTGAGTGCCAAGAGACCTAAGGGAAGCTAGGTTTTCACATGCCCTAGGACTATGAAAGAGCAGGGGCAAGAGTCATGTGAGTATCAGCTGCTGGTAGTATATACAGAAGACACATGAAGAAACATTGGAGAACTCTAAGAAATGCCACGTAATCCGCCAGAAGGCAGTAAGAGAAACTAAAAAGGCACTAAAAAGGAAATCAACAGACAGCAAAAATAAAATAGCACATATGAGCACTACCAGTCACTAACTGTATTAAGTGTGGAAAGCTTAAATAATGCTTATTAAACACATAGATTATAGGGTGTCATTTTAAAAGCCCCACATTCTGTCTATATGAAATTCACTTCAATAATGGCATGGGTTGGCTAAAAATAAGAGGCTATAGAAGGGAAACATGCAAACATTAACCAGAAGTAAAAGAGTGACTACATTCATATCACATAAACTGTAATTAGAGTAAAGAAAATTTAGCAATGAATGCACAGAAATTGTGACAGAAAGCTCAATACCAGCTAAACTCATTCCAGAGATAATAAAGTACTTCACGTCAGTGCTTCCGCAGCAGTCCACGGTTTCTGCTTTAGTTGGGCTTTACAAGTAAAGCACAGAGGCACAGTGTATACAGATGGAGAGCCAGATCTACCAAGAGCGGTTCTCAAAAAGCAAACAGAAGACCTGGAAGTACCTCAGACAGCTACTGGCAAAACCAACAAGCGAGAATGGGAAATACGTTGTGGATTACAGGACGCCAGACTCTCATTATGCTTAAATATGTCATTCCTCCTTCATATTAACAATACAGCTCATAAGAAATCAAACAAGACTATAGCATGTAGTATTGCCCAACAGCTGGACATTACTATATTATATATATATAGTAATATATATATATATTACCCAGTAAAAGCAGGTTGCACATTCTTTTAAGCACCCACAAAGAATTAACCAAGATAGATGATATTCTAAGCCATAAAATACATCTCTCAAGATTTAAAATAATCACTACCATACAGAATTTTTAGTCATATATAATTAAATACCAGAAAGTTAAAAAAAAGAAGTTCAGGTAATCAAAGAACATGCTTCAAAATAGCCCATTGCATAAGATTCTTTACAGAG
Source organism: Pachyuromys duprasi (assembly GCA_028658305.1). Classification (NCBI taxonomy): domain Eukaryota; kingdom Metazoa; phylum Chordata; class Mammalia; order Rodentia; family Muridae; genus Pachyuromys; species Pachyuromys duprasi. The sequence goes on along the minus strand of CM053758.1, from coordinate 37,453,408 downwards.
AAAACAATTAAGTATGCAGAACTGAATGAAAATGAAAATACTACATATCACAGATTGAGAGGGAATTTATTGAACTGAATGCTCATCTCGAATCTTTAATGTAAGATTCTTATCTAAAGAAATAGAAAGAAATGAAAAATAAACCCAACCAGGCAGAAGGAAATAATGAAGATGAGAACATAAATACATAAAATTAAAAACAGAAAAATAGTAACAACCAGTGCAACCAAAAGTTGACTTTTAAAAATACATCAATAAAACTAAACAGCTACTAAAACCCCGACGAAGCACATAAAGAACAGGCATGAATGATCATGGTCAGTAGAGCAACGCAAACACTACAGACCCTCAACCCTTCAAAGGGTAAGTCTGCAAACTGCACAAACTAATGGAAGGATAAAGATGAGGTCACACTTTACCTTTTTTTAAAAAGTGAGTTTGTAGTTACAAATCTTCAAAATAGCAAGACAAAACTGTGATAGACTGGATTGTTCAATCAACGAATTCCATATAGCATTTTAAAATGCAAATTCTACAAAGATATTTCCAGCAGCGTGAGAGGGAATATAACTTCTCCACTCATGAGTAGTCACATATTATAAAAGCAAAATGTGTAGATGAACCTGCTAAGATAAAATGGACTTCACAGCTTACTTGTGCTTTTTGGTTCATTTTTTGTTTAGGCATTTTTTGTCTTGTTAATTTTTTGTTTGGTTGGTTTTTGGTTTTTGGAGGAGGCAGGGGAATGGAGAGAGACAGAGAGAGGAAGAAGAACATGAAGCTGGTTAAGTAGAGAAGTGGGGAGGATACAAGAGGAGTTGAGGAAGGGTGAAAAATGTGATGAAAATATATTGCATGAAAAAGTGTTTTAAATAAAATATTTTCTAAAAGACAGAGATGAAAACAGGAGGAATAAGACTCTTCTTATTAGCAGATAACTTATTCAAAAAATCTCATGAAACTTACAAATAACCAAAGAACCAACAAAAACAAATCATAAAAACAATCAGAGAACAATGGATTCTGTAGAACTACAACAAAAATCAAATATAATTTTTCTGTGTACAACCAATAAGCACACGGGACTTGAAAATAAAGGTCAATGCCAGTTAAGATCACTACAGAGAACATTAAGTGTGCAGTGGCAGTAGAGTTGTCTCACTATGGTTCGCCAATATAACTTGAAATCAGATACAGTGATTCCTTCAACATCATTGTTCAACATGCTTGTTCACAATTTCTCTGGCTATCTTGGTTCTTTTGTGTATCCACATGAATTTTGATGGGAACGGTGATGACTATGTAGACTTCTTTTGGTAGGAGACCCATTTTCAAAATAGTAAATTTCTCTGTGAATGAGCATCATCTTAGAGTTACTATTGCTGTGATGAAACAATGTGACCAAAGAAACTCAGGGAAGAAAGGGTTTAGTCAGCTTACACTTCCACAGCACTGTTCATCATTGAAGAAAGTTAGGACAGGAACTCAAACAGGGCAGAATCCTGGAGGTAGGGGCTGATGCAGAAGTCATGAAAGGGCGCTGCTTACTGGCTTGCTGCCCATGCCTTGCTCAGCTTGCTTTCTTATAGAACACAGAATCACCAGGCCAGAGATGGCACCATCCACAACAGGTTGGCTCCTCCCAGATCAATCACTAATTAAGAAAATGCTCCCCCCCTTAGTTATAGCCCATAGGTAGCTCAGTCTCCATGTGGGTTTCCTAGTAAAGGGAGCAGAGCAGTCTCTATTTGATGACTTCCTGCTATTTGATCACTTCCTCCTGGTGGGGGACCTTGCCAGCCCACAAAGGAAGAGGATCCAGGCAGTCCTGATGAGACCTGATAGGCTAGGGTCAGATAGAAAGAGAGGAGGACCTCCCTAGGGGAGATGGATAGGGGAGGAAGAGGGAAGGAAGGTAGGAGAGTAAATGAAAAAGCACAGTAGATGAAACAGCTACTTGAAAACACAGCTTACAGAATGTGAAAGAAATTTTTGCTAGCTATAAGTCTGAAAGAGTACTAATATTTATCATATATAAAGAACTCAAAAAATTAAACAAGAAATCAAACAGCCCAGACAATAAAAAGGGCTTATAAAATGGACAGTTCTAAAAAGGTGAAATACAAATGGACAATAAGCATAGAGAGACAATAAACATCACTGGTCACAGGAGAAAGGCACATCAAACCACACAGAAATTTTATCTCACTCAGTCATAATAACAGTCCTTATGAAAACAACAAATGCTGGTGACAAATGGACAAAAGGGAACCCTGTTACACACTGCCGGTGGGTATGTAAACTAGTCCAGCTACTACGGAAATCAGTGTGGAGATTTGACAAAACACAAAGATAAACACCATCCTACCTCACTGTCCCCAGCTCCTTGCTATTTACCCAAAGGAGTCAAATAAACACACTGCAGAAATATATGCATATCAGTAATGAAGCACTCTTCCTAATGCTAATCCATAGAGCCAATACAGGTGTCCAACATAAGAGGAATGTGTATGGAAAATAGTGTATATGTACAGGATGGAATTTTTTTCAGCCACAAAAATGAACCAAATGTATGCAAGTAGAGATAATCATATTGAGCACACTATCAGCCCCAGAAAAACAAACAACATTTTCTCTCATGTCTGGATCATATATTTTTACAAAAACACAAAATGATGTATGTACACATGACAGGAAAATAGAAATGAAGCCACATTAAAAAATGAGGGGACTAACATGAAAGGTGAGGGGAAGAAAAGAGGGAGGGAAGGACACAAGGAGGTCTGTTCTGTACACAACATATAATCATTGAAGATATCTGTATGTCCCACAGCACTGTGTACAATGAATACTATATTGCAATATGTGTTATATATTATGTAATACAATACAAATAATACATATAATAAAATTTTAAAAAATGCTGAGAGGATGAGGATGTTAAGGAACAACTTAGGTCTGACCTTAAATCTTTGACCACATATGTATGCAGCAAAATACAGAATTGGCAATGAACAAAGCCAGAGAAAATAATTGGGACACTTAGAATACTCACAAAGGGAATGTCCAACATATTCATAATGCTAAGTCTCAAGTTAATTATAGTCTTAAAACAATTCCCATCAAATTTGGAACAAGATATTTTTCCTTGATACAGATGAGTTTATCTTAAAATTGACATTTACTTATTGAATTCCATTTTCAAATCCTTAATTGCTTTTGTCATCCATTTAACTTTATGTTTATATTTCTTTGGATGTCATTAAAGCTTTTGTTTATTTTCTTTAAGTTCATTGAGTTATTTATGTCTTATATAAACTCCTTGAATTATCTGATGAAGTGTATGACTGTGCTTCTATACCTTGTGTCCTGGGGTTCATGTAGGTCATTCTCACTGGAGACCTATAGGACTGTTGGGTTTGGGGAGCGGGCATACTGTCTTGACTTTTCACATCATTTGTGGTTTTGCAATGAAACTTGAGCACATGGACTTTTTTTTTTTGGTTATATACGTCTGATGTGGACACAGCAGGCTGGGGTGATAGGATGTACATCCTGGCCCATATCTGGAGGTTGTAGAAGGCCTGAGTGGGGCTTTTCATACTGGGCCTGAGCAGTGGGTGTTACACCTGGTCTCAGGGTTAAGGCTCAAGTTTAAAAGGATGTGCTCATCATGCTGAGCCAAAGCACAGAATGAAGATCTTAAAATTGATATGGTAAGGCACAGCTATAAAATAGCAAAATTAATAACATTGTGAACACGAAGGCCTGCTACATAGAACCAATTATCTTGGTCACATGGTGCGACAGAAGCATGCACATGAGCCAAGGACTGGAACATGCCCAGCTAAGTTCTGACAAGGGGACAGTTGGAGGAAGGATAATGTTTCTGTAACAGCCAGCTGTCCAAAGGCCAGAGAGAGAATTTCAACCTCAACCTTACACTTGACACAAAATTTGATGGATGGTGGGTATAAATGTAAAAGAAATCTATAGAACACTTAAAGGAAAGCTAGGGTCAGATCTTTGGGGCCTATACTTTAAAGAAGGGCTATTATTGACAACACTAAAGGCATGACTCTATAAAAACTGAAACTAACATAACATTTTTTTTAACTTTTGCTCAATGGATTGCCCATGAAAGGACGACCATGTTCAAAACCACGACAAAGAGCTGACAATGGAGTCCAATCTAGAACATACCAGATCTCCCAGAACTCAACAGTATAAAACCTAAGCATTCCAACTAGGCAATAAGCTGAAGACATGCAGAGGAATCTCACCAGAGAACGAATGACAAGCTGTTTTGATTTGTGGCTGCTATGGAGGAGGCCGGGATGCTGGTGGAGTCATTGTCTCCTAAGACGTGGAAGGTTCTTCAGTAGACAAAGGAGACAGCAAAGTGGCCCTGCACCGCAGCCTGGAAGGCAGAAGCCTCTGGGGAAGCTGTGCTACTTGGCTGAATGAGCTGTTTCTAGAGATGGAGTTGCCTTAGCTCCAGGGGAGCTGAAGGGGCTGGCTGAAGGGAGGCTTGCTGAATCACAGGCTGACAAGACACCCTGTGTCTATTTAACAAGACAGAGAATCTGGGACAGGGTATCCAGGGAGACATTTACTAACCATGGAGCTTCAGGATAACCAATCAATGCAGGCCAATGCCACTACGACCAAAGAGTCCCAAGTAAGGAACCCAGCTAGTGGGAAGAGAGGGCTGGAGACAGGTGCAGAGAAGAAGAAAAGGATATTGTGAAGAGAAGAACAAATATCATTATAATCTTTTCTATTACTGGTTTAGGTTAGCATACAAAGTAATGGATTCCAATGTCATTTTGTACAGACGTGTCATTGTGCTTTGTTCCTATTCAGCTCTAGTGTCTTAGATTGTAGCTTTGCTACCTGCATATTGGGTTATTATATGATAACAACGAATAATGCACGCAAAGATAATTGCATATAGAGTGAGATCCTAGAAGGCCTTCGTCCACAAAGATACACAATCGATAGGTTTTTATGACTGTAAAAGACTTCTTTCCAGACCAGAAGCCAAACTGTTCCACACTCAAAGCCAAGTCTGGCTCGCTCACTGCTTATTTCATGGGGAATTTTGCCATATAATCAACATTAAATTTCAGTGGAATAGCTTACATCATTTTTGTTCTAAGTCTTTGGAATCTGTGTGGAGTCCTTTGTCCCACACACCTGCTTGGACTTGCCGCATTTCAGGACTCCAGGAAGGTCTTCTCCAGCAGAAGGGTTTGCTCAGGCAGGCCCACAGTTGTAGGTGGTCTCAGGAAGTGCAGGACCAGAGGCAACTTTCAGCCTCTGAAGAGTGCCATTTTTGCAGAAAAAGTGGGTCTGAAACAAGTGGACATACATACCCAGCTTGGTATCCCTGGCAAGTTTCTGCTAGGCCAGAAAAAAAAAAAACTTTGCTAATATTTGTTATGCTCCTTGGGCAACTCAACAGTGGTGGTTATGGGGCCTGTTTGCTCAGCAGCATTCTCCTGCCTGCAGGCAGCGACTCCCTCCCAGGATGCTTAAAGGCAAGAGTCTGCCTGGTGCTGATCCTTTCTCCTGTCCTTGCAAGTGAGGGACCTCTGTTGATGGTTCAGAGATTCACACCCTTCTCAACCAGGAGCCAAAAGTAATGACTTCCTGTCCCTTCTGGGAGTTCGCCAGCATAATACAGTTCATGATGCTCCAAGTTCACCAGGAGCTTCCAGTTCCCTGCAGACTCATTGATCTTGCTCCCTAAGGGTTTCTGAAAGGAGACACTTCTCTACCAAAGGGCTTAGGAAAACAATGTTTGCTGAGCCTTCAGCATGACCTTCTGTTTTCTTTCTCTGCGGGATTCTTTTCTAAGCTTTCTAGCCCAGTCACCACAACACACACACACACACACACACACACACACACACAAACCGCTTTAATGTCAGAGCTCAAATCAAGATGCAAAATGTCAGATGAAGGTTGATACAGGTATGCATTGCATGTACTATTTAGTTTTAAGTTGAAAAAGAAATGTCTAAAGTGCATGCCTTGGCTTCCAGGCAGTGGGAAAGCAAAACACAGGGAGGAGATGTTTTACCAGGGCTTTACATAAACCTGTATTCAACAGATATTCTATTGTTTCTTTCCCAATAGACAACTTGTCTACAGTTCTAAAAAAAAAGAAAGAAACTTGATGTTGCCTTTTGGCAACTGTGATACTGTTTCTTTCTACTCTATCCACACTTCAGAAGAATTCAGGGTTTCCCATGTGGAAGGAAATGCTTTGCCACTTAACCCCATGCTGTTTTCAAGCAAGAACAAGAATGCTTTTCATTCTGTAGACCTGTGAAGGCTGATCACAGGTACACACAGATTACATATAACCTTTCTGTAGCCAAAGGGTCCCTTGAGATCAGCCCTTCCACACTCTGGCCTGTCCTGGGATTGTTCTCTAATCTGTTTCATGGGAAATGTCTGGGGTATTAGTGCCCACTCCTTGCAGCTAAAGCCCCATCATTGAGTTTCCACTAGAGGCATGGAAATGCAGGTGCCCAGGATGGGGGAGTCCAGAGCCTTTCAGAAGAGAAGAGGGTACATTCAGAGGCAGAAAGTAGCTTTGGGGATTAGGAGCAGCTCCCTAGCACAGAGCACTGTAACCAGCTTCCAGCAGCAGAACCAGGACAGACATCTTAGATGTAAGGAGGAATGCATCAAAGATAAAAGGGCAGCATTAGATTCCAAACCTGGACAAAGGGCTGAGCTGCCTATTTAATATATCAAAGGGGACCTGCCCAACAAGTTCTGCATCATCCCTCAGCCCCAAAGTATTACAGGATCCTCCTGGCTGGACCCCTACCCTGGGCTCTCCCTGGATTGCTGGGCTGCTCTTCCCTATATAATCCCACAATTTCGGTTACCCACTCTTTTTCTGCCTTTACACCTCCTGGCTGCTGCACCTGTTCCCCTCTCTCCTTTCTCCCTTCTTCCTCCTTTCTCCCCATATGGCCCAGCTCAGGATCGTATACACTCTGGTCTCTCCGAGAGGTCCCTGCCTCTGGGTATGTTCTCCCATATGCCTAAAATAAATTTTCTCCTTTACTATACCTAGGCACAGTCACGTTCCTTTCCTTTCATTCCCTTTCTTTTCTTTTTCATTCAGACAGAGTTGGAGAGGAAAAGATACTTAAGGCTAAAATTGGCAATATTTATCTCTGTTCCATTCCAGGACATACCATCTGGGTGGTTTTTATTTTTTCATGCATTTAACCTTATGAACAGACCTGTCATCTTAGCCAACAGAAGAAAGAGAAAGAGGAGGAGGAGAATATCATGTGCGCTGTTATTTCCAGGGGGGTGCTTTCCTCATTTACTCATTGTACACTTGCACTATACACCTCAGCCCACAACCTGTGTGTGTGTGTGTGTGTGTGTGTGTGTGTGTGTAGGGATGGCAATTGTACCCTCTGCCTTGTTTCTTGGCAAGCTACAGGTCTCTGAAGTTTATCTCCCAGACTGGGACTCTCTCCCCTTCCTTCCATGGAGCCTGAATATAACCAGCATATATTTCCTTAAACATCCCTCTATGTTTTGGGGGAGGAGGCATCTTTACCTGCTGAGCATCCCTACTGTGCACATCCCTACTATGTGGGGACACAAGGGCCAGCCCCAGCACACACTTGGCTTCATGTCTAGGCACCATACTGAATTCTATCAATACTTCTAGAAGCAGCTAGATCCTTCCCATATGCTATCTTCAGATGTTAGAATGTGATCTTTCTTCTTCAGGCTTTTTGGAGAGTGTTTTTTATCACCCAGGTTAAATAGCAGCAACTTTGGTCCAATCCCCCAGTGAGGTCTTTCTTCCTTTCTTTCCTTTCTTCTTCTCCTCCTCCTTAGGTGCCTCTGTGTCTCCTTGTGTACCCTGTCCTGGAACCTTTTTGTAGAACAGGATGTCCTCGAACTCACAGAGATCTGCCTGTCTCTGCCTTTCTGAGTGCTGAGATTACAAGCGTGTGACATCACACCCAGTTGCTTTCTTTTGGTCTTCTTTGCTTTTTATAATTTTGTTTTGGTCTCCTTGGTCCTCCTTTCAGAACTTTCTCTACCATCTGCTCCCTTCTTTCCTACCTGCAGTGCTGTTCTTTACAATTATTTTAGACTACCTCATCTTGGTACTTTTTCTAGAACTTTCTCTACCATACGCTCCTTTCTCTCCTACCTGCATTGCTGCTTCTTTTACTGGCATCTTTTCTTGGACAATAAATATCACAAAGTCTTCTCTTCCTTGAACACACACACTCACACACACAAACTGTCATTCTCTCTGTTCCAATCCTTCTCAAATTCCTTCTGCCTTCATTTACATGGCCCCACAAGACACTCACAGTTAAAAACAATAATACATTAGCCAAGGTTGTAGTAAGTGTTGTACATGTTCTCAGTGCTGGCATGGGCTCTGACACAAGCCAGACCTCAATGGATGTGCTCTACTTGGAAGCCTTGGCTTGCTGCCAGTATCCAGCATCATGAAAAACTCAGATGACATATCACAAACCATGGATCAAAATTAAAATTCTAGTAGTTCTCACGGAACGATATTGCTTTTAAACAAGTATTATTGCTTCTCCTAGTGCTATCTATGTCTTTTTCTTTTTGTCTCTGTCTCTGTCTATCTTCTCTCTCTCTGTCTCTGTCTCTCTGTCTCTCTGTGTCTCTCTCTCCTGTCTCTGCAGTGCTGAAGATAAAACCAATACATCACACATTCTGAGTATATGCTCTACCACTGGACTACAATCCCAGCTCTTTCCTCCTATCTTATTTTTGCCTTTATTATTTATTCCTCTCTCATATGTTATATCCTGACTGCAGTTTCCTTTCCTTCCCATCGCCCTGTTTCTGCCATACACCTCCTCATTCCCTCAGATCTACCTCCACCTTCACCTCCCCTCAGGAAAAAAAAGCAGGTCTTCCAAGGATATCAACCAAATATGACATAACAAGTTACAATACAATCAGGCACATATTCTCACATCAAGGCTGGATGAGTAAACCCAGCAGGAGGAAAAGGGTCCCAAAGGCAGGCAAGAAAAATAAAAACAGTCAGAGACAGCTTTGACTCCCACTGTTAGGAATCTCACTAGGCTACAAAACCATATCATATGTGCAGGGGATCTAGATCAGATCCATAAAGGCTCCCTGATCTCTGTGAACCCACTTTAGTCCCAACATGGCCCATGTTCTCATGGTACCCTTGATCACTCTGGCATCTCTAATCCTTCTCCTCTCTCCTCTGCAGGACTTGCCAAGAACTGCCTAATATTTACCCGTGGGACTCTGCATCTGTCCCCATCATTTGCTGGATAAAGTCTCTCTGGTTTCTGATGATGATTTTGCTAGATCCCGAGTCCCAGCACATCCTGCAGGCATGACAAACAGTAGGTGGGAGGTTTTGTGGCTCGGTTGGTATCCCAAACCTTCCACTTGAGGCCTTGGTTATAGAGGATGGCTGGTTCAGGTTCCATGAACCCCCTTACTAGGAGTCTTCACCAGTGTTACCTTCAAAAAGTCCATGGAATTTCTGTTGCACTAGGTTTTTACTTTGTTCCTGAAATGCCCTCCAATTACTGTCATCTCTCTTAAGTATTTTCTCCTCCATCACCCCTGACCTAAAACCTCCTGTTCCTATCCACATGCACCCGGAGTCCACCCTCAAAAATCTATTTTATTTCCCCTTACCAGGAAAATCCTTGAGTCCCACCTTAAACCCTTCTTGTTACTTAGCCTCTTTGGGTATGTAGATTATAACATGATTGTCTTTTACTTTACAGCTAATCTCCACTTATGCTTATGTGACTATATACCATGTTTGTCTTTCTGGGTCCGGGTTACCTCACTCAGGATGATCTTTTCTAGTTCCATCCATTTGCCTGAAATTTCACAATGTCATTTTTTAAAAGTTAAATAATATTCCATTATGTACGTGTACAATTTATTTTTTATCCATTATTTGATTGAGGGACATCTAAGTTGTTTCTAGTTTCTGGATATTATGAGTAAAGCTGCTGTCAACATAGTTGAGCAAGTGTCATTGTGGTAGGAAGGAGCATCCTTTCGATATATGGTCAGGTCTTGAGGTAGATCTAGTCCCACTTTTCTGAGAAACTGCCATATTGCTGTCCAAAGTGTTTGTATAAGTTTGCGCTCCACCAGCAATGGAGGAGTGTTCCCCTTGCTCCACATCCTTGTCAGCATGAGCTGTCACTTGTGGTTTTGCTCTTACCCATCTGACAGGTGTAAGATGAAATCTCACAGTAGTTATGATTTTGCATTTTCCTGACGAGTAAGGATATTGAACATTTCTTTAAGTGTTTCTCAGCCATTTCAGATTACTCTGTTGAGAATTCTTTATTTAGATCTGTATTCCGTTTTTAATTAGATTATTTGATTTGTTGATGTCATTTCTTTATATATTTTGGATTTGAGCCCTCTGTCAGAGATGACGTTAGTGAGAATCTTTTCCCATTCTTTTTTAGCACATAATTCTACCAGACTTTCAAAGAAGAGCTAATGCCAGTACTCCTCAAGTTATTCCACAAAACAAAAATAGAAGTAACACTGCCAAATTCATTGTATGATGTCACAGTCACCCTGATACCCAAACCACACAAAGATTCCTCCCGTTTTTAATTTGACATTAGTATACTATGCTCAGAGACTAACTTTAGAACTCACAGTTATAAGTCATCAAAATTATCTTCATGGTTCAATAAAGGAATTCTTACAGCTGTTTTGTGTATTCTTGAAAAGAATGCGTATTCTGAATAGAAAAGACTATAAGTCCACTAATTTTCAGAGATAATATATTAAACAGGAACATTAACAATCACCATTATGATGAAATCTATTTTTCTGACTGAATGCACATACACATAGATGACAGACAGGTATACAGATATAAAATAGATATATACATATAGATATGCACATGGACAGAGTGCATCTTATTTAACTCTGTAGCCTAGGCTAGCTCATAGCAATCATCCCATCTCAGCCTCCCCATACTGGGATTACAGGCATGAGTCACTGTGCTCAGCTGTTTGATTTTGATTTACTTTTATCCTATCTTTGGAAATGGTTGCTATGTTGTCTCTGTTCTGTTAAGTGTTAAATATTAAATCTATCATGTGTAGATACCGCATAGCGCTACCTATTTACTTTATCATTTCCAATTTATTATTTTGATTTATAGTTTACTTTTGACTCTTCTACATTCCAGACAAAATTTGTGTTTAAAGGTTAAGTCCAGACAAAACTTGTGTTTCTGCCTTGTTTTGATTCTTTGCTTTCTGACATGCTACTTGGCTGTCCTTGTATGTTTGTTTATGTTCTATTAATTTTCTTATTTGTTCGAGTATATTTAAAATCTTTAATTCTACTAATAACTACATTTAAATGTTTAATAATAAAGAATGTGATAAATTGATGAACCAGGATCCTACTACCTTTGGTGTAAGATAAAGAAAATAAGGTTTAGTCCTTTTCATTACACCTCAACATGTTTAATGGCCTTTGTTAATTAGATATGAGATTTTTAGACTCAAGTTGTATTTGTTAAATTATCATTTAAAACAGTTATCCTATCTGAATATAATTTGGTTATTTGACTCAATACAATTTAATAGTATATTTAATTCATTAATTACTAAGTTTCTATAAATAATGTGTTTAACTGATCTGAGCTTTTCTGATTGGACATTTTGGCAGCAATTATAGAGCTGTAGGATGAAGAGGAAGCCTGAGTGCGTGAAGTCCTGAATGAATGTGCATTTTTCACAGGAGCCTGGCTGTGTTGAGGACTTCAGCCCCATAGGACTGGCAAAGTGTTACCCAGACAAGGATCAGAATGATGACCAAGGTTTCCTTAGAGGTCTAAATATGAATGCTCCTGGAAGAGTGACCCATATGCACAAAAAACAGAAAGTGTACCTTCTTCTCCAGATCTTTATATTCTGAGGCTGCTGGCTCACAGATACCTCCTACCAAGATTAGAGAATCCACCCTCCTTTGCTGTACCCAAAGAATGCTGAGGTTCTGGGTTGCCAGTAGCAGTAGGTGCCACTCCATCAGGCAACAGATCACCACTTGACCCCAGCTTTTCTGCATGTGTGTCTGTCCCTTCTTCACTCCCTTATCACACCTAGTCAGAATTTTAGAACCTAAGCCACATGGGTTCTGATATATAGCTTTGGTGCTTAATTCTGAGATATAGATTTAAGTCATACTTTATAAAGAAACAACAGTAGGGCATTGTTTTCTTTGTTTTTGTTTTTCCTGAATCTCAACTCACTTAATATATTCATTAAAAGAAGGGAAATAGCATCTTATCATTATGGCAGCAGGTAACATCTTTGAGTAATGACATACCCATATAGCTTCTTCTGATATTTCTATGAATGAGCTCGGTTAATATAACAACTCTATGAGACAGGAGGTATTATTCTCCCATCCTAGAAGTGAGGTTATAGAGTCACACATGTAGCTACTAACAGAGACAATGAAGTCTTTGGTAGCCATCATAGTACAAGGAGCTCTGTCTGACTTGAATCACACCCCTTAGACCATAGCCTTTCCTGGCACATCCTTATAATTGGTGATTTATAAAGACCCAGGAGATGGAAGACTCTGAACATGGTTTCTGCTTGTGTGCATATAGCTTCTGGAGACCCGTGTAAACGTTATTTTTCTTTTTGTTAGTAATGGACTTTTGTTAGTATGGACTTTCATTGGACCCCAAAAGCCTGTTCATCCAGTGCTTCTGACATCTCTCTGCACACATAAATGGAGGTCTACCTCTGCCATCCTGTACTCATTTTGACATCAATGCATTCTTGATCTCTCTTTGATAACAAGGAACAAGTCTCATGCTACACAACTGCCCATGTACTGTACAATAGATTGCTGTCTCACCTGGCTGCGTTAATTGTCTAGTAGGGACAAGTGTGGCCTCTGACCCTGAGCAGAAATGAGGCCATGCTTCTAGCCTAGCATTGTATGATACATCTAGTCCCAGTTCTCTTGTTAGACTGCCTCCTCTTACCTGTCTTTTAGAATCAGCTTCTGACATACACATAGAGCCAACTACTTTTCTCAGCTATTAAGGACATAACTGAATCATGTCCAATGAACTCCCAATCCCCATCACCTCAGAAAGTGACCACAGTAGAAGACAGAGTCTCTGAATGCTCCTGGAAGTTAAAGGATGCCCTTGGGATGGATCACTGAGATGCTGTTTCCACAAGCAGGGGAGATGTGGACATACCAAAAACCCAGATACAAAGCAAAAGCCCTGTGAAGACACAGGAAAAAGGTGGCATCTCGGAGTCAACCACAGGAGCCTCGGCAGAAACCAGGCCTGAGATACCTAAGGCTTTCAGCGGCCAGATCATGAGAAAGTAAAATCTTACTTAAGCCACCAGCCTGTTGTGTTTGCTCACTACAGCCTTGTCAACCTAATATAGCAATACAACTAATTTTTTTTGTTATAAATTGCAAAAGTTCTGTCCAGAAACTGGATAAATTGGTTTTTAGAATTTGTGCTTCTGTTTTTGTGTGTGTGATGTGATATTTGTTTCACACATGTGATGTTTCTATTTTTAAATATATTTGTTCATAATGTGTGTGTGTGTATATATATATATATATATATATATATATATGGGTTATAGAAACACATATATAATGTACATGGATCATTTGGGGTAATGACCAGGTATATAGAATAGGAGCCTTAAATCCTCTCTTCTAATGATTGTGCATGAATTGGTTCTACTCTGCAGTAGAACTTATGAGCTAACCCCACACTCTAGCTGCATTTCAGCAGCTATTACCCAGCCTCTCTGTATCCCCCTTTTCTTCCCCTGCCCAGGTCTTCAATAATCACCCTTCTACCCTTTACACTCATAAAGCCTTCTATTTTACTTCCACATATGAGTGAGAACCTTCAGAGTTTGCTTTCCTGTGCTTGGTTTTGTTCTCTTTGTGTCTGGTAAGAAGCCAGGCCTCAGACCCACTCCTGGCCCTGTGCTACTTGGAAGTAGATACACACACACACACACACACACACACACACACACAAATGCTCTTTGGTTCACTATATTACTGGGCCAGCTCCCCTTGTAGGAAAATGTACTAAAGAATCTCCTGTCAGCCTCACAGCATCTCCCCCTGCCCTTTCCAAGCCATGTCTCTACAGCTCCACATTGTCTCCTGTTTTACTGTATTGGGACCATGTGGCCTGGATGCTCTCTTCTTAGATAGCAACTCCATCTAGTTGGCTTTTCTACCCAGATCACATCATCTGCTGGAACACTATTAAAATGTACTAAACAAGAACCCCACTCTTCATCCTGGAGCCTTCTTGATTCTTCATCTGTCTTCTCCTTGGTACCTGTTACATACAATGTTTTGCATTCTTTCTTGAAGTACTGGGAATTGAACCCAGGGCCTGTGCATGCTCAGCAGAAGCTTTGGCAAGGAATAATACCCTCAGCCCTACTGATGACTTCAACTACCCTACTTCCGCATATGAGTCTCCCTGAGGGCCACTGTCCTCCAACAGCCTACCTGGCATCATCCCTGATGGTCCTACCAGGTTAACGAGCTAAAACTTGAAACCTTAGATGAGCAAAGAAACCCCTAACTCAGCACAAGGGTGAGAACACCTTCCTTACAAGAAAGCCAACCTAGTAATGAGAACATCTGCTGAGCTCATTTGACCTTAGTACCATATCCCCACCCCTGCACCAAAGTTCCCCCTTCTGCCCTATGAAGCACCAAATACCCTGCACCCAGACACACAGTCTCCTCTCCTTAATTACCCTGATTAAAGAACAGTTCTACTCTGGCAAAGAGGTCAGCCTCCATTTCTCTTATTTCCATGTTACTTGGATCAATCCAGATCTAACAGGCATTTGGAAATCAGCATGGGTACAGGAGTCAGCTCAGGATGCCGCAGTGCCATGCAGCATGTTAGAGGCCTTTGATTAAAGAGTTATTCTTTAATTGTGTGTATGCCTGACTGACTGCATGTGGGCCTGGGCAGCACATGGCTGGTTCCGCGGCTTCCTTCCTCTTTGCCTGGAGTCTAGTGGACAGGAGTGCCTGGCAGTACTTGAGTACACTATATGTGTACTCTCTAGTCTGCAGAGAAGAAAGAAGGCATTAAATTTGGGGGGTCTGGAGTTACAGGTAGCTGTGAGGTACCTGATGTGCATATTGAGATGCAGATTCAAGAGTTCTGAAAAAGCAGTAAAGGCTCTTAATCACTGAGCTCTGGAGTTGGGGGTATAACACATCAGAATTCCACCCTGTCTCAGGCTAGAAATATGAAACCACAGTGTCCGCGGTTTTAATTTCTCCTGTGGCCCCTCTCTTGGTGGCAATTTTTCTCTGTTTCCTTCCAAGGTGTGCCCTCTGTGTGTGCCTGTGTCATGTTCTCCTCTAAATAGAAAGATAGCATCCATATTGGATAAAGACCCAGATATATGACCCCTTTTAACTACATAACTTTTCAATCTCTTATCTCCAAATATAAGCACATTCTGAGACGTTGATTGAGACCCAGTTTAGTCCATAATAACATCCAATATGAAAGTCCTTATCCTCAAGTGGGAATCATTTCCCAGCTTTTCTCTTTAGGCTAGATTCTCTGTAACATTCAGTAATTCATAAGTCATGGCATTTTCCTTGGCCTTTTAGTTTATCAGACATGGAATTGTGAACTTCTGTCGCTATAAATAATTCATATTTTTTTCTATCTTTAAATGAATTTTGCTCCTTCTCCAGTAGTTCTGGGCCACATTGGTTTGTATATAAGTAGCTACCTGCACATTTTTACGTGTGTTTTCAAGGAACTCACATCATGCACACAAACTTTGACACTGAAGCAATGTGGTCAGGCTCAGAGGTTATGAGCCATGAATGGCTCTGAGGCTTCTGTGCTTTGCATAGAATACCAGAGGGCACAAATGCTTGAGGGTATTTTAGTACGCTGTGTGCAGAAGCTCAGCTCTGCAGCAGAGCATGGGCGCGCCTTGCTTAATAAGGATTTGGTCCCTGCTCTCAGAGGATAGAGCCCCACCTTGACAGTACAGGCAAGGCAACAGAATCTGACATCTGGATCTTCTGAATTCTCTGCACAGAGAAGAGGTCAGCCAGAACTCATAGAAATAAAAGAGGTCACCCTTCCTCAGAGTAAAGGATACAGAATAATGAGAGCAAATTGAACTCATTTTAACAAGCCACTGGTAGACCATAGTCAACAGTAATTTTAAGCCTGTTAAACAGTGGAATTGGTGAGAAGATCATATTTCAGGCAGAAAACTTTATGCATAAATAGCACTTAATTAAGTTAAACCTACTTTATGAATTTAAATTTTTTTTCATATAAAAATACAGGCACAAAATCTGTGGGCAAAGCAGCATAGTGGACACAGTTTTTGGCATCAGAACTGTTGCTGAATCACCAAAGTACACTGTTCATTTTTAATCCAATGTATTTCCCTCCTCAATTTAAGTGCTCGTAACTCAGCACTTATGACTAGGCAGTAGACATTAATTCTAAATTCTCTACTAATATATGTGCACCATGCCTTGGATGGGATAGGGTTGGCACAAAACTGACAAAATGAGAGATGTCCAGGTATGAGAGTTAAGGCAGTAAAGATGGATTAGTGGTGTCCTCCAGTGAATCTCCTCTGGATGGTGGGCTCTGGAGTCTGGGAAGCATGTTCAGCTTGCTGCTACTCATGCAGGTTGTGAGCCTGCCTGAGCCAAGATCCAGGCACACAGCCATGTCAGCAAGGGTCTCCCTGCAGAAGCATATGCCTGCCCGCCCTGACCCCCAACGTGAATACCTTTGAATAACACCCAGTGTTATTCAGATCAAATTACAAAGTCAATTTAAAGTTAGAAACACTGAATGAAGAACCACAGAGGTCACATAGGTAGTTTAGCACAGGGCTCCATGGGGCATGATATCATGGACATAATGGTTCTCCAAAGACTGGACTTTAGCTTTATGAGGTTCAGATGTGGCTCTGACCTGGCCGCCCTCTTTTAGAATTACTGTAAGCATCAGTGCCCTGGGAGCCTTTTCTAGAGGAAGAAGGAGAGAAAGGTGTAGGACCAGAATTAATAATTTTAATATTATAAGCCCTGGTTCACTTCACTTACACAGAGAGGGGGAAGGGAGGGAGGAAAAAGAAAGGGAGGAGGGAGAGGGAGAAAGAGAGAATGAAAAACTAGTGCTGTGGTTGACAAATGTGTCTCTACAAAACATTGAGGGAGAAAACTTCAGTGTTCTTGTTTTATTCAGAATCCATCCTGATGTTATATGAACATACATTGCCAGTCTCATTCTGTACCGAGTGTGTAATTCAGAATCTATGCAAACATATTGTGAAGGTACCTTGTCTGTCTCATTCAAGAATACAAGATAGCAAGTATCTCCTTCTCTAAGTTTCACTCCCCTAACATCAGATTTGGGCCCTCAGTGTAACACATCATTGTGAAAGTCCTAATCCTAAAGCAGACATTTCAAGGATGAACAACTCATCTATCTCCCTAGGCCTCCCACTGTGGGCTCTGATACTCACATGCTTCCTTGAGAGAGTCGGAAATCTTCGTGTGCTCACAGTACTCAGGCTATTCCCCACAGTCGTGTGGAAATGCCTCATTTGGAAGTATGCCTCCTCCCTCTTTTATATTCTCTTTTTCTTACCCTTTCTCATCCTCAGATGAATGCCTGTATATCTTTAGACCCTCTTTCCTGTATGACGTAGCTAGTATCTCTGTCCCTCACACTCATGTTTTCCCCTTAGTAATGATCTTGTCTCACCTCAGTAGTGATTTTGTCTAACTTTTTATCTTGCACATGAGACACTGGGGCCCAAGGTTCCAAAGAGATGCTGCAGCCCCTTCCTTGACATGTTTTTGCGCATGTTCCATGTGCTATGATACATTGTATTTTATGCTACAGAGGGAAGGGCATGCAAAATCATCTGTCTCATAGTTCTGTTGTTTAAAATTTAGAATCAAAACTCAATTCTTCCTATCACTCTCTTGACTTTCATCCATTCTCTTTTATAACAAAATAGCAACCTTGATTTTTCACATGCTTCTCATATACATGATGTCTAAGACTAATGAAAAGCTATTTATATTTAAAGTAAAGCTACATTTGATAAGGCTGCTTCTTGGGGAAACCCAAGCCCTGAGTGAGCAACCTCCATGGCGGAAAATGAGGGATTCCGGCATTGCAGATTCCATGTCTCTGTGACAAAGAGCAGAGCTGGTACAGAAAGCTTCCTGAGAGGATGCCCCTAGGAATGTTTTCTAATACAAGCTGAGAGGCAGGAGTGTCAGGCACAAGTTACAGCTTTTTAGCTGTGTTGATCAAATTGAAAAAAAAAAAACACACACCAAAATAAAAGGTCAACTCACAAAATGTGACATTTTAAGAAAAACCAGTTTTAAAACATATGTTGACTGTTTTAGTGCCATCTGCTCTTCAGTCTGATTCATGAAAGCTGCCAAAAAGCAGCTTTGTAGGAGTATGTATACTGTGTGTACCTGGGAACAGTGCCTCAAGTGAGTGAGGTCCGGGGAAGAGAACTCAACCTCATGGGCCTTTTCTTCTCTCAGCTCCCTACCATGCTGCCCCTGGAGGTGATACTGCATGTCTCATCTTTAGATCTGCTAGCTCACTTAAACCGTATATTATTGAAACCTGCCATTCCCTGGAGTGCTTTAAAGCAAGCAAGGCCTTTCTTGCCTGCAGCGGGTTGTAAATGTGCAGTGATGCAATGAGATGCGTAGGATTCTCAGTAGCCTTAGTTTATTAAGTCATTGATCAGACGTGCAACTCTGGGCTATGTCTACGGAATTCTAAGAGAAAGCGCACGGATTCTATGCGAGATGCAGCTATGTGATCACATGCCCACGTGAGATCATAATAGCACTGCTGTAATCATCTACGACCATCTCAACGACACCTCACACAGTGAACGGGGCACCAGCATTCAGGGCAAGACGGGAAGCAGCAGACCCACAGCATAGCTGTCACAGTCGCTGTGGACAGCAGACGTGGAGGTGTGCCACTGTGATACTACGAAGAAAGAGAAGAGGACAAGTCAGTTTGGGGAATCTATTTCCCCATGCCATGTGCTCTGATTAATTAATGTAGCTAACTGACTCTTGTTGAGTCAAAGCAAATGTAAATCTTAATCTAGACAATAACTATTAACCATATATACTAAAAATTCCAGACAAATTACATATCAAAACTATTCCTGAACCCATCATACAACTGTTCACTACTTGCTGAAAATGCAAACAGGAGGAAACTGTACAGAGATGTGTGATATGAACATCTACTACTTACTTGTCAGATATTTACCAAACACTACTGTGAAGAATTTAGAGCCAAGTGTGATGGCACACACCTGTAATCCAAACACTCTGGGAGGCAGAGGCAGGTGGATCTCTGTGAGTTCGAGGCCAGGCTTATCTACAAAGTGAGTCCAGAACAGGCAAGGCTACACAGAAAAACCCTGTCTCAGAAAAAAAAGGAAGAAGAAGAGTTTAGTCCCAAATTAACAACCTGGCGACAGCAGAATGTGAACTAGTGAGAGACTATGTTAATCCCAGGGGGGTTCAGATACAGGAAAATATGTGCTTGTCCCTCCTTACCATGGACCTCACTCAGTACCTACAGAAGACCAACCTAAGAAGGACAGCTTCTGATGCAAGCCCAGCAGAGTGGTTGGCATCCACTCAGTGGGTGTGACACCAAGATTGGTTCTATCCAGGGTATCTGAGTGGACAACAGTTCAGAGTTATAGGGATCAGGCAAACAAATACTGTGCTAATAGATCTCTGATAAAGACCTAGTGAGCCCAGGGGGACAAATGCAAAGCCTTAAGCAAGGAGTAGATGCAAAGGACGAGAACACCAAGGTGGAAGCAGGAGGAGGTAGGAAGTGAATTCAGGGGCAGGTATTAAGGCAAGAACTGAGTATTAATATGATGACAAAACATTGTATGCTATTCTTATAGCGTTATATTAAAAAGATGAAATTATTCCTGTGCAAGCGCAAATCATACAAAATCCCAGTATAGAGAAGGTATATGTACATGAAGTTCTATCCCTAAACAAGGAATTATTGGCAAATGATATCTGCTTGGAGATGGACAGCTAATTTTCTTTAATAAGAATGGTTAAAAAAGGAACCAATTAAAAAAAAAAAAAAAGAATGCAGCCTCTGGCAAGTCTACCACAATTCAGTGGAAGCCACACATCCATGAGTATATGGTCAGCACAAATAGTATTTGATGAGTGAATAAAAAAGAAGCAGATATAAAGCTGTCCAAGTAGGGGAGGGAAGTGTATCTGGAAGGAGTTGGTGGGGGTGAATATAATCAAATCACATTGTACAAAACTTTCAAAGAACTAAAATAAAAATGAAAGAAAGTACTACCATCAACTAGAAACCATGAGTCTATGAGAACATTTCAAATTCAAATCACATTAACTGAAACAAAAAGTAATACTACAGAAATCCCAAGATTATAGAGCACTGCAAATAACCATAGCAACCACCAATCTCAAGCAAAGACTGAATCAAGCCCTGCAGTGAAGTACTGGGGATGGGGGTGGGGGGTGGAAGGAAAGAGTGAGAGTAAGTGAGAGAGAGAGAGAGGTGTTTTCATTTCCAGGCATGCACATTTCAACAACAACAAAAATTGAGACATATGAAAGAGCTAGGGAGGAGACTAGAGAGGGAAGAATCAAATACTCTCAGGAGACAAAGCACTCTACACTCTGCCAATCCGCCACCACTGCAGGCTGTGCTTGCCTTTTCTGATCTCCCCGAATACTGTTTTAAGACTGACTTTAGGTGTTCCTGTATTTTGTTAAGTCTGTGGTTGTTCTGAAACATTCTGTCCAGTTGGACTGACCTGGGCGCCATGCCGACCAGTATGTGTGGAATTTGGGACTACAGTTACAACTCAGGCATTCATAGCTCCTTTATCTTTAGTTCTTGGCTTGTGCAAAGTTTTCTACATAAACCATGAGAGCAATGAGATCCTCTCTGGTCTCATTACTTGCTCAGCCTTTAGGGCTATCAGTAAGCAAGAGCTTGTCGAAGCTTGATCTGACTGTTCTATTACCTGGATCTCTTTTTAAATGCCTGGCTAGCATTTTAATCATTACTTTATAAAAAAATAAGTAAATGAAAACATATGGCCTTTCAATGAATGGGGCTATAAGGATGGCATATCCGCATGCAAATGAATATTTAATCGTATCTCATACCATATGCAAAAATAAACTCAGAGGAATTGCAGACTTATTATTTTTGAGTGCTGGGAACAAATCCAGGCTCTTATGCATATTAAGCAAGCACTTTATCATTGAGTTACTTCCCTAGCCAAGAGCATAGATTTAATGGAGGTAAAACACAAACATTGTAAGGTCATTGAAATACTCACAAGGCATAGAGGGGAAAATGTAAGCCTTATAGTAGGATATAAGATAAAATCTACGGCACTGTGTTAGCTGTGGAGTTTAGATATAACAATAAAGCACGGTCTATAAAGAAACAACAATCTGCCAATCGTGTTTTATCATAAGAAATAGCTGTTGTCTAATAAAATTACTATTACAGAGATAAAAATATTTAAATCACCTATATCACAAGATATGTATTTTGAACATGTAAAATCCTTCTGAAACTCAATAGCAAGAAACAACTCAGTTTAAAAAGCAATGCAGACTTTAGATGACTCACCAAAGAACACAAACACATAAACAGATTGTGAGGTGTTAGTAGAGTATGAATTAAAACTAAAAGATATCCACTCACACACTAGAATAGATAATAGTAAAATCTGACGGAATCAACTTCTGGCTATAGTATAGAAACACTCCCATCGTAAGTTAGTTGTAGAGTTGAAATGATACAGTTTCTCTAAAGCTAAGTATCATATACCATTTGTGGTGCTTACAAATAATCCCACTGCTACACACTTTCAGTAAGGAAATCAAGAACAGGTACATGCCTCTAGAAATCTGTGGTACTCACAAAAGGGCACATCATTCAGATACATGGAAAACCCAACCATGATGAGTGAAGAAAACTACACAACATCTTTCTAAGACGCTGGACAAAGCAAAAATGTAGAAACAAAAATCACAGACACTCTTGCCAGGAGCAGGAAAGGAAGGATGCAAGGACTATGACAGGGAACGGGGAAACTATAGGAGTGAGAAAAATGTTCGATGTCCCTCTTGGGCTGGTTATTTCGTTACTAGATGTTTTCCCAAACCATTTGAAAGACATGCTAAAAATAGCAAGGGGCATTGTGCAGTTCCATATGATCTATAGGACAGCACAATGATTACGGCACCTGCTTGTCTCTCTCCACTGAGGTGTCAATGTCAAGAGAAGACTGGATTTGATTTGTCTCTGAGCCCTAATAAGTAACACATGGATGAATTCTGCTGATTTGAGACATCAATCCACAGTAAGGGCTATCAGAAAAGCTGGAGAACCAGGTGGAGAGGAAAAGTGGTTTCCTATCTGGACTCCAACCCCTGCCCAGGGAACACAGAAAGGCCCGCCTGGTTCTTGCAGCTACACAGCACAAGGGCCCGTGCTGTTAGCATTTTATCACCACTAACAACATTTCTTCTTGTTTATCCAGCCAGCTTAAATGAAGCAGAACTTCATGCAGCTAATGGATCAGCTAATGCAGTAGGGGATCAGTGTGGCTGTGCTACTCAAATCTGCCGCCTTACTGTAAGAAACTTCATTCCAGAAATTTAGCACATGTGTTCATCAGCTCAGTTTTAAAACTGTAAATCTGACAGAAGATGAGATGTGTGGCCACTTATATGTGCTAAACTATTGCTAAAGTCCGACGATGATAATGTTATTTATACCCCTCACAGATGTATGAAATGCTCACTTAGTAACATCTCAAAGCAGGCTACCAAGTGGACCGTTTGGAATGGAATGCTTTCCACCATTTTTCAGATGAAAACTAGCTGCACACTCCCACTGAATTTATCAAGATGCTCAGGGTTTTTTTAAGATAAATATGATTGGTGCCTTGTCCAGTCATCAGAGAGGCTTCCTCTGGCAGCAGATGGAAGTGGGTGCAGAGACACATCCAAACAGCAAGGAGAGAGAGCTTCTAAATTACAGGCCTCCATCGGGTCCCACCCCTCAGAGCTAAGAGAACCCAGATGAAGAAGGAGAGGAAAAACTGTAGGAGTCAGAGGGGATGGAGGACACCAGGAGGACAGAACTCACTGACTCAACTAAGCTGGGCTCAGAGAGTCTCACAGAGACTGAAGCAGCAAGCACGGGGCCTGTGTTGCCCTATACCAGGTCCTCTGTGTATATGTCACGACTGTTAGCTTGGTGTTCTTGTGGGACTCCTAACAGTGGCAGCAGACGTTTCTCTGACTCCTTTGGGATGCTTTTTCTCTGATTGGGTTGCCTTGTCCAGTCTCAAAATCAGGACTTTTGCCTTGTCTTACTGCATCTTGTTTTGTCATGCTTGTTTGTTGTCTATTGGAGGCCTGCCTTTTTCTGAAAAGGTAACAGAGGAGGAGTAGATTTTTGGGGAGAGGGGAGGTGGGGGAGTACTGTGAGGAGTGGAGGGAGGGGAAGCTGTAATCAGGATTATTTTATGAGAGAAGAATCTATTTTTTAATTTTAAACAAGCAAAAGTAAAGTGGTGATTCTTCAGGTGCTAGTGACGCTTTTGGCTTGGGATCAGAACACAGTGTCCAGGGCCAGCCCCCTCAGTCCTGTAGGGTGCCACTGTTTGGTCCTGTGTTGGGCCTCTATGCTGTTGTTTCCTTCACTTAGCCATTTCTTCAGTCATCACAATTTGCTCTGCCTCACCACGGCTCTAGTTCTAAAATCATGGCCAGTGTGCAGTTTACACACTTAAACAGGCATCTCTTTCTCCTTTTTCCAAGACCCTCCCATCTGAAGTTTTAACTTCACATCCCACAAGATCCTTCTAAGTCTATGGTTTGTGATTGCAGCATAGTCCACTCTACAGTGAGAATGGAGCTTACCTCACAGACATGCTTCTAACTCAGCCCTGCAGTGGTCCATGTCTATGAAAGGAAGAACTTTATGGCACTCCCTAATACACTGGAGCTCCATAGAATTTCAGGGGACTAAAATCCATGGAATTTAAGAAAGGTATAGCACCATCTCTATGTTTTTGGACCATTATGCAGTGTGCCTGGGTCTAATGAATGTGGCCTTAAATGGACACCTCTTTCCTACCCAAGAGGACTTCATCGTCAGTCACCAGGTTTCCTTAGGTTGTGAGGGGTAGGAAGATGCCATTCCATGCTTGCATGTCCAAGATGAACACTCATATACTCAGACATTCTGCAGCAACAGATGGTGTGGTCCCAGGAAGTCTCTGGCACTGTCAACTTTATATGCTACACAGGGCATGACTGTACAGTAGCCCAGTATGAAGGATGGCTTGAGAGACAAGGCTCATAAGCTCAG
>CM053758.1:37393544-37428310 GCA_028658305.1 Pachyuromys duprasi | reverse complement strand
GCTGAGGTATTACCCCAGATTTCAAGATATATTACAGAGCTATAGCTAAAAAGCATCATGATACTGGCATAAGAACAGATACACTGATCAAAATAATCAAATTGAAGACCCAGACATAAGTCCACACACCTATGGACACCTAATTTTTCACATATAGAAACACACCAAAAAGAGACATCATCTTCAATAAATTGTGGTAGTTATACTGGATGACTGCACACAGAAGAACACAAATAGATTCGTACATATCATCCTTCACAAAATTCTACTCCAAATGGATCAAAGACCTCAACATAAAACCTGATAATCTTTAGTTTTATGCAGGGTGATAAGTATGGATCTATTTGCATTTTTCTACATGCAGACATCCAGTTAGACCAGCAATATTTGTTGAAGATGCTATCTTTTTTCCATTGTATGGTTTTGGCATCTTTGTCAAAGGTCAGGTGTCCATAAGTGTGTGGGTTTATTTCTGGGTCTTCTATTCGATTCCATTGATCCACCAGTTGGTTTCTATGCCAGTACCATGCAGTTTTTAGTATTGTTGCTCTATACTACAGCTTGAGATCAGGGATGGAGATACCTCCAGAAGATCTTTTATCACCTTGCACCAAACTAAAGTCCAAGTGGATCAAAGACCTCAATATAAAACAAGACACACTAAACCTGTTAGAAGAAAAAGTGGGGAAGAGCCTTGAACTCATTGGCACAGGAGACAACTTCCTGAACAGAAGGCCAACAGCAAAGGCTCTAAGAGCAACAATCAATAAATGGGACCTCATGAAACTGAAAAGCTTCTGTAAAGCAAAGGACATTGTCAGCAGAACAACATGACTGCCTACAGATTGGGGAAGGATCTTCAGCAACCCTATATCTGATGGAGGGTTAATAGCCAGTATATATAAAGAACTCAAGAAGTTAAACAGCAACAAATCAAGTAATCCAATTAAAAAATGGGGTCCAGAGCTAAACAGAGAGTTCTTGATAGAAGAATATCAAATGACAGAGAAACACTTAAAGAAATGCTTACCGTCATTAGTCATCAAGAAAATGCAAATCAAAATGACCCTGAGATTTCACCTTACACCCATCAGAATGGCTAAGATCAAAAACTCAAGTGACAGCACATGTTGGAGAGGATGTGGAGAAAGAGGAACCCTACTCCATTGATGGTGGGTATGTAAACTTGTACAACCACTTTGGAAATCAATCTAGTGCTTTCTCAGACAATTAGGAATAGTGCTTCCTCGAGATCCAGCTATGCCACTCCTAAGCATTGATCCAAAAGATGCTCAAGTACAAAATAAGAACATTTGCTCAACCATGTTCGTAGCAGCTTTCTTCGTAATAGCCAGAAGCTGGAAACAACCCAGATGCCCCTCAACTGAGGAATGGATACAGAAATTGTGGTACATCTACACACTGGAATATTACTCATCAATGAAAAACAAGGAAATCATGAAATTTGCATGTAAATGGTGGGAACTGGAAGGGATCATCCTGAGTAAGCTATCCCAAAAGCAGAAAGACACACATGGTATATACTCACTCATATAGACATATAAAATAGGGCAAACCTACTAAAATGTATACACCTAAAGAAACTAACCAAGAGGGAGGACTCTGGCTAAGATGTTCAATCCCCATTCAGAAAGATAAAGAGGCTGGACATCAGAAGAAGGAGAAAAACAGGGAACAAGTCAGGAGCCTGCCACAGATGGCCTCTGAAAGGCTCTAACCTGCAAGGTATCAAAGCAGATGCTGAGACTTATGGCCAACCTTTGGGCAGAGTGCAGGGAATCTTATGAAAGAAGTGGGAAATAGTAGACCTGGAGAAGACAGGAGCTCCACAAGGAGAGCAACAGAACCAAAAAATCTGAGCATAGGGGTCTTTTCTGAGACTGATACTCCAACCAAGGACCATTCATGGAGATAACCTAGAACCCCTGCACAGATGTAGCCCATGGCAGTTCAGCCTCCAAGTGGGTACCTTTGTAACGGGAACAGGTACTGTCTCTGACATGAACTGATTGTCCTGATCCTGCTCTTTTATCACCTCCCCCTGATGGGGGAACAGTCTTGCCACAAAGGAAGACAATGTAGTCACTCCTAATGAGACCTGATAGACTAGGATCAGAAGAAAGGAAAGGAAGAGCTCCCCTATCAGTGGACTTCAGGAGGGGCATGCATGGAGAAGAGGAAGGGAGGGAGAGAGTGGGAAGGAAGGAAGGAAGGAAGGAAGGAAGGAAAGAGGGAGCTACAGGAAGGATACAAAGTGAATAAAGTGTAATTAATAAAAAATCTTTAAAAAGAAACAGAAAATATATATATATAAAGAAGAAAAAAAAACAGATAGCCTGAACCTGATGGAAGACAAAGGGTGGAATAGTCTTGAACTCGTTGGAAAAAAAAAAAAAGAGAGAGTTTTCTGACCAGAACATTGATAAGGCGCTAAGAGAAACAATTAATGAATGAGACCTCACAAACTGAAAAGCCTTTGTTTAGTGATGGCCACTGTCATTCAAACAAGAGGCTACAAAATGGGAAAATATTTTTTACTAACTATACACCCATTAGAGGGTCAATATCTAGAGTATGTAAATAACTAAAAAAAAAGTTGAACATCAAAAGAACAAACAACCCAATTTAAAAATTGGCTATAGATATAAACAAAGAAATTTTAAATACCCTGCTCCTGGTACCAAAATTTATGTTAGTTAGAGCTCTCTAGAACAGAACTTCTAGAATGAATCCATCTTTAGAGAGAAAGGAGATTTATTAGAGTGACTGACAGGCTGTGGTCCAGATAGTAAAACAATGACTATTTACCAATAGGAGGTACAAGAATCATGTAGTTGTTTAGTCCACAAGGCTGGATACCTCAGCTGTTTGTTGTTCAGTGCACCCTGGAATCTGAAAGAAGTAGGCCCTAATGCCAGTGAATGAATGGTTTACTAGTGAGAGCTAGAGCAAGCAGGCAAAGATAGAGAACAAGCTTTGTTCTTCCATGGCCTTTATGTAGGCTGACAGCAGAATAAGTGGCCAAGATTAAAGATGTATCTTCCCACCTTAGAGATACAAATTAAAAGTGAGTCTTCCCACTTCAAGTAATTTCATTAAGAAGAACTCCCTCTGGGCTGGAGAGATGGCTCAGTGATTAAGAGCACCGGCTGCTCTTTCAGAAAACCCTGGTTCAATTCCCAGCATCCACATGGAAGCCCACTACTGACTGTAACTCCAGTTCCAGGGGATCTGACACCCTCACACATACATACATCAAGCAAACACCAATGCACAGAAAATAAAAGTAAATAAATCATTAAAAAATGAAAAGTTCCCTCACAAGGGAACCCAGCCATTTGGGTTTTAGTTGATCCCAGATGCAATCAAGTTGACGCCCCAAAATAGCCATCACAGGTTGAGAATCACTTAAATTTTCAAAATCCTTACTCATCATGAAAATGTAAATTGAAACATTTTTGAGATGTCATCTTATTATCAGTCAGAATGGCCAAAGTCAATAAAACAAATGCAGCTCATGCTGCTGAGCATGTGGAGTAAGCAGAACCCTCGTTCAGTGACAGTGGGATTGCTGCCATGAAAATTAGTGTGGTGGTTCCTCAACGAGCTGGAAAGGTAGCTACCACAAAATCCAACTATACCAGTCTTGGGCATATACCCAAAAGGCTCTTTATCCTACTACAAAGACA
This sequence comes from Pachyuromys duprasi, assembly GCA_028658305.1. Classification (NCBI taxonomy): domain Eukaryota; kingdom Metazoa; phylum Chordata; class Mammalia; order Rodentia; family Muridae; genus Pachyuromys; species Pachyuromys duprasi. The sequence continues at coordinate 37,424,600 of CM053758.1, read as the reverse complement.
CTTGTTTATTCATATAGCTAGAAATTGGAAACCATCACCAAATGAAAGAATTTATAAAATATGGTTCATTTATGCAATGAAATGTTGTTCAGGTATTAAAAAATAAAATCATGAAATTCACAAGTAAACAGATAGAGCTAGAAAAAAAGAACCATCCCAAATGAAGCAACCCAGACCCTAAAAGACAAATATAGCATATATTTTCTTAATGTAAATGTTTGCCTTAAATCTTTGATAAGCAGGCCACAATCCATATAATTAGCAGCTAAGTACAGAGTAAGAGCTAAGGTGGGGGAAGATCTTCCTAGGAATGGCAAATAGATAATAGATGGTTTAGGGGTGGCTGGAACAATAAGATAAAATGGAGAAGGAGAAGAAAGAAAATGGAGGGAATACAGGGAGGTACCCTAAAACTAAGGGCCATTTAAGAAATCTAAAGGATATCACCAAATAACAGGGGAACTGTGGATCCCCAAACACCACAGACTGGGTCTCCCTGTCAGAAGGAAATCCCACAGTGGGGAAAACATCAGGTCCAACCTTAGGAAACCCAACTCTGGGACTTCACAGGCTTCAGGCTCTAACCTCTAGCTGCATGCATGAGTGCTGTGCTCACCTCCCACTGCTTGGGTACTGGGAAACAGAGCTCCAACCTCAGTCTTACAGAAGTCTGGGATCCACAGGATCCACCTCATAGACTGTGCGAAAGCACTACCTTTCTCAGTAGCTAAGCTGACCAAACGACGGGGCTCCCTGATTCTTCAAGAGGGCTGCGCCCAGCAAACAGTGTAAGAGCGGCAGCAACCCACTAAGTTCAGAACAAGAAACCCAGTGGCAGGACAATACAATCCAGGACTTCTCCTGGTGACAGGAGAGCATCCCTGACCACCAATGACCACAGTTACCACACAAGTCTATACGCCTGAAGTAAGCTGTGGCAATTCCTGAAGAGCACTAGCCATTCAGAGACAGTACACAAAAAGCTGAGGAGGCCTCCTTCAGAAACACCCATCTTCCTGCCAAGGGGATTCTCCCCACCCCAGGATTCCAGGAGGTACCAGAAACTAACAGCCAACACCTGAGACAGCCAGATGGGTAGAGGCCAGTGTAAAAATGCAACCAACAAAAGGCAAAGCATTATGGCATCTCCAGAATCCAGTTATTCAGGGGCAAGCAGCCTTGGACACCCTATCATAAGTGAAATTCATGAAGATACCCTTATATCTATGCTTATGAAGAGGATAATGGAGGAAACAAATAAAATGCATAAAGAATTAGAAGATAAAGTCAAATAGATTATGGTCATCTGTAAAGAAATACAGGAAGATGCAGCCAAATAGTTGTGGCCTTCAGAGAGGAAATAATTAAGTCACTGAAAGAAATAAAAGAAACAGAGAAATATTCAAACAAAAAGATGAAGGAACTGAAGGAAAAACAGGAAAATAGAGTTAGACAGGTGAAGGAAATGGCTCAAGATCTGAAGATAGAATTGGAAAAATTAAAGAAAACACAAATGGAGGAAATTATGGAGAGAAAGAACTTAGGGAAGAAAATAGAAACCACCAGAGGTAAACATAACCAACAGACTACAAGAGATTGAAGAAAGAATCTCAGGTGTGTAAGACACAATGGAAGAAATCCATGTATCCTTCAAAGAAAATATTAAATCTAAAAAATTCCTGACACGGACCATCCAATAAATCCAAGACAACATGAAAAGACAAAACCTAAGAATAATAGTAATAGAGGAAAAAGAAGATTCCTATCTCCAAGACACAGAAAATATTTTCAACAAAATCATAGAAAAAAATTTCCCAACATAAAGGAGAAGCCTACAAACATACAAGAGGCCTACAGAACACTGAATAATCAAAACAGTAATTATACAGAACAATGAAAAAATACTAAAAGCTTCAGAGGCAAAAGGCCAAGTCACATATAATGGCAAACCCATCAGAATCACACCTGACTTCCCAAAAGAGACTATGAAAGCCAGAAGGGCCTGGACAGATATCATGCAGACCCTAAGAGAACACAGATGTCACTCCAGGCTACTATACCCAGCAAAACTCTCAGTCATCATAGATTGAGAAAACAAGATTTTCAATGACAAAAACAAATTTCAACAATACCTACCCACAAATCCAGTGTTACAGAAGATACTAAAAGGAAAAATACAACCCAGGAAAGCTAACTACAGTCAGAAAAACAAAGGAAATAAATAACCTCACTACAGCAAAACTAAAAGTAGTCAAGTATACAAACACACTACCACAACCAACAGCAAAATCAAATGATCTAACAGCTACTGGTCTTTACTCACTCTCAACCGACTCAACTCTCCAATAAAAAGATACAGGCTAAGAGAATAGATGTGTAAACAACAATCTATTTCATACAAGAAACACACCTAAGTCACAAAGATATATATTATCTGAGAGTAAAGGGTTAGAAGATGGTTTTCTAAGCAAATGGACTCAAGAAGCAAGCAGGAATAGCTGTTCTAATATCTAATAAAACAAGATTTTCAACCAAAATTAATCAAATGAGATGGGGAAGGTCACCTCATACTCATCAAAGGAAAATTCCACCAAGAAGACATTACAACTCTGAACATCTATACCCCAAATACAAGGGCACACACATTTATAAAAGAAACATTAATTAAACTTAGATCACACATAGATCCCCACACATTATTAGTAAGAGGCTTCAACACCCAACTCTCAACAAAGGACAAGTCAACAAAAGAGAAATTAAACAAAAAAACAAGGACTCTAACAGAAGTAATAAATCAAATGTACCTAACAGACATCTACAGACCCTTTCACCCAAACACAAAAGAATTTATCTTCTTCTCGGCACCTGATTGAACCTTCTCTAAAATCGACCATATAGTTGGTCACAAAGCAAGACTCAACAGATACAAGAAGACTGAAATAATCCCTATCTGACCACTATGGACTAAAGCTGGGCCGCAACAACAATAGAAATACAAAAGAGCCTATACTCACATGGAAACTGAACAACTCAATACACAGTGACAGCTAGGTCAGAGAAGAGATAAAGAAAGAAATTAAAGACTTCCTATAATTCAAAGAAAACGAAGGCACAACATACCCAAACTTATAGGACACAATGTAAGCAGTGTTAAGAAGAAAATTCATAGCACTGCCTCCAAGAAGAAATTTGAAACATCTCATACAAGTAACTTAACAGTTTACCTGAAAGCCACGGGGGGGGGTGGGGGGGAAGAAGCTGACACACCCAAGATGAGTAGACCACTAAAAATAATCAAACTCAGGGCTGAAATCAATAAATTAGAAACAAATAAAACAATTCAAAGAATCATAGACACCAAGAGCTGGTGATTTGAGAAAATCAACCAGATAGACAAACCCTTAGCCAAACTAACTAAAGGCAGAAAGATGTTATCCAAATCAACAAAATCAGAAATGAAAAGGGGAACATAACAGCAACTAAGGAAATCCAAACAATAATTAGGTCTTACTTCAAAAGCCTATATGCCACAAAATTTGAAAACCTAAAGGAAGTGGACAATTTTCTTGATTGATTCCACTTACCAAAACTGAATCAAGACCAGGTAAATCAATTAAATAGTCCTATATTCCCTAAGGATATAGAAGTGGTCATCAAGAGTCTCCCATCAAAAAAAAAAAAAAAAGCCCAGGGCCAGATGGTTTTAGTGCAGAATTCTAAAAGCCCTTCAAAGAAGGTCAAAGAAGCTAACACCAATACTCTTCAAACTATTCCACAAAATAGAAACAGAAGGAACACTACCAAACTCATTCTCTGAAGCCACAGTCACCTTGGTACCTAAACTTCACAAAGACCCAACAAAGAAAGAGAATTTCAGGCCAATCTCTCTTATGAACATTGATGCAAAAATACTCAACAAAATACTTGCAAACCGAATCCAAGAACACATCAAAGGTATCATCCACCATGACCAAGTAGGCTTCATCCCAGGCATGCAGGGGTGGTGCAATACATCAATGTGATCCACCATATAAACAAAATTTAAAAAAAAACATTATAATCTCCTTAGATGCTGAAAAAACATTTGATAAAATCCAACATTCGGTTAAGTTTAAAGTCCTGGAGAGATCAGGGATACAAGGCACTTACCTAAACACAGTAAAGACAATATACAGCAAGCCTATAGCCAACATCAAACTAAATGGAGAGGAACTTAAATCAATCCCACCGAAATAAGGGTCAAGGAAAGGCTGCCCACTCTCGCATCTCTTCAAGATAGTTCTAGCCATCTCTTCAACATAAATCTTAAAGTCCTTGCTAGAGCAATAAGACAAATAAAGGAGATCAAGGGGAAGAAGTCAAAGTATCACTGTTTGCAGATGACATGATAGTATACATGAGTGACCCCTAAAATTTTGCCAGGGAACTCCTACAGCTGATAAACACTGCTGATAAATCCAGCAAAGTGGCTGGATACAAAATTAACTGAAAAAAAAAATACTCTTCCTGTATACAGAAGACAAATGGGCTGATAAAGAAATTAGGTAAACAATACCCTTCACAATAGCCACAAGGGACCTAAAATACCTTGGTGTGACTCTAACCGAGCAAGTCAAAGACTTGTATGAAAAAAATCCAATCTCTGAAGGAAGAAATAGAAGATATCAGAAGATGGAAATATCTCCCATGCTCATGACTTGGCAGGATTAACATAGTAAAAAATGGCCATCTCACCAATAGCAATCTACAGATTCAATGCAATTCCCATCAAATTACCAACTCAATTCTTTACAGACCTTAAAAGAAAAATTCTCAACTTCACGTGAATAAGAAGAAACCCAGAATCGCTAAAACAAAATGGAACCTCATGAAACTGAAAAGTTTTTGTAAAGCAAAGAACACTGTTTTCAGAATCTGTTTGCCTACAGATTGAGGAAGGATCTTCACCAACCCTATATCTGACAGAGGGCTAATAACCAGAATATATAAAGAACTCAAGAAGTTAAACAGCAACAAATCAAGTAATCCAATTTAAAAAAAACGGAATACACAGCTAAACAGCAAATTCTCAATAGAAGAACACCAAATGGCAGAGAAACACTTAAAGAAATGCTTAAGATCCTTGGTCATCGGTATCAAACGATCCTGAGATTTCACCTTACACCCATCAGAATGACTAAGATCAAAAACTCAAGTGACAACACATACTGGCGAGGATGTGGAGAAAGGGGAACCCTTTTCCATTGCTGGTGGGAATGTAAACTTGCTCAACCACTTTGGAAATCAATCTGGTGCTTTCTCAGATAATTGAGAATAGTACTACCTCAATCCAGCTATACCACTCCTAGGCACATATCCAAAAGATGCTCAAGTATACAGCAAGGACATTTGTTCAACCATGTTCAAAGCAGCTTTATTCATAATGCCCAGAATCTGGAAACAACCCAGATGTCCCTCAGTTGAGGAATAGATACAGAAATTGTGGTACATTTATACAATGGAATACTACTCAGCAATTAAAAACAAGGAAATCATGAAATTTGCAGGCAAATGGGAACTAGAAAAGATCATCCTGAGTGAGGTATCCCAGAAGCAGAAAGACACACAGGGTATATACTCACTTATAAGTGGATATTAGACATTTAATGTAGGATAATCATACTAAAATCTGGAAACATAAAGAAGGAGGACCCTGGATAAGATGCTCAATCCTCTTTCAGAAAGGCAAAGGAGATAGACATCAGATGATGGTGATAACAAGGAACAAGACAGGAGCCTACAACAGAAGGCCTCTGAAAGACTCTACCCTTCAGGGTGCCAAAGCAGATGCAGACATTCATAGCCAAACTTTGGGCAGAGTGCAGGGAATCTTATGAAAGAAGGGTAAGATAGAAAGACCTGGAGTGGACAGGAGCTCCAGGACTAGGAGAACAGCAGATCTAAAAATCTGGGCACAGTGTTCTTTTCTGAGACTGATACTCTAACCAACGTCCATTCATGGAGGTAACCTGCACAAATGTTGGCCATGGCAGTTCAGTCTCCAAATGGGCTCCCTAGTAAGAGGAACAGGGGCTGTCTCTGACATGAACTCAGTGGCTGGCTCTTTGATCATCTCACTTTTTTTTGGGGGGGGGGGGGGAAGGGCACACAAACCAGGCCACAGAGGAAGGCTATGAAAAACAGTCCTGTTGAGGCCTGATAGGCTATGGTCAGATGGATGGGGGATCCTCTCCTCTCAGTGGACTGGGGAAGGGGCATGGGAGGAGATGAGGGAGGGAGGGTAGTATTGGGAGGGGACAAGGGTGGGAGCTACAGCTAGGGTACCAAGTGAATAAACTGTAATAAATAAAACATTATATACACCTGGAAACTGCATCCCTACTATCTAGCTTTCACAGTGCTGGGAGGTCCTTTGCATTCTCCTGGAAGAGAAAAGTATTCATCAGTATTATGTAATTGTGATAACTGTTAGCTTCAACAAGACCAGCCTGGAAAGACATGTTCACTGGTAAAATAGTAGCACAAACATTATGGAAACAACCAACTACATCTTATTAGGTGTAAATCTCTTCCACAAGATGAATCCCATATCTGGTACGATTATCTAGCAATGAACCTATAGCTTGAAAGTTCACAGAACCTAGTGGAGAACTTATTGTTCTACAAAATGGACATAGTATCAAATCAACTCCTAATGACTTATTATTACACCTATAGATTAGTACATATCTCGGTCCTCTTCAGGGAGAGATGCTTCTGTTTACAGTATATAATGATCAACACAGAGAACCACAACTGGTTAATGTACATAAAATTAGAGACTGTAAAATGTTCAGCCCTAAATGTAATATCTTCATCATACCCCCTCCTGCCAAAGTTCAGGGATCATTGCCGAAACGGTGATAATAACGAGTGTGAGACCTGTGGCAGTGGATGACTACAAGAAAACTGCTTCTGTACATAGCAAGAAAGTTGCACATATGAATCCACCTTGTTTTTGACAACACACAAAGAACCTGTGCAAACTTAAGCCACACAACATCTCAGCATCAAGGCAGGATGGGTATGAAGTCCTACCCCTTGCTGAAGAGATATTGGCAAATGATAATTATCGGGAGATGGAGAGTCAGTTTTCTTTAAGAGTGTAACTCCTGGCAGATCAGCCATGGTTAAAGTAAGGCCATGCACCCAAGGCTACATGCGCAGCACAAATTAGACCCTCTTAAGAAACATAGGAAGGCATAAGGCTGGGTGAGTAGGAAAGGAGGATAGATCTGGAAGGGCTTGATGATGGTAGCAGTGACAATAGTCAACATGAACTGTGCAAAATTATCCAAAAGGCGGCGGGGCATGCTAAGTGGCGAGGGCATACACTGGCTTCTACATCTTGCATCCATCAGCACTGTCTTCTATTTATATTGCATTTATATTCTACAGTCTACTACTTTCGTGGTCTTTAGTCTCATGATTTTCAGTTTCCACTTACAAAACTTACTTTTTTTTCTTGATTTTTAATGTTAGTTAAAATTTTCTCCTATCTGAATGTTTTATTATGGCTCTTGTAACACAGTACACTATTATTTGTTCCTTCTCACCTCTAGTTTAGAGTGGCTTCTTCCTAACCCCTGATCAACACTTTGCAAAGATTATTCCTAATTTTGAGAATATAAAATATGTAACTGAAGTCTCCTTGGAGCACATCATGAATTTCAATGTCGCATTAGGCCTCTCTGTAATTACAGTGATGTGATGGATATTTTCTTCTGGTTGGAAAGCTTTGAATGAAGATGAAGTGCTTTCCTTTAATGAGCTTTAATGACCTTTATACCTCATGGTTTTTATCTTCCTTTCTCCCTTTTTAAAAAAATGTTAAGATCTGAATATTTAAGACTATTTTCTCCAGTTTCTGTGTTCTAGGAAAAGTATGGCTGTGGTGGGTTACCAGAGGGGGAAGCAACTGCAGACTAGCTAGACTGGGGTGACTGAAAGCCTGCTAGGGCTTTGGGGGAAATCCTTGAGAAAGCCATGGTGCATGTCTTCTTGTTAGTCAAATCTATAGTGGTAAGACAAACAAGATGTGTTGAGCAGAGGCAAGACTGAGGGAACCATCACATCACACAATTCTTCATAGAAAGAGGATGTTTGTTTGGGGTAAATGTTTTTGAATATTTTAAAAGGAAAAATATATTCTAGACTTTGAATGAATAGTAAGTTCACTAACATAACAGTTCTATATGACAAAATAGGACCATTTACTTTAAAATGCAGTTTATCATATAATCATCTTAAAATTTTTTTGACATAGGATCTGGGGTGTCTCTAGAATGTCTTTATGGAGATCATGACAGGGGGCACTTGTACACTGTGGCTGGGTGATTAGAGATACCCCCCCCCCAGATCATATTTAAACTAAATGCTGTGCACTCAGAGACTATTTTCTCCACCAAATTAGAAAAGTTTAAAGATTTACACATAAAAATAAATAAATCCGGTGAAAGCACGCCATTATCTCATATAATAAGGAGCGTGAGACAGTCATTTGCTAGGCAATCTGGAAATAACTGAACGAATAAGTAACCAAGAGCCTTTATGCTAGCAATTTTGTTTCTACATCTGAGTTCTAGAGACGTATGTGAACATCATATACATAAGTCCAGTAAGAGTCTAGGAAACACATTCAGCCCACAGGCTGACCAATCCCAGTGGAATACAGTCAGTCTCTAAAGAGTGAGTGAATGACAATGAATGCTGATAAGGACTGTCCCTGAGCTGCATTATTAAGTTTAAATAAAATAAGGTGCAAAGAAGCATACAGAATGGTTCCCATTTTCAGTACTTTAGAACAATATATATTCAGAGGGACATGCATATATTCACTAAAAACAGTCAATGTTGACTATCTCATATAGGGAATTTTATTTTAAAGAAAGATAAGGAAAATGGAAATTTAAAAAATATTTTTACAGACACTTCCTACACCCCTCCAGCACCTGGTCTGGACAGGTAAGGGACAGCCAGGCCTGCCCCCCACACACTTCCCCCACACCATGCATTCCCAGGCCTGGAAACTCCCATCTCCTGCCACACTTCCCCAACCTGAACACAGGGCCTGGACGGAGCACACGTCCCCAGATCCTCTAAGCCTGTGCACACTTCATCCATACCATCAGAGCAAAACAGTGTCTTCTGGACATGACAGGGACACTGAACTCAAACCTCGGAGCAGCTGAGGCTATCTGCACAATACCTATACAAAATCAAGCCAGTAAACATTCTAGCATGGAGGGTGAAGGGGTCCGTAAGCCCCCAATTCTAACAGGAGCTTTTGATGGCTCTCATGAAGGGAGAGTTAGTTTTGAAGGGTGTAGCTCCTGGTAGGTCTACCACAGTGCAGCAGATGGCCCCACACCCATACATATATGGGCAAAACAAAGCAGAGTCAGGAGATAATTAAATTTAAAAAGACAGGAAGTTTGGGGTAGGGAATCAGGAATGGATCAAAATACATTGTATGAAATTCTCAAAGATTATTAAAAACATTTATTTAAAAAAATTCTCACAGGTGATTCTTATTGTGAGTTTTGGAGTAAAATCCCAGTGTTTTGAAAGCCTAAATTTAGTATAGAAAAAACAAATTCAAGGAGATAATGCTGTTCCCTCAGAACCGGAGAGAACAATGGAGAAAAATTATCCTGCTAGAGAAATCTTACATGTAGAAATTGGATTGTCTGTTCCTATATTCTTTATCATTTCTGTGTGTTACTTAAGGGGAAAAACACAAAGAAAACTGCAAATATACTGTAACTTAATTGCAAATTTCAGCTCACAAGACAGTAGAGATTGAGTTATTTAAGTTTTGGAAAGAAAGGGTGTTTTATTTTAAACTTAATGGAAAACTGGCATGGTATTAAGAGTTTGGAAAGTTAAATATAGAAGCATTCAAGAGAGAAACAATCATATCCTTTGTTTTAGTGGGGGGCGGGAGTAAATCATCTTTTAAAAATACAGATTTGAGGGATCCAAGATGGCGGCGACCAGCACGCATGCAGAGGATCTGAAACTGTGAAATCGGTGAGTAGAGAGGCAGCTGAACCCAAAACAACCATATTGAGGCTTCCAGGGAGAAAGGGGACAAACCCTGAACTGAGACCACTAGGATACAGGTCAACCGCAGACTTCTCCATGGACTTCTCCTGGGGACTCAATTCCCAGGCACTTCCCCCTTAATGGGCAGAGGCAACGGTGGAGGCAGTGGCAGAGGCAGCGGCCCAGAGGCACTGCAGACAGCATCGGAGGCGGCCCACAGTGTACGAAGCTCCTGGCACAGAGCACAGTGCTGGCTGCTCCAAGCACAGAACTCCCTGCTTGAGATTTGAGACAGAGAATACTCAACCCCCCGGCATTTCCCCACAACAGGCCTCCCTTCACCCTCCTTGGCTGAGGCAGAGGCTGCAGAGGCAGCCCACAGTGACTGTCACAGAGCACAGGGTCTGGTCTGCAGTGCCCACGGCTGCCCACAGCTCCTAGCACAGAGTGCAGTGCCAGCGCCAACCAGACCAGCAGCTTGCCAGGGCCTTCAAGAACGCATCTGAGCCAGCGGCCTCCTAGTTACGCCAAGGTGGCTGGACTCCCAGTGGACCACAACACCAGGCCCCTATGCGGCAACATAGGGATTCTTGGGATGGCATTATAAACATTGGAGGCCCTCCTCTGTGGGTCTACCAGTGACGCCGAGCCAAACAACTCCTGGAACCCAGAAATGTCTGAATGCCAGAATGACAGTATGACAGGACTGTAGACCACTGAGGTATTCATGAAATCTGTGCAGGCACATTGCACCCTCAAACTTCGCCCACTAATACCTAGCAACCCCACTCCCGAACCTGCTCCCCCGACCACTACCACATTCCAAGCATCTATGCTCTCTAGCACTCTTTCCTTCATGACACACTTCCACGCACACACACATGTTTGCTCCCCTGCAATTGGGATTCTGTGCCAGCGGCTTCAGGTACAGCTGAAACGCCAATGCACATGCTCAAACCAGTGGACCTCTCTCATCTTCCTGAAGAATACTCTAGACACCAGAGAAAGACAGACCCAGTAGGAAGTACAGACTCCAGGAACAAACAGGGAAGGTTATGGGTAAGCAGATGGCCAGAGGTCAGGGTAAGAACACACGCAACAAAAATCAGGACATCATGGCTCCACCAGCAACCCCCAAAATCAATGGATATTTTAATTCATCAGAAACACAAGAAAATGACTTTAAAGCTATGCTTATCCAGTTATTAGCGGCACATAAAGAGGAAATGAAACATATCTCTCAGAGAAATAGCCACACAAGTGGAGGCAGATAAAGACGCAATGAACAAAGCTCTCAAAGAAATACAGACAAATGCAACCACAAGTAGAGGCATAATTAGTGGCATATATAGAAGAAATGAACAAAAATATAGAAGCCATCATAGAAAGACAAGAACCCACATTCAAACAGATGAAGGAAATGGTGCAAGTAATGAAAACAGAATTTAAATCAATAAAGAAAATGCAAACAGAGAAAACCTTGGAGCTGGAGAACTTAGAAAAAAGATCAGGAACCACAAAAGTAAGCATCACCAATAGAATACAAGAGATGGAAGAGAGACTCTCAGGTGCTGAAGATACATTTGCTGAAATTGATACTTCTCTCAAACAAAAAGTAAAATCGTAAAGTTGCGAACACAAAACATCCAAGAAATCAAGGACTCCATGAAAAGGAGAAATCTAAGAATAATAGGAATAGAGGAAAAAGAAGATTCCAGGCTCCAAGGTCTGGAAAATATTTTTAAGAAAATCATAAAAGAAATTTTCCCAATTTAAAGAAAGAGATGTCCATAAACATACAAGAGGCCTACAGAACACCAAATAGACTAGACCAAAAAAGAAACTCTTCACATCACATCATAGTAAAAACATTAAACCTACAGAACAAAGAAAAAATATTAAAGGCAGCAAGGGGAAAAGGCCAAGTAACATATAAAGGTAGACCTATCAGAATCATACCAGACTGCTCATCAGAAACTATGAAAGCCAGAAGGGCCTGGGCAGGTGTCATAAAGACCTTAAAGGACTACAGATACCAACCCAGACTATTATTCTCAGCAAAGCTTTCAATCAACATAAATGAAGAAAGCAAAATATTGCATGACAGAACTAAATTTAAACTGTATCTACATAGCAACCCAGCCCTACAGACGATACTAGAAGGAAAACTCCAATAAAACAAAAACAACTACACCCAAGAAAACATAGGATACAGATTACTTTCACAACAAAAAATTAAAAGAAAACAAGCAAGAAATCATAGTAACACCACCAACTCTACAATAAAAAGAACTAACATTCATTGGTTACTATTATATATCAACATTAATGGACTCAACTCTCCAATAAAGACACAGACTAACAGAATGGGTGCAGAAACAGGATCCAACATTCTGCTGCATCCAAGAAACACACCTCTGAAAGAGAGATAAACACTACCCCAGAGTAAAGGGCTATAAAATGTTTTACAAGCAAATGTATCCAAAAAACAAGCTGGGGTAGCTATCCTAATAGCTAATAAAATAGACTTTCAACCAAAATTAATCAAAAAAGATGAGGAGGGGCACTTCATTCTCATCACTGGAAAAATCCACCAGGAGGACATCACAATTCTGTACATCTATGCCCCAAATACAAGAGTGCCTACATTTATAAATGAAACCTTAAAGCTTAAATCGCACATCTATCCCAACACTTTAACAGTGGGAGACTTCAATACTCCACTCTCACCAAGGGGCAGATTATCTAGACAGAAGCTGAATAGGGAAATAAAGGGACTTACAGAGGTCCTAAATCAAATAAACATAAAAGATGTCTACAGAACTTTTCACCCAAATTCAAAAGAGTATATCTTCTTTTCAGCACAGGGAACTTTTCTGAGACTGATACTCCAACCAAGGACAATTCATGGATATAACCTAGAACCCCTTCTCAGACATAGCCCATGGCAGCTCAGCATCCAAGTGGGTTCCCTGGTAAGGGAAACAGGGACTGTATCTGACATGAACTCAGTGGCTAGCTCTTTGACCTCCTCTCCTGGATGGGGGAGCAGCCTTTCCAAGCCACAGAGGAGGACAATGCAGCCAGTTTGGATGAGACTGGATAAGCTGCGGTAAGATGGAAGTGGAGAAGGACCTCCGTTATCTGTGGAATTGGGGAGGGGCATGGGAGAAGATGAGGGAGGGGGGATGGGATTGGGAGAGGGATAGGGAAGGGCTACAGCTAGGATACAAAGCGAATAAACCATAAATAATATAAAAATAAAGGTTTAATTTTAAAAATACAGATTTGAATTTCTAAAGTGAATTTCCACTCATAATTTTGATTTTTTTTAACTGACAAATTTTCAATAAGGAAATTGGATAAAATGGTGTGTGTGTTTGTGTGTGTGTGTGTGTGTGTGTGTGTGTGTATATCACATAGCATTCTTATGTTAAATCCTATAACTGAACAGAGATGTTGCTGGGCTGGCTGGCCTTATGGCTGCTGTTTTTTATGCTTTTCTTGCTGCTCTTGTGAGTGGTAGAATAGAAAATGGCTCTGGATGTAAGTAAAATGAAGTCAAGTGCATCACCCCCGGCAACACTCTTGTTTCATTCTCCACCCTCGTTCTCAGACACCCTCTGTGGGTGACCGTGATTCTCTGAAGGATCCTCAGAGGGAGGGAGTCCTCACTCATAGCCTTCTGCACCCCAGCTGTACTGGGCTCCACCAGATACGAGTGTCACCTGAGCAGCCCTGGCTGGCCCACACCATTCAGCCACTCTTAATGGAGGCCACCTGAGGATAGTGCCCATACTGTAGAAGACTGCCACTTTCATGCTCACAACCTCACAGAATATTTGTGAAAGCAACAGACAGAACTCACATAGAACACCACTTCCCAAACACTCAGCTATCTGTGGTAGATCTCCTCGCAGTGCAGATGAGGACATTGAAATGCTCAGGTGGCCCAGACAAGCTCAGACTGGTAAACACCACTGTCATTCAAATTGAATGTAACATCACAGAAACAGTGGTATGAATGCTATCTATTTAAGTGTGAATGCAAGGACTGAAAGATGTCTTCACAGAGTCAGACTTCTCTTCTGAGTCTGGGGAAATGTTGGAATGGACCCACGGTACATAGGACAAGATTATAGCACCTGGCTGGGCCTACACACCTTAGAAAGGAAAGCTGGTTCTCTCTGGCATCAAGTATGTCCCTGGGAAAAGTAGCTTGTTCCAGGTTTTCCCTGGAGGAAGGCAAGGTAACAGGAATAGGGAGGCTGCTTTCTGTAACCTTCAAGGAGGGTAGTTCTTAGAGGCTAGACATAGTAATGGTACCCGAGGTGCCATATGACTGATGCTGAGACTGGCATTCTCAGTGCTCCCCCCCCCACCCCCTGCATCCCTGCAGTGTATGTGGTGGCCACATTCTTTTCACTACACACACCCCTCCCCCACCTTTTCATGGAAGATATATTGTTCTGCATTTTGAAAGTGCTGCCATGGCAACAGCACTCAGTGATGGATACTAAACACAGAGACAATTAAAGCTGGTCAAGAGTAGGCACCTGACTGACCTCCTTGGGCCAGCAAAGCCCTTCCAGAGGACACCTTCAGGTTTTCCCTGGGGCTATGGGGGCTGCTCCCTGCTATGTGAAAGAAGCCCTGCCCTGACCTAAGCAGACCTTCCAGAGAGGGACAAGGTCAAGGTCAAGGCTGATACTGAAAAGATCTAGCTAGACAGGCTATCCAGAACTGGCAAATCTTGTGGTCCATTTTTTGCTCAGGCTCATTAGATTAGTGTTTGAAATACCTACAATCATGGGTCACAACTAACAGTATGCCTTATATTCCTCCTCCTCTTCTTTCTCTTCCTCTTCTTCCTCTCCTTCCTCCCCCTCCTAGGACACATAAAGTGACCTCAACTGCCCACTCTCAAGACCATCTCAAGCCTCATTTAACATTGTCTTTCTAGGAGTTTTTGGTTGTTTCTCAATTTGAACCTATGCTACTGACCCCACACCTACTGCCTGCATCTGATACTCCGTCTCCCAATGCTACATGTAACACAGTCAGTCTATTCATCTCCTCTTAGATAACCCCTACATTTGAATGCACATGTGACTTCTTTACCCCCTGATTTACTGATGTTCCAGTTTTCAGGAAACCAGCTTACTTGATACCACATCACACCCCTGCCCATTCACCACAGCCCTGAGATATCTGGCGCCTGGCTTCAGTCCTGTCTCCCATCTGCCAGTCTTGAGTCTTCTCATATTACTGCAAACAGGCAGAAATGCTCTTTCAGAGACAAATCTTGATTTATTCTTTTACTCCTGTTGAAGCCCTGAGTACTCCCATCACACTGACCTTCCCTCTGCTGGATCCTGTCTATCAATCTGTGCAGCTTCCTCACTAGCCCAATGGCAGCAGCTCACAAAACTCATCTCCTCAGACCACTTCCCACCTGAGAAACATTGATTTCAGTTTCTGCCAGGGACAGAATATGTCCTTTCAGCTGTGCTTGATGGGCAGCTTGCCAGCTCCACAGACCTTGTCTGAATGCTTTGCCTCTGTGATACCCAGACTCTGTCCCAATTTTTGTGTTATCTTAATAGATAAATATAAATGGATAGACAATATTTATGAGAGTGTTTGTGAAATGTGGCCTGATCAAATATCTGGTAGAGCTTGGTTATCCACAAATACACCACTTTGTAAAGTGAAGGCTATCAACCCATGTGAGTGCATATGTCTAGATTCATTATTTTAAAAAAAATAGTGCACATAGGGTAAAAGGGCCAGTGAAAGAACACACCGGCTCTGACTTGACCCTGAGTCCAGGGCCGAAGGAAAGAACAACCTCAGCCTGATTTGACTCTAAGCCCAAGTATCCCACCAACCCCTAAGCTACCCTGGAAAGCTCCACCCATCCCCCAAGAATGCCTATATAAACCTTATCTTCTGTCCAGTTCCCTGTTGCTTCTTGCCATAGCAGAGGCAGCCCCCCTCCTGGGTTTTTCTCTCCCAATAAATCTCTTGTGTGAGGTTTGTTGTGTGGTGTGACTTTACGGTATTCCTTGACTCTCAACTCCCAGGATATCTTTCCCAGCAGAGCTGTAACACTTCTGCTGGGAAAACCTTCCCCTTTCAATTGGGGAAGGCTTTCCCTTCAAAACTATAACACAGTGTGTCCTACAGAAAAAACAAGCCTCTTTCAGGAAAATGTCAATTGGTGTTTCTCAAGAAAGGACAGAAGCATTTCAGAGCCAGAAGCATTTTTACCAACCATTAGTTATGAACTACACACCACTGTTTATGTTTTCAGGAAGTCACTAAATAGGCATTGCTTGTAGAGACTGCAGTAAAACATAACTAGTTTTCTGGCACTCATTGGATTCCAACTCCCTCCTCCTTCCACATTACCAGGATATTTACTTTTGAGTAATGGTAAATCTCTTATGTAATTTTAAAGCTTTCAATATCATTTTAAATTGTTTTTATTTGTCCATTTTCTAGTGGTTTAATATTTAAAATTCAATGAATAATGCAAACAAGCTGCATAAAAATGACCGCTTAGGCTGTAAGCATCTTGGGGCTCTTTCTAAAACAGTCACAGGGAATTGTACAACATAAATGCATGGCAAATTTTCACAGTACACATCTTGGTGCTACAGTTTTCAATTATGTTTTGGGATATAAAGTTTGTTATTTTATTTATTGTATTTGTGGGAAGAGGTACACATTCCATGGTATATATGTCGAAGTTAGGGAATAACTTACAGGCATCAGTTCTCTCCTTCCACTACATGAGTGCAAGGGATTGACTTTGGATTTAGTTCATGGGGACTGGCATCCAGCCCCTTTACCCATTAAGCCATCTCACTGGTCCTGAATACAAAGAACCACTGAGAGTGAACAATGTACAGTCTTCTCAACTCCCTTAACTACAACACCCATCTTAGTAAATGATCTTCACAAAACCCACCCTCAGGCAATGCAGGTGATGCAGTAAGACATTTGGCTAATGTAAAACAGCAGTACATTTTCTCTAAAGCCTTAGTTCCACTAGGCAGGGAGACAGACATTGATAGACTTTGTGTATGACTCCCTCCCTCACATTCAGCAACTTGTACAAACAAGGTCTGCAAATTTGGGGACCTAGTTACTGGTCAGAAGAACATAACCTAAGTTATCTCTGGCCCTGGCAGGAGGCATGACATTCTGAGCTGCATGGGAGACCATGACTGAATAACTGTCTAAACCATACAGTAGTATTCAGGCTAACAAAGTATAAGGACAAACCACTGCCCTTTACTGTAAGAGACAGTCTCAGTAGGCCAATCATGGAAACAGGATAAATCCTTTAGGAAAAGCTATGTCTAGAGACCTTAGAAATTGTGGGCAGTCCAGTGGGAACACTGATCAGAACTCTCTTCTCCCTGACTCCCACAGCAACCACTGGCTCCTGCTTGAGGGTAAGGGGAGAGCTGTAAAACTACCAAAGTGGTTCACAAATATTAACACATAGTTTTGACAAGTATCATGTCCTCAGGGCTGAACACAGTGGTAGATGTGTATAGTCACGGTAACCAAGGTGTTAACACCACCTGCCAGAAGGAGGAGAATGAAGACCTACACCTGGGGTTCCTACCCACCACTCTCTTCTGCCCCCCCAGCTGGTTCAGATGAAGGCTTGGGTCTACGATGAACTTCAAAATTACAACCTTGTGCCACTTCTAGTTTTCTCTCTCTGCTTCATGTTTGCGTTTGACGATGAGAGTTCTTGGCTTCCTATTCCTGACACTATGTCTACTGCTTGCTGTTATGCCTCCATGACATAATGGATTCATCTTTCTGGAACCATTAGCCCAAATAAACCTTTCCTTCTATCAGTTGCTTCTGGTCATTGCATTTCAGCACAGCAACAGAAGCATAACTAAAATATACTCATGTTCCTTTAAGTAACTACTTCACTCATAATCTTGTAAGTAGGCTCAATAAACTCACTGGTTCTTAAGTTGTACTTGAATAGACTCTTTTTCCTTTTTTTTTTTTTTTTTGGAAAGCTGGCAATGGTGCCCTGTTTGAGGTGCATAAATGCACCTCAATGTTTGTTCAAGTCCCCTTTGGTGAGCCACACAGTAAACCAAAGTGCTTGTCTCATTATCCAAGCCACCAAGCCCTGGTGTTCCAAACCAGATAAGCCTTGCTCTTGATAAAGCATTTTCAATAACCCAGACCTTCTAGATATAAAGGGAAAAATATTTAAACTGAGTTTTTAAAAAATATCATGAAAGCATGACTCATTTTGAACCATTATACTACTCAAATCTCATACAGTCCTGAGGGCCACAAAGCCCAGCACAGAATTAGATTAATGAGAGCAGAGGAACATCACATCTGGGGATGAATGAGATTATGTAACAAGTTTTAGAGTGTGTGTGTGTGTGTATGTGTGTGTGTGTGTGTGTGTATGTGTGTGTTTCCCAAGACAGGGTTTCTCTGTGTAGCTTTGGCTGTCCTGAAACTCACTCTGTAGACCAGGCTGGCCTCAAACTCACAGAAAAACACCCGACTCTTAGCTTCTGAGTGCTGGGATTAAAGGTGTGTGCCACCATTGCCTGGCTTTATTTTCTAATTTTTATTATATTTGTGTATTCTATCCTACGTGCATCTTATAGTAAGTAACAATGATCCTCTTCAACCAGTAAGTATTAACCCTTGAAGGTCTAGCTGGTGTTAAACAGCCTGAGCACCAGCTACTAGCCTAAGTGACTCATCCCCAAGATTGCCTGTATCATCTTGATACTACCAGGCCTGCAGCTTGTGAGCTATCCTATCTTTGTGAATGACCCAGATCCATACTTGCCCAAAATATCTAGATACTCCCAGGCCTGACCATGGTCACAGCTTTCATAGCAGCCTAAGATGTAAGTGCCACAGATTGCTGCCTACCCACACTGCTCTCACATTCCCAGCAGCTCTTGCTCTGGTCACATGGCCTACACATGTGCTCAGCCCAGTGAGTGATCCAGTCCTCTGCCCAACTCTGCCTTTCCAATATGTACAGGCCTAGCTCAGGTCACTCAACCTGTCAGCTGAGCCTGGTAAATGTCCCAGAATGCCACCTGCCTGTGACATCCTGACCCTCGCAGGCATAGCTGAAAGTCACCATCGAGTCAAGTGAGTGTTTTATGAACCCTGCATGTGCACAGTCTCCCCATACTCTTGAGAGCACAGCCAGGTTGTGCACTCTCTAGCCCAGCCTGCCCATCCATGCCAGCATCACATCCTCCTAATCTGACCTCTGTTGACAGAGTCTGTGCATCAACCCAGGAACACCCAGCCACAAAACACATTCTCGTGCTTTCTTGCTTATCACTAAATTGGCCCTCCAATCAAAAATAAACATGAAGTATCTAAAGTACTGACCAACTCTTAATACTAGATCTGAAAGTAACTAAGTTTAGGCAACAATAACAAAAAAAAAACAGAAGCAAAGTTCTGTTCAACAAAGGCATGATAGAATCTCATATCAGACATATAACCGATGAAAGAAATTCATGTGCCTAGATCACTTCCCCAAAACACAAATAATATTAAACCAAGATATATCCCTCTCAAAAAAAAAAAAAACAACCAAACAAATAAACAAAAACCCTTGTCCTGTAGAAATATTCTCCAATGAGAATTACCTAGATGAAACCCAGAGCATGAAATTAAAAACATATATATATTTAATATTTATATATTTTTAATTTTTAATATGTCTAGCAAGTCTAGTGTAAGGAGATCTGGTGCCCTCTGCTGATCTCCACAGGAACCGGGCATTAGTGTGATACATATACATACATGTAGGCAAACAATCCTACAGATAAACTAATAATTTTTTAAAAATTTAAATAACTCTAACCAATACGTCTAAAATTATTTTAAAAAGGAAAGAAACAGAAAGAACACTCCCAAACTCCTCTATGAAGGCACATTATTTTAATAGGAAAACCAGATAAACACACACACACACATAGACATAGGCACACATACACACACATGCACACACACACACACACACACACACACACACATGAACTATAAGCTAATATTGCTAATGAACATAGAGGCAAATGTACAGAATAAGTGACTGTAGGGATGCACAGTCCCAACTGATACATCTAAAAAGAAATCCCAACATGGAGAAAGGGACGGAAATACTGTAAGAGCTGTAGGCTCTCCAGGATGCTTGCCACTAGGTTGTCTTGTCTAGACAGGACCAGGAAGATGCACTCATGAAGTCGTAACATGGTCGCCTAAACAAGAACTGTACAATGACAACAATCAACATGCTAACGTGGATAGGGAAATTTCACAAAGTCCCACCTCTAGATGAGGAGCTACAGGTAATCTATGACTGCTTTGGAAGGAGCAGGGGTCTCCCGGAACAAGCTCCCTGGTAGAGTTAAGAGATAATCCCTAAAGACACACACACATACACATCTATAAACAATACAAAGTGTGTGTGTAAAAAAAATAAAAAGAGTTCATGAATTTGAGAGGAAGCAGTAGGGAATGAGGGAGAAAGCAAAACGGGAAAGAAGGAGGGATGGGAATGATGTTTTAAAAATTACTTCAAAAAATAAAGTAAACCATTTCTACCCTTTCATATGGGCAGGTCCATGATGTAGTTTCAGAACACGACCTAGCAGTCCTCAGCATGGCAAATACACCTGTTTGAGTTCCCTGGCTCAAGCAGACCCTGAAGGTCCTGAGTAGAACAGAAGCACAATGACTCCTTCAAATTCTATGACGATGTTACATTATGAGTGATATAATTGTCTTTCAACTATTACACGCTAGAACAACTTCTCACACAGCCAAAGTAACTAAGCCATACATGATACAACCAAGACCCTTCTCTCAGCTCTGACACTTTGGGACTCAGGCTTCTGTCTCTGGTACCCATGACCCTCAGTTTGCTTCCCTTTTTAAGATTATTTTTTAGATTTTATTTCTTTTACTTTACGTGAATGAACATTTTCCTGCATGCATGTGTCATGGATGCAGGTGTGCTCATGGAAGCCAAAAGAGGGTGTTGGAGCTGATCATGCCTTTTGGTTGCTGAGAACCAAACCCGGGATGTCTGTAAGTGCTCTTTTTTATGTACTTTAGGATATACAAATTTTACTAAGTTCCCATTAGATTTTTCTGATTATCAGTTGACTGGAACTTGGAATAATCAAGCACAAACAAAAATATTTAATAATTAGGCTCAAACCTAAAATGGACTGAACAAAAGAGTTAGTAAGTCACAGCCGTAAGTAGAACATACATCTATTTCCCACCCAACATGTAGGTGGTGCAAACTTGCAAGGCAGCTTGGCTCTACAGAGTCACTCACAGACTCAGGCTCCTTCTGATTACTAACTGTGTCATGGTACCATAAATCTGCTTGAATTAAACCAGGCCAGGGACATGCATCTATTCCATAAAATAAAGTGAAACAGAGTACCAAAGAGTGAGGCGATGACAACTTCTAAATTTCTATTGAGCAGTCACAAAGTCACTCTGAGAGGCAAGAAGCAATGAAACATGGTCAAAGGCCAGGATAAGGGTAAAAACAAACTGGAGAATCCAACAAGAACCCTGTGTGATGGTAAAATTTAACAGAGCTCCAGACTTAGAGAGCAAAATCAACTTCGAGTATAGCTGCCCTCTCATTGCATTATTTCGTAGAGAGAAATAGTCTCGTATTGGTCCAAGAAGGAAATACTAACATAGTGACCTCACGCAGCCAACACTAGAGACAGCCTATGATGCTTAAGAGAGCAGTTGTGAAAAAACAACATCCTCTGATTAATCCTCACAGAAATCTTGAAAGGCTTATATGAAAAACTCATAAAAATTCTGCTCTGCAAGTGATCAAATGTGTATGTTTCAAGGGGGATTTGCCCTGACCCCCCAGCTGTGAGCCAATTGCTGAGATTCACAATATAAGTGCTCTTAATGGCTGGACTACCTCTTTAGTCCCCAGTCTGGGTTTTCACAACTGCCCAGTCAGTGTAAGATACTTCACTCGCTAGTACTTCAACAGTAGCCCGCTGCTGCTCATCTTTCAACTTAAGCTTTTTGTCACCTCTGCATCAGTGGTTCTTCCATAGCTATAAGGTTGCAGAGTGTAACTCCAGGAATACACATGAATAGATGACGCATCATTCCCACAAGTCATATACAGGTTTAATTAACTCCTTAAAAATCTGAAACAAAGTGAATAAACGATTACTAAAACTTTTTCTGGGCCACCTCTCCTCCCTCTTCTCATGGCTATTCAGGATTTTGACGTTTCTTCTATCTAGGCTGCTTTTGCCTATTTCTCAGGTAGCCTTCCACTCCTGGCCACTTGCCCAGCACCCGCCCCATTAGCTACAATCATTCTCAGGATGGCTGATCAGTAGCACGATCAATACACCAATTTACCGTAAGCTGAAATTTTAGCACAAACCAACAGGTGATGTTTGTGTGTGTGTGTGTGTGTGTGTTGCTCTTAAGAAAAGGGATATGAGGGGGTGGGTGACTTTGTCTAAGTGAAAGCTTAAAAGACCTGGTGCTCTGGGCCCGCTGACAAAGTAGGTAAAAGTGCTTGTCCCACAAACCTGATAAACTGAGTCCTCCCCTCCCCACCCCCCACCCCCCACCCCTGCTCTACGGCACACTAGCACAAATACTTACACATACACACAAAATACTGATGACAGTGATGGTGATGATGCTAAATTAAACTTAAAAACAGAAAGTATCAGTTTCTCCAAGAAGACAAATGTCTACTTTTTCATCTGGGAAACAGCTACATAGAAAATGGCCTTTCTCTTTTTCCCTTTCTCCCTTCCCCCTACCCCCACCCAGTCCCCTTTTTAAGGCAAAAATATATAGATGAGACCAAACTTGAAATTCACATTCAAAAGCCATGGATCTTATATGTATGATTTCACCTCTCAAAAGGAAGGAAGGACTCTGACTCTGGTGCCATAAGGCTGTGCATAGCAGTGCAAACCTTAACCTTTAAAAAAGGACCCTGTAATACATTAGCATCACTATGACCTTTGAGAATATAGACATGTCTAGCCAGAGGTCCCTGAAGCCATTGCTAGGCAGGCTTTATAAATGTACAAAGAAGTTTATTCTGACAGTGCTAGTCAATGGTCACAATGAGGAAAGCCAGGTTGCCTTTAAATCTGCTTCAGAAGTGGTGTTTTCTAAACAGTTTATCCTCTGGATATATTTTCACTTTTTGCTTGAGTTTAGCAGTTCGTTCGTATTTTTAAAGCCTCATGAAAATTAGTTATGCTCCAGTAAGTTTCAAAAGAAAGCAAAATGTAGGAACAATCTTTACAGAAACTTGATTCCATAAAAAGTTAATTTAATATGTCCCCATATTCAAGGAGATGGCAAAGAGTCTGCATTAGCAATTGATAAAGCGGCCTTTGATAGACATGGGTACACTGTGTAAGAGTGAAAAGGAGTAGTCTACTTCCCTGTGGGAAAACACGCAGGAGACTATAGGAATGCAGTGCATTTCCCAGTAAAGGAAACAGCATTGGAACAATCTCCTGTCGTAAAATAATTCTCTTCAGTGAAAAAAAATGGTGGGGATATTCTTTCCAGGAAGTAAAGCAAAGATACTCTTGGCAGTAGAGGGAAAGGTACATGGGCATGGTACTAGAACAGAGGTGTAAAACAGAATTAATGATATTCCTGTCTTCAAAAGCAGGGTGGACCTCCGGAAGGCACCACGAAAGCGGCCATTAATAAACTTATGCATCAACATGAAAGACTTACTAAACCACGTAGATCTCAGGCTCTCAGTACAACTAAGGACAGGAGGGGCCGGGAACAAACATCAGCTCTCATCGGGGCCATCTCTGCCCTCATGCACCTGCCCCTAAGTCCGTGAAAACAACTAGCAGAGCCCAGAAAAACTTAATTAAAACAGAAAAAATGTAATAAAATTTCTAAAGTTGAGGAAACACCAACCAGAACTAGGAGGGCCAACCTGAACATAGAACTGCTGCAAACAGCAGGGGCTAGAGAGAGAAGCCCTTCACAGGGCTCCCCAGGACAGCCTCGGAAGCAGGCAGCATTCCTGCTGTGGGAGGAAACTTTTGGACAGACAGACTCATGCATCCATTCAGGACTGATGAAGGAGAAAGCAATGGGGGGTTGGGGGGGAGTAGAAAACACTGTAAGACAAAAGAAATAAAACCTTAGTGGATTAGTTAATTCTCAAAGCTATAAAGAAATAAAACAGAAGACAAGAAACTGCAATCTGCAACAAAGGCTAAAGACTTCTATTAAACCATGAGTGGTGGGTGTGACCCCAGCTGGCAGCCTGTCCATAAAGCTCAAGCCATCAGAAGTAGAAGACAAGGAGCAAGACAGGAGCCTTCCACAGGGGACCTCTGAAAGACTCTACTCACCAGGGTATTGGAGGAGACACTGACTCTCATAGCCAAACTTTGGGCAGAGTGCCAGAATCCTTATAGAAGAAGAAGACGATAGAAAGGCCTGGAGGGGACAGGAACTCCACAAGAAGAACAACAGGGCCAAAATATCTGGGATGGGGGGGGCTGCAGAAACCGATACTCCAGCTAAGGACCATGCATGGAGAGGACCTAGACCCCTCTGTTCAAAGGAAGCCCGTTGGCTGCTCAGTTTCCAAGTAGGTTTCCTACAAAGGGGTACAGGGGTTGTCTCTGACATGAACTCCATGGCCATCTCTTTAATCACCCCCCAGGGGGGTGCAGCCTTGCCAGGCCACAGAGGAAGATGATGCAGCCAGCCTTGAGACCTCATAAGCTAGGGTCAGATAGAAGAGGAGGAGGTCCTCCTCTATCAGGGGACTAGGGAAAGGTCATAGGGGGAGAAGAGGGAGGTTGGGTGGGACTGGAAGGAGACAAGGGAGGGGGCTGCAGCAGGGATACAAAGTGAGTAAATTGTAATGAATAAATATATAAATAAAATTAAATTTTAAAAAATCCAAACCCAAAAAGACTGTAAAAATTCAAACACAAAGCTTCATACAGATGTTCCCCATAAACCAAATGTAAAAAAAAAAAATTCTGGAGGAATGATATTTCCTCAAACATACAAACTGGTGGATTTGAAAAAATAACTTGAATCAAATCTTAAACACTAAGAACAAACAGACAAAAATACAAAATGAGAATTCGAAGTAAAGACTTAATTATGCTAGAAATGAAGATTAAATTCTAAGATGCTACAGGAAGAATAAAGCCAAGTAATGTAATAAAGAACTTTAAAGTAATAGAGAAAACACACTCATATTTTTGTGAAAATTAAGTTAAATGGGAGACAGCAAAGTGTCACATAAAAAGAGCCAGAAAGCAAGGAAAATAACAAATATTTAAAACTGTGATTCTAGAGAACTTTGTAAAACTAAAAGGAGACAATGTCCCATGGGTTATAAAGCCCACAGGACACAGGAGGATATTATAATAAAACTTAGACTTCAAACATTTCTAAATTCTCTAGCCCTGCAGCAAAAAGAACAAGCAACTTAAAAAGATATCACAGAACATGTTTTCCAGCAGACTCCCCAGAACTGTGCATTGGTTAGTGGACAGACTAACTGGACAGACTCTAAAATTACCTCATTACAGGCCTCTGGGTGCAAAGAGAAAGCATCTAAAATCTAGATTCTAAAGGCTGGATGGCTTCTGGGCATGTCTGTGATGAGTTCTCTTGATCAGGTTAATTGAGATGGGAAATCCATCTCCCTGTGGAGAGAAGCATTTCCAGAGCTGGGATTGGAACTATTCCAAAAAAGAGAGAAGGTGAGGTGGCTATATCACACATAAACACACAGACACAACACATGCACACACAGACACAGTGCTCAAGGAAAATCATGGAAGAGGGAATGAAAAGCATAAGACAGAGATATACGAAAAGAAAACATATCTGGACATGATATGTCCATTGCACTTCATGAAGTCACTGCAGCTGGATTATCTGCATAAGACCTGCATTTGCTGAAGTCCATCACCATTTCTTCAGAAATGAGTAGGTGTCCATAAGAACCCATCCTCCTTGAGGGACTATTGACAATTAAAGGCTGTTGGGAAAAGAGTGTCATTTTCTTTGGTGATATCACTAAGGATAAATTAAGCTCCAGTGAATAATTCCCACCCAAGATTGGGTACAATATTCTAATTCCACTCAGTGAGTCACACACAAAATTAATACAAAATAGTAGAGAGACAAGAAGGGTTGAAAAGAAGGGTTCCAGTAGGAGAGGGGAAGGAAAAGAAAGGAGAATGAAGGTAAAATTAATGAGCATTCATCATAGAAATATATGAATATGTTACACAAAAAAAGGAAAAGAAGAAGGTAAGCAGTGTTCACCCCTCTCTGCTCCCTAACTAGCACACAGTGTCCACCTGCCTCAGAATAATGGGTGTTTTCCCCCATGATAAACTGTGTCCTTGAACTGTGAACTGTGAACTGGAATAAATCTTTTATCCCTTAAGACGATTTTGTCAGCAAATGTTCTCACAGCAACAGGAAAAGAAACTAAAGTGCACATGGAAAAGGACATGATAAACCATTGTCTTCAGAGACACAGAACAGAAGCCAACCCTGTCATGTGGTAAGGGTGTCCAAAGCCAGCTTTAAATCTACAGTAATGCAAAGATGATTGTATATAGGAACTGTTCAATTTAACATCATCATTGAGCTAGAGAGATGGCTTATCAGTTAAAAGCACTGGCTGCTCTTCCAGAGGACCTGGATTCAACTCTTAGCACCCATACAAAGGCTCAAACCATCTGTAACTATAGCTTCAGAGGATCCAATACCCTCTTTAGGTCCCCGGGGGCATCAGGCACTCACGAGGCACACAAACACGTTCAGGCAACATGTCTACATACATAAAATAAATAAAGTTACTTAAAAAAAATCTAGCATGTAAAGTAAGGCAGATGTCTGTGAGTTCGAGGTCAGCCTGGTCTACAAAGCGAGTCCAAGACAGCCAAGGCTACACAGAGAAACCTTGTCTCAAAAAAAAAAAGGCAAAAGAAAAACTATTTAGCTAGTCAGTGGTGGTGCACACCTTTAATCCCAGCACTGAAGACGCAGAAGCAGGAGGAGCTCTAAGTTTAAGGATAGCCTGGTTTGTAGAGTGATACATAGAGAAGACTCTGTCTCATAAAAATAATAAATAAATAAATATTAACCTCATCCATCAAGACACTAGCCAAGCCTAAGGGAAATGAACTGATGATAAACATACAGTAGGATTAATTGTAGATCTCAGACAAAAAAAAAGTAGAAACAACCAAAGAACAGTAATAAGTATGTGCTCTCTACGTAGAAAGCAGAAATTAACCAAGTAGCAAGTAGATGGAGAAAGACCTAAAGAGAAAATAAATTTATCAACGATCACATAGGTGATAACTGGAAGACAAAAGACATCTAAGATCTCTTTGCAAAGTTTAAAATATGAAAGGAAACAAAAAGGTTGTTGTCTTATTTTGCTCTTTATTGCTGTGAAGACACACCATGGCCATGACAACTTTTATAAAGGAAAACATTTAATTGGAACTGGCTTACTGTTTCATAAGTTTAGCCCATTATCCTCATGGAGAGGAGCATGGTGGCATGCAGGCAAACATGGTGCTGGAGAAGTAACCAAGACTTCTACATCTTGATTTGCAGGCAGCAGAAGGAGACTACCACAGTAGGCCTTGGTTGAGCATATATGAGAGTTCAAAGTCTGCCTCCACAGTGACACACTTCCTCCAACAAGGCTGTACCTATTCCAACAAAGCCACACTTCCAAATAGTGCCAATCCCTGTGGGCCAAGCATTCAAGCACATGAGCCTACGGGGGTCATTCTTATTCAAACCATCACAGTAGTCAAGAGCTGGAGATGGCTCAGTGGTTAAGAGCACTTGTTATTCTTCCAGAGGTCTTGGGTTTGGTTCTCAACACCTATATAATAGTTTGCAAACATCCGTAACTCTAGCTCCAGAGAATATAACACCCCCTTCTGACCTCCTTGGGTACCAGGCACACAAGTTGTGATAGCTATTTTTTGTTTCCAATTTAACTGTATCTGGAATGAAATATAATCCAGAAATGGCAGGCACACCTATGACACATTTTCTTCTTGGTTTGAAGTGAATCGGGGCATTCCATTTCCATCCAACAAATCAAATGTGATTCATGAGTTTGTGAGGGTTGACCACCAGGTTAACCCAATTCTTAATGTCAACTGGTCCCTGTAGGTCATCCCAAATTTCCACACATGTACATACCACCCACTGGTGCTAAACTACAGGCACTCTACATGTCCTGAGGGGCACAGGAGAGTTCAAACTCCTTGAGAGACCAATCCAGTGTCTCAAAATTTCCTTGAAGTTTTCTTACTCACTGAAAGTAAAAAGGAAGTAGACAGGCTGGTGAGTCCTGGGCTTAGATGAGCAAAGTGGAACTTGCAGGTGACAGAAATTAATTAGCTCTCCAGAAAAAAATGTCGAACCTAAATGAGGCAGAGCTGGTTTGTCAGATCTAGGTTTCTGTCTACCACTGCTGTCCAGAATAGTGTTCATCCTTGTTCTCCTTTCTTGACTATATTCTGGGTCTGGATTCTCCCTGATAATGATAATGAAAAGATAATGATCTAGTAGCATGAAGCAAGCCATCCTGTTGAGGCCACTGCCGTGATTGTTGTTAAAAACAATTATTCATTTTACCATTACTCTTTTCATTATCAGCACATGTGGATATGAGTCTGAACAGAAATAAATTGTTCAAGCACTAAAGTTTGCAGTCCAGAGTCCAGTGGGAAGATTACATTGAACACCTATACTGGCTTGAACATCACCTCACTGTCTTTCCCCACATCTTAGGCTCCTAAGAATGTCATTCAAATTGATATCTCAGCAAGATTTACAATACTACTAGTTTCTCGTGAGCTGGAAAAAATGTTTAATAAAATAAATCTCACTAAAGTTATCATTCTTTTTTATGTGGGGACCACTCACTACTTTTGACTAGGTCTTCCAAATTTTCTGTAGTGGAAAATTCATCTCCAGATTCATATGTTAAGTGTTTGGAGGTGATAGCGTTGGGTGGGGACTGAGTCATGTGGAGTCTACTCTCATAAATGGAGAGGTCTCATGAATTAATAAATTAATGGACTGTTGAGGTACTGGCTTTGTTAAAAAAAATAAATGCTGTCTGGCATACTTGCTCCATCTCATTTTGTGATGCTCTTTTGGGTGTCATTGTGTAGCAAACAGGCCTTTGCACCATGTGCCAGGCAGATTCAATGGCCAATGTCTTAGGTGTTCAGCCTCCAGAATTCTGAGCTAAACAAACTTTTATTCTTTGCAAATTACCCAGTTCTAAGTATTTGTTATATTGTGACATAGTAATAGAAAAGAGACTGTTGGGGTTGGTCTTGATTGCTGGAATGATCTAAGAAGTATACCTGCAGTTTTGTCTGTAACTACATTTCCAGAGAGGATAAACTGAAGAGGGAAAATAGACCTCAAAGTGGGCAAAACCTTCCAAACCATGGCCAACATGAAAGGTCAGGAGGAAAAGCAGTGTACATGCACCTGCTTTCACTTACATCTGAGCAAGTGTGTCTACCACTGATGCTGTGATCCTCTACTGACATCAGACTCTCACCTACTAAGTCTTCTAAGGTGGACTAGACACTAGTGGCTCCCTGGGGAACTTTCAGGCTTTCTGCATTGGGTTGAGACAGATGAATTATTCAGCTTTGTGAGCTGAGTAGCTAATATATACTTTGCCTCTTCAATGTGCAGGTGGACATTGTTGGATAACAAATGCCTATTGTATAAGCTAATCTAATAAACTTTATATCTGGTTTGTTGTTTGGGGGCACTTGTTTGTGGGAGAATGTATAAGTTTGGAGCTGTGGCCTAGAGATGTTCCAGAATGCCGTAAGCAGATTTTTAAAATATTTTAAAAATATTTTTATTTTAATTTTTATTAATTACACTTTATTCACTTTGTATCCCCCCAAACTCACCTTCCCTCCCTCTTCTCCACACATGCCCCTCCCCAAGTCTACTGATAGGGGAGGTCTTCCTCTCCTTCTTTATGATCCTACTCTATCAGCTCTCATCCGGAGTGGCTGCATTGTCTTTCTCTGTGGCCTGCTAAGGCTGCTCCCCCATCAGGGGGAGGTGATCAAAGAGCAGGCCAATTGGTTCATGTCAGAGGCAGTCCCTCTTCCCATTACTATGAAACCCACTTGGATACTGAACTGCCATGGGCTACATCTGTGAAGGGATTCTAGGTGTTCTCCTTGCATGGTACTTGGTTGGAGTATCAGTCTCAGGAAAGACCCCTGTGCTCAGATTTTTTGGTTCTGTTGCTCTCCTTGTGGAGCTCCTGTCCTCTCCCTATCTTACTATTTCCCACATCATTCATAAGATTCCGTGCACTCTGCCCAAGAGTTGGCCACAAGACTCAGCATCTGCTTTGATAGTCTGCAGGGCAGAGCCTTTCAGAGGCCCTCTGTGACAGGCTCCTAACTTGTTTCCTGTTTTCTTATTCTTCTGATTTCAATCTACTTTGCCTTTCTGGCTGGGGATTGAGCATTTTAGCCAGAGTCCTCCCTCTTGATTAGTTTCTTTAGTTGTACAGATTTTAGCAGATTTATCCTATGTTATATGTCTATATGAGTGAGTATATACTGTATGTGTCTTTCTGCTTCTGGGATAGCTCACTCAGGATGATCCTTTCTAGTTCCTACCATTTACCTGCAAATTTCATGATTTCCTTGTTTTTTATTGCTGAGTAATATTTCATTGTATAGATGTACCACAATTTCTGTATCCATTCTTCAGTTTAGGGGTGTCTGGTTGTTTCCAGGTTCTGGTTATTACAAATAAAGCTGATATAAACATGGTTAAGCAAATGTCCTT
>CM053758.1:37375025-37393444 GCA_028658305.1 Pachyuromys duprasi | reverse complement strand
GTGTAAGGTGAACTGTAATAAAAAAATGCATGGTACTGGCATAGAAACAGAATGGTGGATCAATGGAACCAAACAGAAGACCCAGAAATAAACCCACACACTTTTGCACGTCTGATCTTTGACAAAGATGCCAAAACCATACAATGGAAAAAAGATAGCATCTTCAACAAATGGTGCTGGTCCAACTGGATGTCTACATGTAGAAAAATCCAAATAGATCCATACGTATCACCCTGGGCAAAACTAAAGTCCAAGTGGATCAAAGACCTCAACAAAAAACCAGACACATTAAATCTGTTAGAAGAAAAAGTGGGGAAGAGCCTTGAACTCATTGGTACAGGAGACAACTTCCTGAACAGAACACCAACAGCACAGGCTCTAAGAGCAACAATCACGAAACTGAAAAGCTTCTGTAAAGCAAAGGACACTGTCATCAAAACAAAACAACTGCCTACAGATTGGGAAAGGATCTTTACCAACCCTATATCTGACAGAGGACTAATATCCAGAATATATAAAGAACTACAGAAGTTTAAAAGCAACAAATCAAGTAATCCAATTAAAAATGGGGTATGGAGCTAAACAGAGAACTCTCCATAGAGGAGTATCGAATGGCAGAGAAACACTTAAAGAAATGCTCAATGTCCTTAGTCATCAGGGAGATGCAAATCGAAACGACCCTGAGATTTCACCGTACACCCATCAGAATGGCCAAGATCAAAAACTCGAGTGTAAGCAGATTTTAATGGATAAGTCTGTTGGGAAGGTAGAAGAATGCTGCAGAGATACAGATATTAACAACAGTGCTCATGAGATTTCAGGGGAACAGGCTTATGCTGGAAACTGTTGTTGCATTGTGTTACACTGTAGCCAACTATCTGACTGTCTTTTCCCACTTGTTAACATTTTAATAAAGCTGAATTTCAAAGTAATGGACTAATTTGTTTGCTACAAGAAATATCGAGACAGAGTAACCTTGGGGCTGTGGAATGGTTGCTTCACATTGACCTTAGCAGGTTTATAGTTAAAGTAAAATTAGAACAAAGAAACAAATAAGAAACATTTGCAGTTTGGTGATGAAAGAACCTTATATAGGTTTAAAGTTTCAAACAAGGTAGGTTCTGACAAAACATCTGTAATGTTAAGAAAATTAGCACCTTTAAAGGACAACCCCACGCTGTGCACTGAGACAAGAGATGAGGTGTCCTGATGGCAGGACCCCATCAAAGACCACAGCTGTGACAGTGCAAACTTGTTAGAAAGAGACCTGAGGTTAATGCTACTGAAAGGGCTCGCTGCCCACAGACAACTGCCCAGAAGAATTTTGATGCAGGCTCAGCTGCCACAGTACTCATGACTGCAGCAGCTCTGCCTGGAGGGGGCCAATGATGTCACTAGTAGCAACAGAACTTGAAATCATCACCCACACCATGCGGACTTTGTGGGCACGCAAAGGGGAAGAATATGGGAAGAAAACTCTCATCCAAGGGTCCAGAAGGCCTTGAAGTAAGGGAATGTATGGGAGGGTCAGGTTCCCTGATAGCAGACCCTATAAACTTGAAACCTAAGTTTCAAGAGATCAGAGATTTCAGAAATGTGTGCTGTTTACAAAGGAAAACTGACGAAAACAATGATTTTCCTGGCCCAAGAGACAACCTCATGAACAGAGGTGGGTGGGCAAGCTAAGCAAAGAAGATGGAGCATGAATTATACCATCTAGAATTCTAGCTGCTAGGCCGGGGCTGTTTCTATGATGGATTTCTGTCTTGTTTGGGTCCATTCTTTCCTGGCTGATATCATATTGCTTCTTTTTAGAACCAAGTCATTTATTCCATATTCTATGTTATTATATATCAGACATATATGACTTATTTTTTGGTTTTACACAGACTCTTGGCTAAAAGTTTCTTTTTAATCCCTGAAGAAACTTTAGACTTTAGAAGTGTTGGAAATTAAATATCATGGAAAGTTTTAAAGTTGGACTGCCTGTGTTTTACATGATGAGATGGTCATGAATATAGTCATACCCTAGAAAAATTGGTGTTTCTTGCTCCAACAACCTTATTCTCTGTTGGTATAGAAGACGTGGATCCTAGAAGGAAGAATGATATTGTCTCCACTAAATTGAACACTAAGACTTCCCCATGGTTACTCTGGATTTTTCATATCCTTAAGTCAACAGGATAAAGTACGAGTAACAGTAATAGCAAATGTGATTGGTTCAGATGACCTGTCGAAATCGAACTTCTATCATACAACAGAAGTAATATTATATAGGGAATACAAGCAATTTGTAGAGCATTTCTTAGTGTTCCTATGGATTGTAGTTAAGTGCAATGGAAAGCAATCCAATCCAAACAAGATGATAAGGAACATAAATGCGTTGAGTGTTTCTTTTCTGTTTTGTTAAGAATGTTTTTGTAGAGATGGAGAGATGGCTTGGTGGTTAAGAGTACTCTTTCTTGCAGAGAACCCAGGCTCAGTTCCCAACCCCCACAACTCTAGTTCCAGGAGATCCAATTCCCTAAGCTAACTCCCTGAAGTGCCAGGCACATGTGTACTGTACATATACACATGCAGACAAAACACTCACACACATAAAATAAAATGAAGTTTAAAGAGGAGTGCCTTTATGTATATATTAACATATTAAGTATCCATGTTGTATTTCCCTTCTATTTTTTATGTAACATAACATCAACTGACTATTTCAGTATTTTTAAATATATGTTGTCATATTCAAGTTATGGGATATCCAAAGAGTAAATATTCTTCAAAAGGCTTTATCACATATTTTGTGGAAAGAATAAGTGAATTCTCAGTTGTATAGGAGATATCTATATCAAAAGAAGTAGTTCTTACCTTGTTACCATAATTTAGAGGATTTAAGGACCTATTGTCAACTTGACTGTATTTATAATTGTGTAAGACATACCCTGACCGTTCAAGGTATGTCTCTGAGGGTATTTACAGAGAGAATTGCCTGAAGGGGGTCCACCCATAGTGGCCTGACCCCTAGCTCACATATAAAGGGATGCAAGGAAAATGTCACCTGCTGTCCCACCTTGACTTCTTCCTCAGCAAATATATCTGCAGATATCAGCTTTTTCTGCCTTCCAATAAGGGCTGTGTACCAGTGACTCTTCTGGAATCTTCTAGGTCTTCAATGCCTCATTGGAACTTCAAAGGCATCCATCTCATGGGCTGAGCACCTACCAGGTTCTGAGGCTCTCCACTATGCAGCTAACCATTGTTTGACTGCTCACTATCTATTCTGTAAATTTACCTGGTCCTCCACAGAGCCTTAAATATTACATAGACTAAGACACAATTCTTAGTCCTCAAGTAGGTCCCACAGCCATTTTGTCCAAGCTCACACCTGGACAACCAGCACCTTGTAGAGGAACAAGTTTCTAGGGTAGGAATGACTGTCTCCAAGAGCCATAGTCTCTCTGCCTCTTAGCCCAACTTATCCAGAAGTCTTCACATACGGGGTGGCAGAAGCACATTACTGTGCTTAAACCAAGTTGCAGTTTCATGACTCAATACCAAATCAAACTCATTTTGGCAGGACCATTTCACATGGACCCCTTGCTTCCATTCCCCTCCCTTCTGTGCTTGAAAAGTGCACATGGGCCATATAAACAAACACACAGGCAAACAAGACCAAGACTGAAGTTAGCCTCTCTGGAATAGATTTTCTTTTGTATACAACAGCTGTGCTCTGGACAACACTGGGCCCATCATTATGAGGTTTTCCTGGGAGGTGCTTATACAGGAAACACCTACTTCTAGGGTGTCCTAGGCATCATTATCTTGGTCTTACTTTTCACTATTATTCCGAGTCCTTGCCGGCATCTTTTTCTATGCACTTATCAGCTTAAGATTGTCAGTACACAGTAAGATTTTCAGAACACAAAATCATGAAGTGTCCAGCAAGTTTATGAACATTTCTAGCCACTAACTCAATCTGTATTGTTCAGAATATGATAAAGCTAATCTTAGCAACAAATGTGCCTGACCTGAGCTCATATCACCTATACCAAAGTTTCTTATCATCAAATCATGAATATCCAAGTGTTCAGCAGCAAGCACTGTTCCTTTTTTCATTAAATACATTTAAGAACCTGATAGAGATATATTTTAAATGATTCTTTTTAATATTTAAAGTACCTGAAAAATTCCATGAAAGAGAATCCATACCCGTGCTGCTCTGCAATTCCTGCACAGACAACATTTGCGGATGCGCCAATCAGTGTCCCGTTACCTGAAATCAGAAATTTAAAGACAAAATAACAGCCCAGCTTATCTTGAAAGTTAGTTTCTGCTCTTTTCTTCTGTTCAGAGGCTGTGATGTGATGATTACAGTCATCATCGAAGTCAATGCTTTGCAAATGTCTGGAAATAAAACACAGTGCCAACCGGAAAGCAAGTTATCTGTCTGTAAATAGCATGATTCCTTCACAGATAGGGTTATCACTGCTCTATATGATGCTAAGGAGAATTGAGAAGGCCCCTGTTAGAATCAAGTAAAATGCATCTTTTAGAAAAAAATGCAAGCAAAGCTAAGAGCCACAGGTTGGCAATGTGTATCCTTTTTAAACAGACATGAACCATGGGGCTCTAGGCTCAGCCAGCTCCTAGGAAACTCTTTCAGGAGATGAAAAGGGGTTGGAAATATTGGTGTTTTGTTCACTGATGGGCATTTTCTTCACATAGGTATTTTCTTGAGTTAGCTTTCTTTGTTCACACTTTTTCATAAAAAAGGACACGCTGTGCACACAGAAACATAAGCCAGTCCTCGGAGTCTCAGTAAGGAAGAAAACCAAGGCTCTCCAATTGGATTATTCTTTCCACCCCTTCTCGTGCCCCACACATAGCTATTAGTTTATGAAAGACTTATACAGACAAGCCCAGGTGCCTCTTCTTTCTCCCTAATTGAAGCCATCAGTATTCAATTTCAGAACCCCATGCTTCACCACCTTGGTTCCGGTCTGACATCAGTGCCTAAACAGTAAAGAAAAGATTCCTTCCCCTGAGGCTTAGTGAGTGGATAG
Source organism: Pachyuromys duprasi (assembly GCA_028658305.1). Taxonomy (NCBI): domain Eukaryota; kingdom Metazoa; phylum Chordata; class Mammalia; order Rodentia; family Muridae; genus Pachyuromys; species Pachyuromys duprasi. The sequence continues at coordinate 37,388,387 of CM053758.1, read as the reverse complement.
CCCTGCTCTGGAGCTGCTATGGTGTGTGTGCAAGAGAAAATGATGCTCCTGAGACTAGAAACATCAAAACAGAGAGATGGAAGAATTCCAGTCTCCTCATGAAGAGAACAATGTCAGAGAGACTGAAAAGCTTGTCACGGTGTCAGACATGAGAGGTACCAAGCCCTGAATCCAGCCTTCTGATTCCAGAGCAGTGGTTCTCAACCTGTGGGCCATAACCCCCTTGGGAGTTGAACAACTCTTTCATGGGGTCACCTAATCAGTAAACATGGGTATTTACATTATGACACATAACAGTACCAAAATTACAGTCATGAAGTAGCAATGGAAATAATTTTATGATTGATGTAATCACAACATGAGGAACTGTATTAAAAGGTTGCGGCGTTAGGAAGGTTGAAAACCACTAGGCTAGAGCAACTCTAAAAAGGAGCTGAAGGGTGTCTAAGGTTCTCTGTAGATAGACACAGAGCTTCTGAAGGGTTTGGAAGAGGTAGCAACATACAAGTCATGGTTTTGCTGGCCCAGACCATCTCCTATAGGTATCATCCTTAGACGTATCTTGCTCTATCATCTGTCTGTCTATCTGGTTCTGTCTGGACCTAGAGACCTGACAAATAAGGTTCTTCATCCTTGCCAAATGTGATAATTAGTCTTAATTATTAACCTTACAATACAAAAACTCACCAGGTCGATAGCCTTCTTAATGTATGTGGGATATTATATTGATTGCTAATTGAGGAAGGAAGCTCTGCCTGCTATGAGTACCACTAATCCCTGACTGGGATCCTGGGTGATGTAAGTAGAAAGGAGAGCTGAGTAGCAGCATCCATGGCTCTCTGCTTCCTGACTGCCGACAGAATCTGACCAGATCCTATGTCTTAGGGTATCTATTCCTATGATGAAACATCATAACCAAAAGCAATTTGGGGAGGAAAGGGATTATTTGGCTTACACTTCTACATTATGGAAAGTCAGGGCAGGAACCTGGAGGGAGGAGCTGATGCAGAAACTATGGAGGGGTGATTCCTCCCCATGGCTTGCTCAGCATGCTTTCTATTGAACTCAGGACCACTGGCCCAGGGATGGCACAACCCACAATGAGCTAGGCCCTCCACAAAAATCATTAATTAAGAAAATGCCCTACAGGCTTGCCTATAGCTCTATCTTATAGAGGCATTTTCTCAAGTGAGGCTCCATGTTCACTGATGACATTAGCCCATGTCAAGTAAACATAAAAACTAGCTAGCACAGCCTGGCTTGGTGGCACAACCAACTGTTATCTCAGCATTCAGGGAGGCAGAGGCAGGCAAATCTCTGTGAGTTCAAGGGCAGCCTGGTCTATAAAGTGAGTCCAGTACAGCCAAGGAAAAACTAGCCAGCACACATTACAAATTCCTGGTACCTTGATTGCCTGCTATGGTTGAACAGCGAACAAGAACACACCTCTCTTCTACTGAGTTGCCTTTGTCAGGATCCTTTTGCACAGCAACAGAAGGAGAAACCAAGGTAGTCAGATAAGTAAAATATGTTTAACTTTCAAACTATCTAGTCCGTGTTCACCAGTTCACATGGCAAATTACATTTCCAAAGTTGATTGAAAACCTCTACTTAAAGTGTTCTTTAAATTGCTAAACCTGGGGTTAACAAATTTACTCTGCTTCCTTTGGAGTTTCAGTTTGAAATGATGAAATGAGATGTGGAGATGGGGGTTGTTACATCATGAATAAGGTGTGCTGTGAACTTATCTAGTAACACTGAATGGTACACTTCACTGTTGTTAGAAGGCTAAATTTTATGTTAAGGCATGTTGTATCACAAATCCTGAGCCAGAGAGAGATGGGACTCAGCAGAATTTTTGTACAATTAACACCTAGCATAAGTAAGTGATTAGTGTGCCAGGAATAAGCACTTTCCAAGGCCAGAGCTACTGTTTAAAACTTCTCAGTGCCAATAAAACTTCACTGGTTCATAATGCTGCATATCTGCTTCCCAAATGTGCTCAGTATGTAGCCTACATTAGCTTACTAGTCTATTATTAATCCGTGATAGCGTCTCTCCTGGAAACCCCCCTTCCAAGTTTACCCTCAAGAGATGAGCCCAGGAGGCCTCTTGCTCTTTAAGATCATGCTCAAAATCCTCTTCCTTTAGACACCTTCTTTGACTATTCTTTTGCTCCATTGCACTCTCTCTCTTCCCCTGGCATCCTTCATATCCTTAAGGCCTCCTGCCATGGGAGAATGTACCCACTGTTATAATTGTAGTGACTGGCTCCCCACCCCAGGGCACAATGCCAGGTTATTATAGCAAGTAGTTCATACAATTGAATTTTTTTAATCCCATTTAAGGGATGAATTTGCAAATGTCTTTGGATCTTGTTTCCATCGCTGGTGTTAAGTGTACCTATGGAAGAAACTTTGTTGTTGTTTTCAGTGTTTTCAGGAGCTGTTTCTCTGATGGAACGAATTTAATGTATTCTGCACTTTTACAAGAATGTCAGCCTCAGTCACAGCAGTAGATAAATTAGTTGTCTCCCGAAGTCACAGATGCATCGATGGCTGATGTTAATCCCCCTCCACAAATGAGCAGACAAATGAACCAGAAAGTTATCGATTTAATAGTCAGATAAGTCAAAGAACACAGAAAGGTAGATTATCTGGAGGCAATAAGAATGTTAAATATCTCTGGTGTGTTTATCTAAGATTCTCCACAATCCACTTGTGAGCCCACAGGTGATTAAGCTGTCTAAATATAAAAACTCTAGCCTGGCTCTCCTCTAGACAGCTATAGCCAAAACCCTTGTGCATTACCCAGGGGTCAATTTCATCTGAGAGTCTCTAACTCACAGTGTGGTTTCTTTAGACTCCATCCCCAGCACTTGATTTCAACCTTTTATTGCCCTCTTCCTTTTAGGTAGAGTCCCTCCTCACCCATGTGTTGCTTGGGGCCGTGGAACCCAGAGAAGAAGGCCAGAGAAAGAGAGAATGTTTACTACAGAGTCTTCTGATTCAGACAGTGTGGTGCGTATAGGTGCAGGGTGGGATCATGTTAGCTTTGAACTAACAATAGTGATTGTCATAAGATCATGGGCCCTGCATTGTGAGAATGTATAGTGAACAAGTGAAATCATGAGTGGCTGTGTTGTTGATGTGAGCACCAATGCCTCAGCCACAAGGGGGTGGTAAAGCCTTCCCCAGGTAGGGCTCAAAGGATGGTAAAGTCTTCCTCTGTTAGGAGTGTGAATGATGACAGTACTTAAAGAAACTGCTCATCCCCCAACCCCGGATGTTTACAGGTAAAGACTGCTTCCTGAAGAGAGACAGCTCTATTTCCCACATCTTGGCCATAAGTCTCAGCATCTGCTTTGATAGTCAGCATCTGCTTTGATAGTCTGTAGGGCAGAGCCTTTCAGAGGCCCTCTGTGACAGGCTCCTAACTTGTTTCCTGTTTTCTTCTTCTTCTTATGTCCATCTGCTTTGCCTTTCTGGTTGGGGATTGAGCATTTTAGCCAGAGTCCTCCCTCTTGATTAGTTTCTTTAGGTGTACAAATTTTAGTAGGTTCATGCTATTTTATATGTCTATATGAGTGAATATATACCATGTGTGTCTTTCTGCTTCTGGGATAGCTCACTCAGGATGATCCTTTCCAGTTCCTACCATTTACCTGCAAATTTCATGATATCCTTGTCTTTTATTGCTGAGTAATGTTCCATTGTGTAGATGTACCACAATTTCTGTATCCATTCCTCGGTTGAGGGGGTTGTTTCCAGGTTCTGGCTATTACAAATAAAGCTGCTACAAACATGGTTGAGCTCCACAAGAAGAGCAACAGAACGAAAAAATCTGAGCATAAGGGTCTTTCCTGAGACTGATACTCCAACCATGCAAGGAGAAAACCTAGAACCCCAGCACAGATGTAGCCCATGGCAGTTCAGTATCCAAGTGGGTTCCATAGTAATGGGAAGAGGGACTGCCTCTGACATGAACTGATTGGCCTGCTCTTTGATCACCTCACCCCGACTGGGGAGCAGCCTTACCAGGCTACACAGGAAGACAATGTAGCCACTCCGGATGAGAGCTGATAGAGTAGGATCAGAAAGAAGGAGAGGAAGACCTCCCCTATCAGTAGACTTGGGGAGGGAAGGTGGGATTGGGAAGGGAGGAGGGAGGGGTTTATGGGGGGGATACAAAGTGAATAAAGTGTAATTAATAAAAATTAATTAATTAATTAATTAATTAATTAAGAGAGATAGCTCCTACCAAGATTAGCTAAACCTATCTCCTTGGTCAGATGTATGACATAACCTCACCTCCCTGTTAAACTGCATATAATAAACTCCGCACTTCCCAGGTACTGTGACTTCTTTGAGAGCCCACACCACCTGATTCCAATTTTTTTTCTGTACGTCTGTATCTTTACTTTTTCTTCATTCCCTTACTGCCCCTAATTAGGGTTCCAGGATCAAAGCCATGAAAGAAGATGGCAAAACTGACAGGCTTCACGAAGGAACTGATGAGTTCTGATTGTTCAGATTTTGAAATCAGGAAGTCATCAGGGTTCTCTTCAATTTACTTTTGATTTGTTAACTATCACGCCTTGCTTTTTCTGAACCACAGGGTCAGTGTGGTCTTCCATAGTGCAGTCAGTATCCCTTACCTCCCAGGCAGGCACCAAGCGCCAGGGCATACATGAGTGGCAGGGCCGGCAAACTAATTTCAGGATCTTGGCTCAGGTTCAGGAGTACAGGGATCTGCAGAAGAAAGGGAAATGGTGGCCACATATCATATAAACTTACAGGAGATACACACTGTGACTGACTTACATAGTAGAAAAAGCCTTCTTTGGAGGACTGAAGAGATAACCCAGCAGTTAAAAACACTGCCTGCTTTTGCAAAGGACCTAAGGTCAATTCCCAGTATCCATATGGAGGCTTACAATCAGCCCCTTAAGGGTCTGGCCTCTGAAGGTATAAAGAATAGACATGTCTTTCACACAAAATAAAACTAAAAGAAAAAATTCTTAAGACCCTTACATGTATTATAGTTTACTATTACTATTAATAGCATGCACATGTGTGTGTATGTATGTATGTATGATGGTGTGTTAGTATCACAGCACAAGTGTTGAAGGCCAACCTTGTAGATTGGAGTCAGTTCTTTCCTTCCAACTTCACATGTCTCTCTGGGGATAAAACTCAGGTTGTCAGGCTTACATTCTTGGGTGGCAAATGCCTTTACCCATTAAGCTATCTCACTGGCCATCAGAGATATTTTTAAATAGCCAAACTGTTAAAAAATAAATATTTTTAAAGGAGCACAAAATTCATGGAAGAAAACCAAAGCAGACTTTGGCATGCACAAAACTTTGTGTTTGTGCCCATCTGTCTGTATATGGTACAAGCCAGATGCACAGCCACGTTTCCTCACTTGAGGCTGCTTCTGTGGGTCACAATGGATGAAGTCAGGTCAAATTTCGTGTGGTACCTAAGAACCATGCATTCAGTGTTTATGAAACCCTGCCAGCGTCATGCTGTTCATGAAGCGCCATCTCAGTCCACACTAAATCGCTCCTCAAATGCACTTCAGTTGACAGGTTCAGGAGGCTGGTGAGATGGCTCAGACGGTATTAGGGCTTGGTAACAAATCTGATGACCTGAGTTTGTTTCCCAGAACCCACACTTTAGGAAAGAATTGACTCCTGCAAGTTGACCCGTGACCACACACACACACCGTCATACTGACACACATATATACAAATATGTTTTAAAAAATCAATAAATCATGAAAGTGGGCATGAGAAGATACAATAATGGTATATTTTACAACCAAAACATTAAAATAGTTCTCCGCTAAAAAGCTGCACCTGAGAAAGCTGCCTCTCACCAGGGCCCTCCCGAGTCAGCCTAGACCTGTGGCGTTTGTGCTAGGACACGTAACAGAGTTTACAATGAGAATGTTAATTTCCAAAGAGTCATACCAATATCCATGGCCTTCTTCTAAGAGAAAAACTTTGCATTATTGTAACCAATAAAGCATGTAGGGTTGTGATATTTCTGTTAGAAATGTATGTTGTTGCCATTGTTGTTTTGAACATATCTCATTAAGTCTCTCTGGGTGTTTTTAAAACTGACTGCTGTCCTGTGTGTTTGAGATATACTGTGATTATCCATTTCTAGGAATCTTGGTCCCTTACATATACCACAATGGTTTTCAAAGTGTGTGGGCCTAAATCTGGCTTTATGGCTGTGAGTCTGTGTGTCAAAAGAGAGAAAGAAAAAGAAAGAGAGAGAGAGAGAGAGAGAAAGCCCAGCAATGTCCCTCCAACACCACCTTTCCTGGCCAGAGGACTCACTGATCATCTACTCATTGGGGAAGGCCTGAAACCCACATTGCCAAGTTAGTGGAGGAGACACTGTGGCTTTGCTCCTCACGTTCCTACTCCTCTAGGGATAGCCTTACTTAGTTCTCTTAAGTGGCATATTGAGATTCAATCCAGATCCTCCCCCTGCAGAAACACAGCCATGAATCCCCATAACTGCTGTGTTATTAGCCTAATTGCAGTCCACTGGACCTGGCTCAGCTCTCTATATTATTTTCTTTCTGAACGTTTTAGAAAAGAAAAAAGCTACAACCAAAAATGGCATCATGCAAGAAACAAAAAGTAAAAGCTGATGTCTTGACAAAAGTGAAAGCTTTTGACTTGTATCATCTCGGAGGTTTTTTTGCCTTTCTCTCTCTACTCCAGCTATTACAGCCAACAACAACAGTTGTTTTGAATGCCTCTTTATTGGGCCTGGAAAGAAACCTGGTGTGATAAAGATGATGCTAAAGAACACGATAACCTTCAAAAATTTACTTTCTCACATTTTGGCTAAATGGCAATTCATATAACTATGTGTATCCAAGAAATCAATTTTTAAAAACTACAAAATGGTGGTATAAATTACCATCATTTGACTTGGCACAGGATAAAAATGATAATATTTTAAATCTGAAAGTTGCCACAAAAATCTTTCCTGTTAAAGCCAAGGAGTTTGAAAAGAAAAGGCTTCAACAAAGGAAGATAATCTGAGAATGCTCTCGTCCTTAGCAGTGAATTTTAGGTTCCCAGCGTAGCCTTGAGGGCAGTGGACAGAGACCTCGGAATCCTCTGCTAGGGGGCTGCCCTCAGGTCCCCACAAGCTCTTGTCAACTGCGGACAGGAAGAGAGGAAAAGAAAAGGCAGGTGAGCGTGAAAGGGACTCCCAGGCATGGGAAGGTGTGTTCAAATACTGAAATGTCTGGACATTAAGAATCCTATATCTTCTATTGCCCCAGCCATTCAGCTTTCCCTTCACCTCGGACAAGCAAGGGGCTAATACTGGCTTGGAGTGAGGAACAGGGGGCCTCACACTGCCCGCCTCAGATGCTCCATGGCTATCTTCTTTGCATTAGGTATTAGTAGTGATAAATATTGCTTAATATTTCAGTTAACAATACGCAGTGACTGGAAGGGCCCGAGACAGAGGGCTAGCCACCGTTCTTGTCTACAACCCTAACCGAGAAATACTCAGAAGTGAAAAAAGTCAGAAAGATTTTACTTCAGTTTTTAAAAATTAGCTACAATAGCTAGACATGGTGATAGACACCTTTAATCCCAGCATTCAAAAGGCAGACTCAAGAGTTCAAGGCTAGCCTGGTCTACATAGTGAGTTCCAGGCCCAGGGCAACGATACAAAGCCTAGTATCAAAAATAAAAAATAAAATAAATATAAAAAATAGCTAAAAACAAACATAATCCATCCCAAACCCCTGGAATGTGAATGTTTTCCATGATCTACACTGCTCAGATCAGAATGTTCCTGAAGTCTTATCCAGCCATCACGGAAAACTAAATTCATCTACTGACTGATTCTTTTTCCTCTAGGCATGAATAAAATTTCCATGGTGTTATCCTACCAGTTTTGAGCTAAATCTCTGAACCCCCTCCCTCTCAATGACACAGCATTCCTTCCTGACCTCAGAAAGAGGAGATATACCACTGACAAACATGAGCTGCAATTTGTAAACAGTTAACATGATGAATGCAGGTATGCTTCTGAGACCCAACACAAAGAAGAGACAGGGCACATTTGTACTGATGGTCCTTCCAAACAGCAGCTGTCTCTGCCAGCTCTTTGGTCCTTTGTGAGTTTCCGTAGTGTTCTGCTAGATGCAGAGGGCCCCACAGCAGCATAGAGTGAAGGTGCTTCCAGAGAGAAGGACCTCTCTGCAAACAGGACACCTGGTGCCCCTTACATCACTGATCAGCCAGTGGGTCAGAGCCAAATCAGTGAAGAAAACTGCCAAATATGAATTCAGAGGGAGAGTCACGTCACACATCTGGGCTTGGACAGTGGAGGCTAGAGAGAAAGAAATCCAGGAAGCAGCCCCTGATGCCCAGGGGCATGGACTCTAGCTTGCCAAAGCTGCTCCAAGGGAAGGTTCTGCTAGGGGTAGGTAAACACTTAGAGGATAAAAGAAGGAGGGGACAGATTCTCAAACCCTGATCTTTTAATAAGCAATGGCAGGTAGCTTATCACTGAGTGTAGGGTGAAAATAAAGCCCAAAACAGTAATAGGCAGCTGGGCTATTTCCACCTAACTGGCCCTGGGGGACACACACACTCTGCAACTGCACTACTAGAGCTCAGGCTGTCCGTGTCTAGAAATGAGCTCAAGCTCAACTATGGAAGGATTTCTAGTGCTTAGAAAAAAAGCCAGCATTCCTTAGAAACTTGTGAAGTTGGTTCCCAGCTTCCAGAAGGAGTCATTCCCGTTACCTCTGGCAGAGCGGACATGTGACTACCTATGGTACCTAGCAGCATATCAAAGCCCATGCTGGTCTCCAGGCTCCCTCAGTGTCACAGCACCTGTTATTTATTTCAAAGTCCATGATAGTGCCCTGCCCTTCCCTCCCGCAGATATTCGTCTTCCTGATGATCCGCAGGATTTCTCCACCCACTCCACCTCTGTCTCTATTCCCTCTCTTGCTATTCTCTTTCACTCTTCATGTTCTTGTTTGCTCACTCTCTCCTGCTGTCTCTCTACCCTCCTGCTCTCTTCTTATTCTTTCTCATTCTCTGCCCCCTTCTGTCTGCTCCATCTCTGTTTCTTGTTCATCACTATAGCCACTATTCTCTCCCACTCTCTGCCTCTGTAGAGCTTGCCATATCCAGTCTGTTTCCTCTGGAGTCCTCTAGATGCCTCTGGATATTTTCTCTCTTACTAACAATAAACAAAACAAAACAAACAAAACGACAACAACAACAACAACAACAAAAACCTTACCCTAATAATGGAGTGGTCCTGCTGGCCGTCTCTTTACTGCCCCTTCCTCCACTCCCACTCCTTATTCCTATACCCCACCCCCTTGCATACACCTGGTACACAGTGAACCACTGTTTCACTTTTCACACATGGTGCTAAAACCACAGGAGCAAAAAGGCTTCTGCATGGCACCTGCCATAGAACTCTACAAGCACAGGCCCAGTATTCCCAATCTTCATCAGCAATCATGCATGTGCAGAGGCCAGGATAGAGAAAAGAAGAACTAAGTGAGAGAGGGCTGTTACCAGAAGCAAAACCAGCAAAGCAAAGGAGATTCTAGCAGCCTGGGTAAAGAGAGGCACCCTACCTCCACTTACAGAATGGCATGTCTCAGGATAGGGAAGGCCCAGCAAGAGGGACAGGCGGAGATGGAGTCTGTGACACTGGACAACACAGTAAGCACTAACAGTGCCTGAAGGGTGGAGAGTGGACAGGAGCTAAGCAAAGTGTTACTTTAGGAAAAGCAACCTACTGTGATTATTTCACATTTTTATCTATTTATACCAGGCATGACTCCTTTTTCAACATGAATATGCTTGAGTTTCCCTAATAAAATCCCTGCCTTCTTTGCTTAAGGAGACTGGTGGTCTGGGAATTACCCCAGTACTCTTCTTACTTGGACAAGTAACAAACCTTGCTTCACTCGTTTATTGCCTTGTGTGCTTACTGATTTTGTATTCATCCAAGGGTGAACTCACTGTGCCCTGCTACAGATTAAAATACTAATGCTGTTTTATATGCATTACATATAAAGTGGTCCTCACTAAAATACTGTGAATAAAGTTGGTACCTGCTAAGGTGATCTACATGAAAAATTTCTTAAAAAGTTATTTATATGCGGTCTTTAAAAAGAGAAAAGAAACTACAAAGAATTTTGAAGAATTTTGTTTAATTTTTTATTTTAATGCAAGCAAATGTTCATTATATCTGCGCATCACGTGCATTCCTGGTGCCCTTGAAGTCCTGAAGATATTGTTGGGTCCCTAGGATTAGAGTTACAGGTGACTGTGAGTTACTATGTGGATGTCGGTACTCTTCAACTGCTGACCCACCTCTCCAGCCCAAGAAACAACATTTTAAAAGAGCAAAAATAAAGGACTGGAACAAGCTACAGAAAAGTCTTGAAGAAAAGATAGAAACCTCCCACAAAATAAAAGAAATATACCACATGAACAGTAAATCTGTGATGCCCACACAACTGTAAAGCAAACAACAAAACACTATGTTGGAGAGTGCAAAAGTTCAAACCACAACAAGACCTGCTCTATTAAGACATGGTGAGTAGAAAAGCAAGGAAGGCTCCACATAAGATCTAACTACACCATCACATGCCCACATATATAGATGTATGCAGAACTCTGCTCCTAAGTACATGAAGAAAATTGAATGTTTTATTGCCTTTGTTTCAGCACTTTCTATTTGTTTTACTTTCAAGAAAGAAAACACTACAGATAAATGGTCTTACTTCTTCAGTACAACTTTTATCTTCCCACCTCCTCAGACTTTGAGTATGTAGTGGTTAGAATGAGAATGGCACCCATAGGCTCATATATTAGAATACTTTGTTGCCAGTTGGTGCATCTGTTTGGGAAGGATTTAGGAGGTGTGGCCTTGTTGGAAAAGTATGTCACTGGGAACAGGCTTTGAGGCTTCAAAAGATTCATGCAATTCCTGGTGCTTTTAATGTACCTTATGATGGTAAATCAAGAGATGAACTCTCAACTGTTCCTTTACCCTGCCATCATGAACTCTAACCCTCTGAAATATTAAGCCAAAGTAAATGCTTTCTTTTATAAGTTGCCTTGGTCATGGTATTTCATCACAGGAAAAAAAAAACGTCATCAAGACAGAGTATCATCTTCTTCAGTAGCACACTGTGGAAGGGACTTGATATATGTGTGTCAGCTTGGAGGGAAATAATACACCAAGTTGTTGAATGACAGTATTCCTGGGGAGGTATAAGCAGACATGTATTCACCCCAAATAGGAAACCAACAACAGATGAAAGTATATAACCAAAGTCCAATTTGGTGAGCCAGTGGTTTTGGCTGGGGTAACTTACAGCAGTATGGAAGATGGTTCCTTATAGGAACAGAAGTGAAAGCTCAGGCGGTGACAGTTGGAGAAATGAGTACTGACTTAAAGAATGTCATGTAATGATCCCCACCAATGGATGCTTTTGTGATCCATCAGCTACCAAGAGTCATTCAATAACAACAAATGAGTCATATTCAAACAAAATAATCTATGTTTCCACTATGGAACACCTTCAGTTCACTTCCAGTAATATTTTTGGTCTAAAGATGTTAAAGATTCCCCAGAAGGGAATGAAGGTGCTGAAGGTTCCCCTTGACAATTCTATCTATTTCAAATTCTTGTTGCTAGTTTATTGTGCCTACAGATGAACATGATGATTTTTAACTGATTTTTATCTCTACAGTGTCTGAAAAGAAAATCACCTATCAATCTTAATTGTTAATTAGAGATTCTTTGGAATTATCTAATATACAGATTAATAGTCACTAAAGTTTAATGTCTCCATTTTCAGTCCTTTCTCCTTGCTTTTCTTGCTTTGTTGCACAATTTCTGACTAGTAAGACATGTTCATAGATAACATTGTCTTGTTTATTAGGAGAAAACACTTAATGTTTCACACCTAAGCATACAGCTTATTCCAAATTTTACAGATTCTCAGGATTCCTTAAATGTACCATTCTGGATTCCTAAAGATCTCATATGTTCTGTTCCAGATGTGACCACTGGAATAACAGCCATGAGTTAGTTCAAAATTTTCAAACACACATGTTGAAACAAGAACCGCACTGGAGGATCCAAGATGGCTGCCATGAGAGGACAATGTGTCTGAGGAGTAGGACAGCAGAAACAATGCAGCAACCAGGAGACTGAACTCTGGGACCTAAAACACCAGCATTTGTGATTGCCAGGTGAGCAAAACTCCTACGGTGAGAAAATCAAGTGTGAAAATCCTAGGAACACCCAGTTATTCCCCGGAAAATTCTCCGGGTAACCAGTGGCACATAGATCTGATCTGAGCAAGCAGATGCGCTGGGCACCAACGGCCGCCATACTAGACTGGATCACACAGTCCCCGGGGCAGACTGAGGAGGACCCAGGTACCATTTTGACTGACCTGCACACTGCGCGCACACACTGCTCGGATCCACCAGCAAAAACCTCAGTCCATGTGTGAGTCTGCGGGCCAGTCTGGGAAAGACCCGGGTTCTGCTTCAACCCGCGGGCTTACGGCAGGAACACACCTACTCCTGCGGAACCACCTCAGACTGAGAGGGACTGGGGGGGAGGGGGGGAGGGGACCGTTTTTTGACCAGACTGCACACTGCAGGCGCACACTGCTTGGGTCCGCCAGCGACCACCTTGTTCCGTGTGTGTTTCCACGGACCAGACAGACAAGACCTCGGACACCATTTCACACAGGCCTGCATACAGCAGGTGTACAGTGCTCGGCAATGCCTGCAACCAATCGAGACCCCCTGTGTGTGCCCCAAATGTCATCTCAGACCATGGTGTACAGCCCCTGGCCTAGAAGGAGGCACCAAGTCTCCAGTCCAGAGGAGAACCCTTAGCAGCAAGCACAGGACTGAGCGCACAACCCCCAGCTGACATCTCATACCGGGACACTCAGCCTCTAGCACAGACTGAGGAGCAAAGCCTCCAGACCAGAGGGGTGACCAGCCTGCAGTGCTCACAGCTTCTAGCACAGAGCACGAAGCCAGGCACACAGAGCCCACAACAGAGTGCAATTGAGACAACAACACACACTAAGAAACCACTGGAACTCCCTGATCTTCTAGAAGATTACTCCTGACACAAGAGATTGACAGTTCCAGACTGAAGTTCAGCCTAAAAGCACAAACAGCTCCTTGATTATATATAAACAAATGCCCAGAAATCGGCGAAAGAACTCACCCAACAAAAATCAGGACACCATGGCCCCACCAGAAACACCCAAAAGCAGTGGAGATTTTAATTCAGC
>CM053758.1:37351591-37374525 GCA_028658305.1 Pachyuromys duprasi | reverse complement strand
GGAGGCTACACCTGGGATGCAAAGTACCTAACCTGTGATTGATATAAAAATAAATAAATCAATAAAAAAAACAAAGTACCTAACCTGTGATTGAGATAAAAATAAATAAATTTAAAAAAATTTAAAAAAAAAAAGAACTGCACTGGTTCACTAGAGGATAAAACTTAGCAGAAAATGAATTCCACGCTGAGAACGAGGTCCATACAATGTGCGTAAAGGAAGAAGGGGCTATTAGCCTGGATAGCCCTCTCCTCGCATTGCCAGCTTTCCTGTACTCATCCTTGTTCCCAGAAGACTATGTCAAAATACATGGGCTATCTGTAGGGGATGGAGGGACCCCTTGAAGCCCCAAGAAAAACAGGGAGAACTCCCCCATCAGCATCCTGTTGGTGGAACACACAACCTTCAGTCCTAAACTGAGTATTCTTGGACCCTGAGCTGTTTGTGGCATGAAGTCTCTATTCTTACTTTTGCTTTTCACACCAGGATTCATGGTTCCTGCCCTAAGCCAAACAACTTACATTTGCTTTTCACACCAGGATTCACAGTTCCTGCCCTAAGCCAAACAATCAATGACACAGGAGTTGTCCTAGGGATGGGGGGTCTTGGTATTGGCTGTGAGTTAGATTCAAATGGAAACTTAAATCCTTGCACAGGCCAAGTACCAGAAGCCATGCAGGCTGTTCAGAATAAATAACTTCTGCATTTGAAGATAATAAAGGCAACAACTCAGTCTTTTGATGACTTGAAGTTCCTTTGAATAAATGAAACTTTGAGGGGGTAGGAGCTCTCATCTGGGCTCCCCAAACATGTGCTGTGTACTCTAAAAAGCCTGGTCCCCAACCTATCATTGGCCTCTCCATGTTCTATATCAAGCTGTCTAGACTCAGCTCACAATTTTTTCTTAGATATAAAAGCAACAGCTGGTTTCATGTTCTGCTTCTTAGGAAGGAAGAATGAGCCTGTATGGGTACAGACTGAGGTTGGCCCTTCAACCTACAAGAATACACCACTTACCATTGTGGCAGTAAATGGGATGTTGTCAATCAAGGACGATGCCAAGGCTGAGACCCACACTATTAGCACAATGGCAGCTGCGAAGCGCTGATCTTCTGGGACCATCTAAAAGGAGCAGATAATGGCCACACTATGCATTAACCACTGCACTGTTAAACCACATACACAGAAAGAATCAAAAGATTGTTAGTCCTTCTTCTGACACACGACAAGACCAAGGTAAGAATAGACATGCACAGCAGAGCCACAGCTATACCAGGAACCTTGGCCATAGTTACAGAGAGTAGCCATTCTTAGTCAAATAGCTCTGTAGGCAGAGGAAAATGTATTTCATACCCACATCCGGTGGCCACACAGATTGGTCCCTCCTGCTTGATGGCCCAGCAGAGTCCTAAGATGGGAATCTCTGCAGCATTCACTTACTATGCACTGCCCCGTTTTAGACATATTTTAACTAAAGGACAAAGCAAGATAGCAAGCATCTATAGTTACATATTCTTTGACAAAGTATCCCCTTCATCCCTATCCAGGCTCCCATCAGTACTTTTGATATAATTAATGTAATGTTTTTTTATTCTTTTAACAAAAAAAAAACAAAGAATAATGGGTAGAACATACTCTCTTAGAATACTTAATGTACCTTTATTAGCAAGGCAGTCTCTTCTCCAACATACTCTACTAAGTGAAGATGTGCCAATGCCTAGAAGAAAAGAAGTGTTTCAAAATGAGACTACAGATTTCTTTTGCCATTCAAAGAAGAATATAAGGTAGGAACAGATTATCCTTGCTCATTAAAGATTGTACTCCTTAACACAATCTGTAAATTGTTTGCTATTATATATACACATGGTGATGCACAGAGGAAAATGTATAATAGCAGAGGCAGAAATTCCTCAATGACTTGTCTCAATGTCTACGGAAAATTTAAATCTGGACAGAAGGCAATTCCTTTATTTTCAGGTCTATATGGAAGATACCAAATTGATTACATACAAAGAAATGTGGATTCATAAAGGACTTTTAAATAAACTGTATTTCCAATGTATTTTTAAAGCTTGAGTTACAAAAAAAAAAAAAATGCAGTTCTTACAACCGTTAAAGCAAGAGAAGGAAAAGTACATCTCGAAAAGCCCATGACCAGCATGAGAGATGTGTCTCCATGAGAACCTGTTTCCAGTGAAATGTAGAAGAGATAAGATGATGGAAGCACAAGAGATTCTGCTCACACCACAGCCTTGGTTTCAGGCAGAGGACACAGCACTGAGATGGGACAGCAACCCAGCTACGCAATTACCTTTTTAATGTGTTTCATTTTCACTGGGATTTACAGTAAAGGAAGATTTATATTAAAATATCAACTTGAATGTGTGTAAATTTAAGTTACAGAATCCTGATCAATATGTACAGTTTCCAGTTTACTTTTGTTTGAAGAGGATAAAGCTGTAACTTTAAACACCACTCTCAATCAACTTAGTTTGTTTTATTTAAAATGGATTCTTCTCATACAGTACACCCTGACCACAGTTTTCCCTCCCTTCCCTCCTCCAAGATCCTTCTACACTCCTTCTTTCCCCCCAGATCCACTCCATCCTTTGGTTCCTTTCAGAAAAGAACAGACCTTCAAGAGATAACAACCAAATGCAACAAAACAAAATACAATAAGACAAGGCAAAAGCCCTCATATTGAGGCTGGTTAAGGCAACCCAAAAGGAGAAAAAAGGGCAGGCAAGAGTCAGAGACATACCCTCTCTCTCTTTTGGGTCCTTACCCTTGTAGCTCAGAGAATCCAGAGGAAGAGGGAGAGGAAAAATTGTAGGAGTCACAGGGGATGGAGGACACCAGGAAGACATGCCCACTGAATCAACTAACCAGAGCTCATATGAGCTTACTGAGACTGAAGCAGCAAGCAAGGGGCCTGGAAGGATCTGCACCAGGCCCTTTGCATCCGTGTCATGCTGTTGTCTTGGGTTTTCTTGGGGGAGGAGGGGGGAATGGAATTAATCAACTTGGTTTTTAACATTAACTAGATCAGAAGGATAATCTACCCATAGCAGGGCTGCTCAGCTCCAGTGTTACCCACATTTGGAGCCTGTCAACCTTATCATCAACTTGACGGGATTTATAATCACCTCAGTGACATTATCACTAAGAATGTCTGTGAAGGTGTTCCAAGCAGATATAATTTAGAAAGGAAAAGCCACCCACTATTCCATGGGCTGGGATCTCAGACTGAATTAAAAAGTAGGAAAAAACAAGTTGAGTACCAGCATTCATATCTCTCTCGCGCGCTTGCGCTCGCTCGCGCTCTCCTAACTGTGGACACAATGTGGCCATTTCTCTCATGTTTCTGCCACCACGTCTAAAGTCACTGCTGCCACTTCCTCCATTACAACACCTTAAATTGTGAAGCAAAAACAAACTCTCCCTTCCTTAAGTTGTTTTTGCCAAGGATTTTGTTAAAATAATGAGAAAAATAATACAGAAGTTTGGTGTGGGGCAGGGGCTGGGACTGTTGTGGTATTCGTTACATTTATTCTCGCTCTAACAACAACAAATTGGCAAAAGTAAAGTAAAAGGGGAGAGCTGATTTGGGTCTGGAGTCTGAGGTATAATCCGTCATGGCAGGCAAAGCATGGCAATAGGAACATGAGGAACTTGGTCACCCTGCAGCCACGCTCAGGAAGTAGAAAAAGATGAATGCCAATGCGTCATTCTATTTTATCTTTAACAACAATTTAGGTCCTCGGTGCATAAAATGGTACTATCCACATTTAGAGTTAGTCTTTCTTCAGTTAAACTGTTCTGAAAATACCATGATGGCCATAGTGTTTCTAAATCTAGCCAAGTTGACAGTGTTGTATTGAGGCATTTCCAAGTGCCTTGTAGAATAATGTCAAACACTTTACAGCTGAGACCAAAGAATCCCTAGAATGCTACAAGCATTGACGGGCCATGCTAGTGGAACTGTGTAATACCAAGATGTCAAAAGCAACAGGGATTGTTGAATGTGCCCATGAGGTTCCAGGGGGAACAAGACTCTACCATGAAATGGGCTGAAGGTCACTTGTGTTTCATTATGGCAAAAAATCTGACAGTTTCTACCTATATCCTGAAAACTTCAATGAAGCTAAATTTAAAGGTAAGAGATTAAGTAGTTGGAGAAATTTCAAGAGCGAAAGCAGCCAGGACTTGGTGGGGTTAACAGTTGCTGCTCTTGGTAGATACACAGTGAAAGAACAGAAATACATGAAAAATGTGCAGCTTAAAGAGGAAGTGAGTCTAAGGGAGTTTAGAGTTGCAGACAAGATGGGTGCAGAAAAAGAGGCTATAATTGTTAAGGGGATGAATAAAATAGCATTAAAGAGAAACCTTTCCCACTACATAGGGACAATAGGAACAGCTCCAACTTGTAAAACTGCAAGTGAATTTGAAAGAAGAAAGCCTGACATTAAAATGCCACTAAACTGGTTCCTTTTTCAGAAAGAACAATTTAGGGAATAGTTTTCCCAAGTTTAACCATTAAGGCACAAAGAGGCTACTATGATAGTGTCAGGTTACCACCTTACATCTTAAGCCAGCAGCAAAACTTGACATCTTGACCCACATGGTGCTTGTTTTACAAATATGCAAAATTCAAGAGTTAAAGACTTGTGGGGCCTTCCATCAAGGTGCAGAAAACATGCTGAGGTCAAGCATTGTGGCTCAGGGTAAGAAAGGCCTTGAAGGGTCTCTAGTGAACTAGTGAGCGATTGAGGTAAAGCCTAAATTATAATGGTGATCCCCAGATACTGAAGTTACCAGAACCAAGGAAAGCTATAGGCATAGAGAGGAGCCAGCCCAAAAGAGAAGTTATGTGTGCAGAACTGCAGAGGCAGAGTTCCTCAAGATGGTTGGAGCCCAAATGATTCTGTCTCAAGGTCCAAGCACCAGAAAAGGAACTGAAGGATGTGGTTCTTTCCTCCCTGTTAGAATGGGAATGTTTACCCTGTGTCTTTGAATATTGTAAGTATATAGCTTGTTACTTTTATTGTTGTTTCTTGGTTGCTTTTGACCTTGTAAAAGCTCACAGTTAAGACCTGACCTGCATCTCAGTAAAGATTGTGCACTTAAACTTTTAGACAATGTTAGAGCTTTAAAACAATGCAGATTCTTAGAGATGCACTAAATACATCTTGTAGCATTTAATGAGCATGAAGATTGGAGACCAAAGTGAAATATTAAAACTTGAAATATTGAATTTGGGTGTCAAGTTGACAAGGGAAAGGCTTATTATAGTTAATCTTCATTGCCAGCTTGACAGGGTTTGGATATAGAAGTCAAAACTCTGAATAAGCTTGTGGAGTGTTTTCAGAGAGATTTTACTAAAAAGTGAAGATCAACCCTCAATAAGAGAGCTAACATCCTGTTGATTAGGTCCCTCACTGAATAAAAAGGAGAAAGTGACATGAGCGTCAGAACCCATCTCTCTTTGATTCTTCACTGTTTACCATGTGACCAGTCCTACACACTGTCATCACAGCTACAACCACCTGTCACCAGAATTTCCCTCCCAGGTTAGATGTTACTTTTAAACTCTGAGCCAAATAGACCACTCCTTCAGTAGGTTGAGTTTCTGAAGTATTGTGACACAGTGAGAAAAGCAGCTAATACAGAGCCAGGTTACTCCTTGCTCTGTGGTGGATTTGTGCTTCGTAAGATGTTGTGGTGTGTCCCCGGCCCTGTACAGTGGGTGATAGTAACACTTCTACCATTTCCATGTGACACCAGAAATGTCTCAGAACACAGGCTGAGTCTCATAGGAGAATAAAATGAGTCCCTGTTACTAGCCAGTAAGCTAGAATAGTCTAGTTTAATTAAACAATAATATACATTTAAAAAACTAAGTGCACCTAAAGCTTTTGTTTTGTTATATGGATCAATTGACTAAGAAAAAAAATCAGGTGTCTAACTTAAAATTTTCTTCCAGATGACACAAAAATATGGCTGTGTATGTATATTTCTTCACAGTATGCAGTGCACATCTTAACATGTAGATTCCTACATGTTATATAAAATCTCAAAACCTATGTGTGTAGTATAAAGAGATAAAATATCAGCAGCAACAGACTTAAACCTCCCACCAAATAACTCCTTTAAAAATACCTGACATTATACTTAAGAAATTATACGGGAAAAATAAATGTTGTATATTATGATAAAAAGTGGTAAATTAGTTAAGTATGTGGTGATTCCATCTACCAAGTATAAAGTTGACAAATAAAACATATTTGGCACTTCTAAAATAAAAGTTTGTGTGTACTTGAAGACTGTGAACATCACTCATCTCCACCAACGACACACAGTAAAGAGAAAAGAGAGTGCTGAAAACCACAGCAGCCCAGAGCCACTGTGCCCAGAGATACACCAGCACAGTAACTCACTGTTGCCACCTGAAGAGCAGCAAACTGCAAAGTGCAGGCTCTTCTGCAATCCAAACAAAGCCTCTAGATACAATTCTTTCTAGCCTTTACTGAATCAGCAAGCAGTATAAATTTTCTGCATGTGAATATTGCCGGTAGCTAAGTAGGCACTGCAAAACTTCAGTGGCAAAGATATAACATTGCCTGGCAGCTTGAGGCAGAGCAGCAGCTAAAGTCAGGAAGAGTGAGCAGCAGTGAACCTGGGGAATGGAACAAGTCATCCTCAGAGAGACTAATGTAGGTTCAAGTCTCAAGACTAAAATCAGTCATGAGATAACAGTCCAGGGCTATCAAAGACAAAAGAAGATGTGGATAAATGGAGAAATAACCAAAACAGGAAAGAACTAACATTTTTCAAATGAGAATTCATAGATATAGTATACAGAATTTTTGTTTCAAGAGACTTAGGGTTGAAGCCTATATCAATTCCAATTGGCCCTGTATCAGTTAAAGAGGAAGGCTGTCTCTAAATCACATGATGCTGCTGAAAATATCGAGTGCACAACTGTGGGAGAGTAAGCTAGACTGTTAAGTAACTCTCAATCAAATCAAATAAGTCAAAGAAGAGACCAAAAATAAAAACATAAGGCTGATAAAATGATAGATTTAAAGGCAGGTGTTTCTGCAGCATCATTACATGTAAATAGGGCGTTTCCAGCCAGGTGTGGTAGCACATGCATTGCAATAATCCTAGTACTTGAGAGGCTTGGGCACAAAGATGACCTGAAGAGCAACCTAGGCTGCATACCAAGTCTGAAACCAGCCTTGGCTACATAAGAGGTTACCCTTAATCTCGTATTTCAATGAAAATAAAATATGTAAGGTAATGAAATAAATGGTAAGGTGAAATAAAACAAAATTAAAATCTCACAAAAATATTTAAGATGGTCATACTGGATTAAAAATAGAAAATTTGCTAAAGGTACCCAAAAATAAATGAGCAGAATAAAAACATGTACCAAAACTATTTTAACAATTGAAAGTTTTATGCTTCTTCTTATTACTTATAAAAAACAAGCAATTCTAAATTATATGTGCCTAGTAACAGAGATTCAGAAGTGTATGAAGCATAAACAAATAAGATGACAAGTCAAAGTAGATAATTCCACAGTCATTTTACAAAACTAACTGAGTAATATAAGTCCAGAAACACAATGTAAACAAAAATAATTAGAATAAATAAGAACACAACGGCTGGAAAAATACCACAGTAGCTGGTAAAGGACTTTCCACCAACACTGACAACCTGAGTTTGATCCCAAGAACCCAAGTGATAAAAAGGGATAACCAACTCCCCCACATTATCCTCTGACCTCCACATGTGCAGTTCACCACAAAATATAAGTGTAATTTTTAAGGGCGTGAACATGATTAAAGTACATGTGAAAGCCTAAAGGATATTGCCAAGTTGAGATTAAAAGGAATTTATGGTCTTAAATACATACATATATATATATATATATATATATATATATATATATACTAAAAAACATAATGAAAATGGAAAGGAAAGCATCAAGAAGTTTTTTTTAAAGAACAATTTAAGCCTTTGAAAGTAAGGAAGAAAAATAACAATTATTATAAGAGTAGAAAATGTTAAAGTAGCAAATTTACAATTGGTAGTTTTACTAAGACTAATTACAGGGAAACTCATAAAGAGAAATAGAATGGCAGAAAAAATGAGCTTGGCATCGGCAAGAAAAGGGGTGTCACTAAATTCAAATGAGAAATGGGTAGGGGTAAATAAACACCCTTCCAAAAAGCCATATGAAAACTTACTTCTGTTACTGTAGAAGCTCCTTAAGTGCACAGACACACAGACACACACACCTATAACTGTAGTTATTATATAATAGAACAATAATGCCCCTATCAGATACCACAAGCTAACTAATAAAATACCAGTGACAGGAATGGGTTTCTTCTTTTGAAATTGTTGGCCACTACAATCCTAAATATAAACAAATACTACAGGCTACTGCCAATGTGCTTGGTTACTCTCCAGAACTTGATTGTTAGACCCCAGCGCTCAAAGGTATAAAGATACCACAAACTTGCATCACTGAACAAGGTGCTATTTCCCTGGTTATCTTCTGGAAGCTTCTTCCACACTAGTCAGTTTGCATAGTGTTGTAAGGTGCCATGCATCCTGTTAGGTTCCCCACATGCTGAAGGGCACGGCTGGTGTACCCTGACCTCCACCTGGAGCCATGCACAGACTCAGCACCCCAGCATGGAGAACAGAGGTAGACATGAAGTCCCACCTCTACCACAGGAGCAATTGGCAATCTGTAGCTGCTGGGAGGAAGTCAGTCTTCTCCGAGAGAGTTCCCACTGGTCAGCTGAGACCACACATCCATGCACATCAGGGCGGCACAAACATGGCTGGAGGGGCCACGAAAATAAAAGAGGACAGAGAGTTGAGTAGGTACAGAAGTGGGGAGTAAATGTGGGAAGAGTTGACGGACAGGGTAAATATGGTCAAATATTCATTTGTAACATTTCTGAGCAAAACTGTAGAAACAAAGTCAGATAAGATATAAAATTATAAGAAAAAAATCTTCAACATTCTTTCTGGTTTCTTTCAAATAACCATCTGATTCATTGCTGTTGGTTGAAAAACATTCTTTTCTCAACTGAATTGCTTTGGCACTCAGGGAGTGGGACCCCTTGAAAGGAGCAAGGCCTGGGGTCCACACCCTTGGGATAATATCTCCTCTCCGGCCCTCCCTGGATCTCTGCTGCAGAAAACCACTTGGCTCTGTACACCCTTGAGCATGTATCTGGAAACCAATAGGAACTGCAACAATCTATCAAAGCAGCACTTTCCTTCTTCAGCTGTTCTCCCAGCTCTTCTGTGGCCATGACAGGAAGGTGATTAAGCACAACCTTGTATCTTCTTCCTAAATTTATTCTTCACTTCTGATAGGGCACCTGCTTGATTGTCGATGTTTGCAAGAACACAGTCTGCAAGTTGCAATTTCTGCTTTTATGCTTCTGTCTCTTTGCCCTTTGCTTCTTTGTACTGCTGTGAGACATTATCTAGAGGACACAGGGATAATGTGGATGTGAACATCTTTTTGTGTAGGATATGAGACTGATTCAGATTGCCCACAGAAGCAAACTATTTGCCTGGTGCAGGCTTTGAGAGAGACCCTTTGCCAGCAGCAGATAGTTAAAATCTGAGGACTCTGGAGAGAGAATAAATGCCAGAGCCCAGAGAATGTTCCAGAGCTCCTAGAAAGAAGAAGGCTGCTGGTGTCCCCCCCACCCCCGCTGCTTCCAGTTGATCCTGATGCAGTTGGATGAGAAGAACTTGGAGATATCCTGAAATGAAGATTGGACATGCCATAAGGACCCCAACGACCCTAACCAGCAGGATGTAGCCAAAGAGAGCTATACCCCATCTCCCCACTAACCTCCTTTCTCTCCTACCTATTGGATATTGGAAGGGATTGGGCTGGTGATGGGAAAAAGAGGCCTAAGAAACAAAAATAAAATAGTTAAAAAAGTATGCCTGCACAGGTGGCACGGCGGAGAGAGTGGACACCCATGTGCATTTCCCAGCCTGGTGGGGAAAAGTTAACAGCAAATGTGAAATTGTCTCCAGGATTTTCAAAAATTCCTGTCATCAGGGTTAGGGTTCATGGTTTGCTGAAAGGTTTCATCATGACTTTGAATGCTGTCAATGTTTTTTACATTGAAGTGATCATATGGGCCTTTTCCCTATAATGTGATTGGGCATGCCACCAGGGAATCTGGCATGGGGCTAGAGTGAGATGGAGACATGTCCAAACACCAAAAATCTCAATCTTGAGATTGGCGGGAGTAAGGATCTCTCCTGCCCTGTTCTGTGCCTGCTTGCCCTGGGGCGCTTAGTCTCCACCTGTTACCTCTGCAATTCTCAATAGTAGCCTGGCACCTGGAATTCCTCTCCACGTAAATAAAGGATCGCCAGCCGACCTGCCCCAACCAATGACATGAGCCCGCCCTGGAATCCCTTCCTACCCTTGTTCATAGTACATGAGCTGTTTCACCAAATATCATCTAAGGGTTGCTGTTTCACTGGGAGAGCTCTAAGCTAAAAGCTTGTAAGAGCTGAAGAGTGGCTTTGGCGAAGGCTTTCCCTCTCCAGGCATTGACCCTTGGACCCATCTGCCCAGCTAGACTTCCTTCTTGCATCCAGTGCCTGCCCTACCAGGTGCCTGGATGCTCTGAAGGAAAGACGCATACCTGGATCTCTCACCCAAAAGAGATGTAACATTGAAACCAGGGAAAAGTCTTATGTCAGAGAAAATTCTACAGAGAAGCAAACTGTGTCCAAAGTTTTCCGGATGGAAATATTTACATTATTAATTCATTTTCTCTGATTGATATAATAGTATTCAGATTTTCTATTGCAACTTAAGTCATTTTGGGTATTCTATTTTAAGACAGTATGTCATTTATGTAAATTGTTGAATTAATTTTTGCAAATGTATTAATATATTCTTGTTGTCTTTCATGTCTGGATTTATAACCCCATTTTCTTGTTAATATTGGCAGGATGTGGCCCTTGATTCCTCTGTAAAAGATTGGCTTTCTATCTGATGTTCTATATATTTCTTGTTGATGCTAACCTTACTTTTGTTGATTTTTTCCCATTTGGTTGTCTTTGCTCATATTCTTTTTTGCATTTTTATTAATTATTATTTATTACAATTTTTCCCTTTGTATCCTAGCTGTGGCCTCTTCTCTCATCTCCTCACAATCCCACCCTACCTTCCCCTTTCCCCCCATGCCCCTCTCCTAGTCCACTTATAGCGGAGGTCCTCCTCCCCTTCTATCTGATGGCTAGCCTATCAGGTCTCATCAGGACTGGCTGCCATTGTCTTCCTCTGTGGCCTGGTAAGGCTGCAACCCCCAAGGAGAGGTGACCAGAGAGCCAGCCACTGAGTTCATGCCAGAGACAACCCCTGCTCCCCTTACTAGAGAAACCACTTGGAGAATGAGTCTATGGGCTTCATCTAAGCTAGGGTATTAGGTCCTCTCCATGCATGGTCCTTGGTTGGGTTATCAGTCTCCGCAGGGCCCCAAGGGCCCAATGTTTTTGGCTCTGTTGGTCTCCTTTTGAAGCTCCTGTTCCCACCAAGTCTTTCTATCTCCCCCTTCCTTCATAAAATTCCATGCATTCTGCCCAAAGTTTGGCTATGAGTCTTAGTCTCTGCTTTGATACCTCAATCAGTGGAGTCTTTCAGAGGCCATCTGTGGTAGGCTCCTGTCCTGTTCCCTGACTTCTTTTACTTCTGATAACTGTCGCATTTGTCCTTCTGAATGCGGATTGAGCATCTTCCCTAGGGTCTTCCTTGTTGTTTAGCTTCTTTAGGAGTATAAAATTAGTGTGCTTATCCTATATTATATGCCTAATAACCACTTATGAGTGAGTACATACCATGTGTGTCTTTCTGCTTCTGGGTTACCTCACTCAAGATGCTCTTTTCTAGTTCCCATCATTTGCCTACAAATTTGATGGTTTCCTTGTTTTTAATAGCTGAGTAGTATTCCATTGTGTAAACATACCACAATTTCTGTATCCATTCCTCCATTGAGGGACCTCTAGATTGTTTCTAGATTCTAGCTATTATGAATAGAACTCCTATGAACATGGTTGAGCAAATTTGTTGTATAGTTGAGCATATTTCGGATATATGGCTAGCAGTGGTATAGCTGGATCCTGAGGAAGCACTATTCCTTATTTTATGAAAAAGCACAAGATTGATTTCCAAAGTGGTTGTACAAGTTTACATTCCCACCAGCAATGGAGGAAGGTTCTCCTTTCTCCACATCCTCTCCAGCATGTGTTCTCACTTGAATTTTTGATCTTAGCCATTCTGATGGGTGTAAGGCCATCCCTGATCTCAAGCTGTACTATAGAGCAACAGTAATAAAAACTGCATGGTACTGGCATAGAAACAGACTGGTGGATCAATGGAATCGAATTGAAGACCCAGAAATAAACCCACACACCTATGGATACCCGGGTTTTGACAAAGATGTCAAAACCATACAATGGAGAAAGATAGCATCTTCAACAAATGGTGCTGGCCTAACTGTATGCCTACATGTAGAAAAATGCAAATAGATCCATATTTATTACCCTGCACATAACTAAAGTCCAAGTGGATCAAAGACCTCAACATAAAACCAGACACACTAGCCTGTTAGAAGAAAAAGTGGGAAGAGCCTGGAACTCACTGGCACAGGAGACAATTTCCTGAATAGATCAACAATCAACAAACGGGACCTCATGAAACCGAAAAGCTTCTGTAAAGCAAAGGACACTGTCCTGTCATCAAAACAAACCAACAGCCTACAGACTGGGAAAGGATATTCACCAACCCTATATCTGACAGAGGGCTGATATCCAATATAGATAGATAGATAGATAGATAGATAGATAGATAGATAGATAGATAGATAGATAGATAGATAGATAGATAGATAGATATAGAACTAAAGAAGTTAAACACCAACAAATGAAGTAATCCAATTAAAAAATGGGGTGCAGAGCTAAAACAGAGAATTCTCAATAAAGGAATATTGAATGGCAGAGAAATACTTAAAGAAATGTTTAATGTCCTTATTCATCAAGGAATTGCTTTGCAAAAACAAGCTGAGATTTCACCTTACACCCATCAGAATAGCAAAGATCAAAAACTCAACTTACAATACATGCTGGAGAGGATGTGGAGAAAGGGGAACCTTCCTCCATTGCTGGTGGGGATGGAAACTTGTACAACCACTTTGAAAATCAACCTGGCGCTTTCTCAGAAAACTAGGAATTTGCTCATATTCTTAAAGTGAAACTTTAGATGATTTTAGAGCTTTCTTGTTTAATGTATTTCATCTATAATTTTCTCTTTAAGATAGCTTCACTGTATCAAAAAGGATTTTTTTGAGATGGTTTAAATTCACATTTCCCGTCATATTCTAGAGTCTGTCTTCCACGTGCATAGTTCAGTGGTCAGCTAAAGACTGAATGGCTCAAATTTCAGTCCAACTCTCCAGGCTGGTTGACTAGCGCATGTATATGATTCTTGAGCTGATCAGGTACCTGTGTGGCAAGTCCTGTTAAACTGTTTTAAGATAGCCCCACATATCCAGAAACTGACTGTAACTTGTGAAATTCATGCACAGAATTGCTTGAGTCCTCTGGCTCTCTGTTCCAGAATCCTCTGTCCATCCTTGTCACAGACACAGCTGTCTGGCTTCTCCAGACGAGCACTGAAAATCAATGTCACTATGTCACCAAGGAGATGAAAAAGAAAAATGAACCATCCATGGAAGGTTCTACTCCCTTTCAGGTTTCTACTCCCTTCCAACACCCACTTGGTTTTGCTCATTAAGGTTCAACGTCCATGCACTGTTAACTTTCCTGTTTTTTCCAGATTTCAGTTCAGAGAGAATATGCTTCAGTAGGTGTATGGCTGCAAAGCAGAACTGGAGCTGGAATTCCTCTTTCTTGGGGTTTGTTTGTTTGCTTGTTTGCTTTTGTTTTATTATGAAACACATGTAATATAACAGCAATGCAGGTCTACATATAGAAGGAGAATGAATGTGCTTTTCCTGTGCCTATCTTCTCTTCTTCACTGACTGATACACACTTAGTGAGCTCCCAAGAAGGATGAGCATCAAGGCAGCTCTCCATGCAACTCAGAACCCTGGACAAAGTCAGGGAGATCAACATGAGTCACACAGCAACTCTAGAAGAAAAAGATGGGGGATGGTCTGCCTGAATCCTCTCAGAGATTATGCTGAGGTAAAAGCATACCAATGCAAGGCTGGAGAGATGGCTCAGAGGTTAAGAGCACTGGCTGGTCTTCCAAAGGTCCTGAGTTCAATTCCCAGGAACCTCATGGTGGTCATAACCATCTATAATGAGATCTGGTGCCTTCCTCTGGCCTGGAGGCATACATGCAGACAGAATACAGTATACATAATAAATAAATAAATCTTTAAAAAAGTTTAAAAAGCACACCAATACTGACATTTAGGAAGTCAATCAGAAAGCAGTGTGCCTTTGGGATTCATTTTCTATTTTTTTTCCTTTGCTTTTTTTTTAAATTCTCACAGTGCCTGCTCTATTTTAAAATCTGACCTAAGAAAAATAATCCAGTTTTTAATCAATAAAACAGAAAATATTCTTACATGTTTAACAGCTGATGCATTTATTTATTTTTGTAAACATTCTGAATACATTATAATTGCAATCGTTTTAAATAAACTTGAATTATGCTGCTATTTTGTGGGGTAATGTCACAGCAAGGTTATAAAAAAAACCGATAAAGAGCTCATTGTAAGTCATCTTTGCCACAAAATTTAAAAATAAAATTGCCTATGTATTAATTTTCCCCAGAATTATGCATGTGTCTTCTTGTGGAGATCACTGGTGATCTTACTTGCAAGACAGCACTTCCGTGGAGACTGAGTTACAAGAAAGAACAACAGGCAAGCATGCCATGTTCTTGTGCCTACAAGAGAGCTAGAAAGCCTCTCTCAAGAGCCCTTTCCAACAGAATCACCACCCTCTGGACACACCTGTAAGTCCATAACCAATCCTGTTTATTTTATATCTCATAGAAGAAAAACAGAGAGTCACTTGGATGAAAAGCTAAAAGTTAAAGGTGTAAAATTTACTAAGGGTCTTTTTTTGTTTTTATTTTTGTACTAAAGGCTCTCTTTGTTTTTATTTCGGCTTTGACTTTCTGTTTGGTTTTCTTTGTAATGGGGGTGATTTTATTATTTATTTATTTATCTGTTATTCATTATTTCTCCAAAAGGTGGGAAAAACAAGCAATGGTGTGGCAGCAGCCTTGGAGCCCGCTGGGGCGTTAGGCCTCACCCCTCATTTCCCTGGTAACACTAGAAAGGGAATCATCAGCTTTGTCCCTCATTAGAATTTAAATTTCCGTATGAAAAAGATGGATGTATCTAGATTTTGCTGAGGTCCAGTAAGGCAAAGCAACTTCCTCCTGGTCAGAGTATCAGAGTATAAGTTTTCACCTCTGGCTCTGGGTAGAACTGGTAATCAACAGTACACAAAACATAACATTCCAAACTATTATCCATCTGGGCCTGTGAAACACTTGGCCAGAAGTTCCAGCTACCACACACAAGATGGTTTACTTAAAGCCATACTAAGGAGAAGCGAGGAATGATTAGCCCCTTCATGAAACACCCCAGAATTCCTTGTTGCAGGCAGTCAATCACAGTACTCCTACCATGTAGCTATGCAGCCTGCCAAGAAAGATGCACTTTTGCCTTTTGCTTCTGATTTCTCTCCTTAGATAGCGGCCGAAGCCCCGGCATGCTTTCCCAGATGCTCTGGGTCTTCTCTCTGTTTCTCTAAAGCCACCCACCCTCCCCTCTCCTGCCTTGCTTGCCTGTTACGTGGCTGCCTAAAAAGAACAGGGCTTTCTCCCTTTCTCTTCTTTCTCCCAGCAGCCACTGAGGTTTAAAGCATGTCGGCCCTGCTGTTTTTCTCTTGAATCTAATAAAATTGTTCTTTCTAGTACATTTTTAAATTAGTTTATTAACTGAACTACGAAGCCAAAAGATTCCCGGTACCATGGGTATTGCTGAATTTGTAACCTGGATGTGTTGGGACACTCTGTGCCCACAGAGGACCGTGTGCTCTCACGAGCATCCCACTGTAACTGCTTTGCAGTGACGGGCTCTTCTGTAACTCTGTGTAATCACTACATAATTTCCCAGTTGACCTTAAAGTTTCTCAGCACAATTGGTAACATAAGAATTACAGAACTTTTATGCTATAAGGCATAGAGTTTAGGAATAAAGGTAATTTTGCTTGAAAAGAAGTTTATTCATGCACATCCAGTCATACACACATATATACGTATAGATACACGATAGAGCCAGGGAAAGATTAAATGATCACAGCGCTTTGGAATGTGGCTTGACTTATTAACTATTAACGCAGCTATTACGTTCAACCTATAAATTAGAGCTTTTGTGTGGCCTATTGTTTGTATGGTGACTGATTTCAAAGACAAAAGAATACAGAACTGCATGCAGAATTCATCCCTCAGGAAACAAGAGATCACGAAAGCTTTCTAACAATGACACGAGATAACATATTTTTTCCTTTCTTCTCATTCTAAAATTGTGTTTTAAAGAAAAAGCCTTCTGACAAAAAGCCTTCTCAGATGAATGTCTCTGAGAGCCACTCTCCACACGACAAATGACTATTACATCACTGGACACAAGGTTGAATTAATAAAAATACATATTTTGTAAGTACATGGTCATAATTCTACAACCAACATTACTCATACTCATCCAGGTCTTTCCTTCTTTGTGAATATTTATTGAGTGTTTACTCTGTGGCTTGCACATTAAGAAGTGCTCAGATTCAACAGTGGCCTCTTTACTGGTCTTCTAGAAATGAAATTCTGGTGAAGGCAGTTAGAAAGAAAGAATTTACACATACACACATGCACAGACATGCCTACCAGAGCATCATTATCATGTAAAACAGACAGTAAGCTGCTGGAAGAAAATGGAAAGGAGGCAAAGAGGCAGCTCTTTCCTTGGGCTGAGAGGGAGGGCCGCCCTGAAAATGGAAATGGAACAGATGCTTGAGGGCACACTAGTCACTAGCAAGCCTCCCATCTGGAGGTAACAGTACAAATTCGCACTTATCCAACAAAAAGCGACTGTGTGGCATAGGAGTGGCATCAGCATTAGTGAACCAGAGATGAAGCTAGTTGTATGCAGCCATACAAGTCATAGATGAGACTCAAGTTTTTCTCCAGACATAGCTTTTAGACACTGTCAAAAGTGCTGAATGAGGACTGAGCATCGTACCCAGGGTCCTCCTTCTTGATTAGCTTCTTTGGGTATACAGATTTTAGTATGATTATCCTATAGTATATGTCTAATATGCACTTATAAGTAAGTATATATCATGTGTGTCTTTCTGCTTCTGGGATACCGCATTCAGGATGATCTTTTCTAGATCCCACCATTTGCCCGCAAATTTCATGATTTCCTCCTTTTTAATTGCTAAGTAGTATTCCATTGTGCAAATGTACCACAATTTCTGTATCCATTACTCAACTGAGGGACAGCTGGGTTGTTTCCACTTCTGCCTATTACAAATAAATCTGCTACAAACATTGTTGAATAAATGTCCTTGTATACTTGAGCATCTTTTAGATAAATGCCTAGGAGTGGTATAGCTGGGTCTTGAGGCAGCACTATTCCTAATTGTCTGAGAAAGCACCAGATTGATTTCCAAAGTGGCTATATAAGTTTACATTCCCACCAGCAGGGAGAAAACAGGGAACAGGGAAGGAACCTACCACAGAGGGCCTCTGAAAGACTCTACCCTGCAGAGTATCAAAACATATGCTGAGACTCATAGCCAAACTTTGGGCAGAGTGCAGGGAATCTTATAAAAGAAAGGGGAGATAGAAAGACCTGGAGGGGACAGGAGCTCCACAAGGAGAGCAAAAATCTGGGCACATAGTTCTTTTGTGAGACTGATATTCCAACCAAGGACCATACATGGAGATAACCTAGAACCTCTGCACAGATGTAGACCATGGCAGCTCAGTGTCTAAGAGGGTTACCTAGTAAGGGGAACAGGGGCTGTCTCTGACATGAACTCATGGGCTGGCTCTTTCATCACCTCCCCCTGAGAGGGGAGCAGCCTTACCAGTCCACAGAGGAAGACAATAAAGACAGTCTTGATGAGACTTAATAGCCTAGGGTCAAATGGAAGGGGAGGAAGCCTAGGGAGGAAGGGTAGTACTCAGGGAGGGGGAAGGGACTACAGCTAGGATACAAAGTAAATAAACTGTAATTAATAAAAGTAAAATAAAAAAAATTTTAAAGTACATAATGCTATTATTCTTGGGGGAAAAAATGCCAGAAAAATGGTTGGTATGCAATGGTAGTAAAGAAGGATTTGTGCTACTCATTTGTCTTCCCAAACAAGTAAGGGCTAACTTTTCAGTATCATAGGCAAAAATGTAAACTCTCAAACCACAAGTCTACCAAGAAGCCAGGAACTCTACTTACTCTCCAGAAGGCCTAAAATAGTTGATATCTTTCATGTCATCTTCGGATTTCCAGATAAAGATGAATTTAAATATGTTTCTGTAAACTTTTAAAGGTTTTTAAATTTTTGTTATTTTAATTAAATTATTTAAATTTTAAAATTTATTATTTAATATGTATATATTATTATATATGTGTATATACATTATTATATAGATACACACACACTGTAAAAAAGTGAAGGTTAGATGGCAATCTGCAGGAGCCCATGGCTCTCTTTTTGCCACGGATGGCAAGGATAAAACTAAGGTCCTCAGAGTTAGTGGCAGGTGCTTTACCCACTGAACCAGCTCTCTGGCCCTGTTTCTGTATATTTTTAAGCTAATGGTTAAGAGAATCTGAATAGTATTTATAGTTGCAAGATACTAGGTCAATAGATACAAAGAAATTTTTACCAATATCTTGATTTCGTCAGTGTATGAGAAGATAAAATGTCTACATAAAAATCAAATGACACAGAGGGAAAGAAAAATAATGAATGTATAACTTCAGGGAAGTTTCAGGCCAAAATCCCTTTCTCCTAGATCTCTCATAAATGGGACATCAACTCTGAGAAACAGTAAGAGGCAACTGGGGGGAGAAAACTGAAAGGGGAAAGGAACTGCCCTGGAAGGCCAGGATAGATGAGGAACACAGCTGAAAGATGTCTGCTATACCCCCAGACCAGCATTTCCCAAGCAGGTATGCAAAGAGAAGAGTCCCATGACAGCACACACCTGGAGTCTCGGGCCTCACAAGGTCTGGGGCCCCTTTGGTTGGCAAGCAATGCCAGAGCATCAGTGGACACTAGTGGGGTTAATTTGTCACTTGTTCAGGAAGTATTCTGATACGTTCAAGGAACAAGGTTTGACCACAACAAAACAAAAGTAACCTTCTAAAACTGTGAGACTAATTCCTCTAATCTCATATTTGTATCATTGGAATCCTAAAAGGATAACAAATTAGAATGGAGCTAAACGAGAAGTTTAAGAATAAATGCTGAAAATCACAACTTTGACAAAAAATAAAAGCCCACAAACTTTTAAGCAGCTGAGCAAACTGCAGGAAAATCATAACAAAACAATCCAAAGAAATCCAAGACCCACTCTAAATGTGTAAATTGGACACACAATTAATTCTCTTAAAAACAGCCAGAAAAAAATCATCTTGGGTGAGGTAACCCAGAAGCAGAAAGACACACATGGTATATACTCACTCACAAGTGGATATTAGCCATATAATATAGAATAAACAGACTAAAATATACACTCCTAAAGAAGCTAAACAACAAGGGAGATCCTAGGGAAGATGCTCAATCCTCATTCAGAAAGACAAGCACAACAGACATCCGGAAGCAAGAGAAGACAGAGAACAGGACAGGAGCCTACTACAGATGGCCTCTGAAGGACTCTAGTGATCCAAGTATTGAGGCTGAGACTAACAGCCAAACTTTGGACAGAGTGCAGGGAATTTTATGAAAGAAAGGGGAGATAAAAAGACCCGGAAGGGACAGGAACTCCAAAAGGAGACCAAAAGAGAAAAAAAAAAACAAAACCTGAGCCCCGAAGGCTTTTTCTCCTTTCAGATTTCTTCTCAACCAAGGACAATACATGGAGAGGACCTAAAATCCCTGCTCAGATATAGCCCATAGACTCAGTCTCCAAGTGGGGTCCTTAGTAAGAGGAGCAGGGGCTTTCTCTGGCATGAACTCAGTGGCAGACTCTCTGATCACCTCCCCTTGGGAGTGGGGGTGCAGCCTTGCCAAGCCACAGAGGAAGACAATGCAACCAGTTTTGATAAGACCTGATAGGCTAGGAT
Organism: Pachyuromys duprasi; assembly: GCA_028658305.1. Classification (NCBI taxonomy): domain Eukaryota; kingdom Metazoa; phylum Chordata; class Mammalia; order Rodentia; family Muridae; genus Pachyuromys; species Pachyuromys duprasi. The sequence continues at coordinate 37,354,129 of CM053758.1, read as the reverse complement.
CAAATAGAAGGGGAGGAGGACCTTCCCTATCAATGGACTAGGGGAGGGGCACAGGGGGAGAAGAGGGAGGCAGAGTAGGATTGGGAGGAGATTAAGGCAGGGGGCCACAGCTTGGATACAAATTGAATAAACAGTAATAAATGATAATAATTTTTAAAAATACAGAGAAAAAAACAGCCAGAGAAGCTGTTTTTAAGATGGGGAAACACAAATTCAAGTGATAGTAAGCTTCCTTCAGAAACTGAGAACAAAAGAAAAAGGTGCACTTCTTTGAAGGTCTGGTAGAATTCTGTGCTGAAACCTAGAACTCTTGCACAGATGTAGCCCATGGCAGTTCAGTGTCCAAGTGGGTTCCCTAGTAATGGGAAGAGAGACTGCCTCTGACATGAACTGATTGGCCTGCTTTTTGATCACCACACCCTAAAGGAGGAGCAGCCTTACCAGGCCACAGAGGAAGACAATGCAGCCACTCCTGATGAGACCTGATAGACTAGGACCAGAAGAAAGGAGAGGAGGACCTCCCCTATTAGTGGACTTGGGGAGGGACATGGGTGGAGAAGGGGGAAGGAGGGTGGGATTGGGAGGGGAGGAGGGAGGGAGCTACAGGGGAGTGAATAAACTGTAATTAATAAAAAATAAATATCAAAAAAAAGAAAAAGGTGCAGTATTTCTGAAGTGCTGGAAGAAATAAAGCTATCAGTTTGTCATGAAGAGGAAGTAAAGACACTCTTACACAGGGAAAGTAAAAGACCTTATTAGCAGACCTGCCTTTACTGGCTAACTCAAGGTCTGCTGTGTTGAAACTGCAGGTACTGCTTGGTCATCTGTGGCTCCAAACCCTTATAATCATCTCATAGGCAAGAGTAGTGCTTTAGGATTGCCAATCTCCATTATCAAAGGGGTATTCATTCCTGCTCTGTCTTAGAGGCAAGGAGTACTGTCTGAAACATCACAGCAGCTCTGGTCACAGATACCTCTGAACTTTAGTAAGAGTTTGGGTCTGTGACAATGAAGGTCTGGCTCACCTCAGAAATGAGTAGAAACTATGAAGTGGAAGGGATGGATGGCTAAGATAAAGGATACAGTAGGGATAAAGTAGGGAGAATGTCTATTGACAATTCAGACTTGACAGTCACCTGTAGAAGCTGCGCCCAGCTTGCACGGCTGGAGAGCATTGCTGCCTCTCTCCTTGCCTGTTACAGTATCATTTGGAACATCTTTCCTGTAGTCCATGTGTTGGAAACCAAATTCTTATGTTGATTGAACTTGGAGGTGAGTCTTTGAGCTGTTTAGGATGAGATGAGGTCATGAGAAATGGGCCTTCGTGATGACATCAGCAGCTTTGTGGGACAAACAGGAGAGACTCCAGCCAGCCCATGTGCTCTGTCTTGCCATGTGATGTCCTCTACCATGTCACAATGTACTAAGAAGTCCCTTACAGATATCAGGACTGTGCTTTTGGGCTGGCAGCCTCCAGAACTATGTGCTAAATAAGCTTTTATTCTTTATGCATTATTTGGTTTCGTCTATTTTGCTATATCATAAAAAGATAGAGTAGGACAATAAGGACAGCAAACAGTTTAGGTTATAAGTGTAACTGAAATGGCATCACCGTATCATGTACTATTTGACAGTATTTATATAACTCTTATGCTCGGAACAAGTAAATTCTTCCCGTGAAAATGAAGACCTAAATTTCAACAGGCGCAGGTGGAGGTCTGGTCTTGGGTATCTTCTATGTGCCCCTCAGTCCTGCCCCCACCTTAATTTGTTCCCAGCTTCTGCCCTGCCCTGAACCCCCTGCTTGACCTAGGTCAGTCAAGTTGTCTTATCTTCAAGGAGCCAGATGAGTATGGTAGATATTGGCAGAACCAGACAGGTAAGAGCAGGGAGGACAGCTGAGCCCCCACCAGGCAGGCTGCAGTTTATCCAGGCAGCTTTCTCCCACTGCAAAAGGCCAGGTAGCCCCAGCAAGGACAGCTCACACCCAAGCCTCAGCTACAGCCTCTGTGGCCATGGCTTCTGCGTTATTCTCTGGACAGCTCAGCATACACACCCTCCTTCCCCGGCAAACTCTGACTTTGGGCATATTGAATTCTTTTTACTGCTGAAATCCTGTCTAGAAAGAGGAGTCAAAAGGATTCACCTAGAGCTGGGGATTAGCTCAGTGGTGGAACATTTGCCAAGCATGCACAAAGCCTTGGATTCTGGGTTCAATCCCCATCACCACACACACCACACATACACATACACACACACACACATTTTGCAGAGCTCTTCAAGGTGAGGAAAAACAGGAAATAATCTAAATAAAAAGGAAAAGAAGGAATATGACCATGGTGCACCCAAATAATCAACACAGCAAATACTTTTAAGATGATGATACATGGGATGTCCAGGTGGCTGCCACTAGAGGACACTGTGTCTGAGGAGTAGGACAACAGAAATAACGCAGCGACCAGGAGACTGAACTCTGGGACCTAAAACGCCAGCACCCGTGATTGCCAGGTGAGCAGAACTCCCACGGTGAGAAAATCA
>CM053758.1:37323049-37351091 GCA_028658305.1 Pachyuromys duprasi | reverse complement strand
GTTTGTGATCTTAGCTATTCTGGAGGGTGTAAGGTGAAATCTCAGAGTCGTTTTGATTTGCATCTCCCTGATGGCTAAGGACGTTGAGCATTTCTTTGTTTTTCTGCCATTCTATAATCCTCTACAGACAGTTCTCTTTTTAGCTCCAAACCCCAAGAAAACCTTTTTTAAATTACAATTGCCCACCACCACCAGGGGTGGTGCCGACCTGGGCTACAAAGCAAGTGAGCCACTCTAGCTAAACAGCCCTAAAGGGAAGTGGGGGATGATATCATAACTGAATGGCCATCTGAATCCCAGACTAGAGACCTCAAGAGACAGCAGGATGTAGCGATAAGCTCTGCTCTCCTGGGAGGTAAGGGGAGCCAACCCTGCCTGGGATACTGGGCTGTCAGTAGATTCTGCCCAGGGAGCCAGGCTCTCAGTTCTGAGCAGGGTTGTCTGGAGTGCACACCCAGAGCCAAGGAGACTGGAGGGGTCCTGGGGACATTCTTACAGTTTGACTTCCAGGTGTCAGCCCAAAAATGAAAGGATTCCATTAAATAGTCTCTGTTGTTTCTCCTCCATCAGAAACCCCTCAGTCTGGAGATGGGGGAGTTCTGCTTTCTGTACCATGGCTCGTGAGGACTGCATAGAGGTCAGACAGGCTCCACTGACCTCTTCCCAGCATGAAATACTGGCAAGTTTTGAAGTCAGAAAAGAAAACCTGGGTTTGTTTTTTTTTTTCTGTGCTTTAGCAAAAAGCAAATTCTAAATAATAATAATAATAAAACTCATGAAGTGCTTCATTTCACGTAGTTTAGATAATTTCATAACTGTAGAATATTAAAGTATATCACTGATTTGATTTACTCAATAAATTATCGAGAGTTATATTAAATGGAACTTATTCAGACCATAATTATCACTTGAATAATTTTATTTTTGAGAGCTTTTCTTTTTCCCAAATTGAAATATAAATGAATGAATATTGAGAAACTTGGTGCCTATGCTTTCACTCCACTGTGCCTTAGGTAGAGCCTCTATGGAAATAAAGCCCAACAGAGGTGACTCAGCAAGGGAGAATGGACCGACCTCTTCCAGGCATCACTCGGACCCTTAATACAGGTGTACCTGGAACTCTCCCATCCATAGGGCATCTAAATTTTCGCCATTATTAAAGGAGCTGAGTATCTAGCTCCCCTGGGACATTAATGCTTCTCTGTATGAATAATTAATTTTTAAAAAATGACTGTACAGATATAACCACCACTTCCCAGCCAACTCACTAAAAACCATCGTCTGTCTTTGCTTCTTCCAAAAGGTGGAAGTAGTTGTATATTTGTCTAGCCATTTGCAGAGACTCACGCAGCTACAATGCTTCTTCATAGTTGGGAGTATTCAAGGGTCACCCTAGCAGAGGGACCACTGAGGCAGGGGCATCTTTGATGGCTTCTAGGCAAGAAAAAGCCAAAAGAAAAAAAGAGAGAACATCTCTACACCAATAACATGGCCAGGGGGAACCCACGGCAGTGACTACTATCCTCCCCTCCCTATTCCTGCACTGTGAAGCCTGACTGATTAAACTGAGTCACACTGAGCTGATATTGTAACTGCAAGACCAAACCCTACATAGATCCTTACCTTTTATAAACACATGCTTCTCACCACTGGTAAGAGACCTTACAGCTAGGATCCGAGACAAAACAAAAAGGTAAGTACTGAGGTCATTTAGAGATCTGTCACTTCTCCTTTTCTTCATTGGCTGCCCTCTTTCACTGCTTGAATATACTTCCTTGGCAGGTCTCATTGTCCTGGCTACAAAAGGAGTCTAGTTCAGAAAACTCCACTGAGAGATTAAAACACAGATTCAGATATGCTCCAGCCCTGTCTGCTCTGCAAGAACTATTTTTGAATCTCTTAAAAAAAAAAAAAAGATTCCCCAAGAGCTTGGTCCTCCTGTCCCATCATTAGCATTCTACCTTTACAGGAGCCAAAAAGCATGAACTAACAGATAGAGAAGCTCTAAGAGCCTGTGTGATAGGTCAGGAAAGCACAGCATGGAATGCCAGGTCATGACTCTCTTTTCATTTGTATTTCACCACTCTGTCCCACTCACTTGTTATTCAGAATTAATCTTTAATGTTAGCAGAGTGCTTCTTCCATATAAGAATGTTTCTTCTCATCTAAGAAGGAGTCTAGATGAATATTTCATGTGGTAGCCCTTGTAAAACTTTTCTTTTCCTCATTAGAACAACATTGAACACAGAAATTCTTCCCTACACTAGAAATTGGTCTCAACCTTTAACAAGTCTAGTCTTTAAAATGAGGTGTGTGGTTTGGTGTCCATTAGCAAGAAAAACATTAAAATTTAACACAATGCATTCAGACATGCTAGAATCTCTCACCTTTCCCTCTAATTGCACATCAATGTGACTCAGAGTCACACTCAGCTGCCAAGCCCCATGAGGCATGACTTCTTAAAGGAGATAAGCCTTCCAGGACAACACCAAGTGCAAGGGACCCTAAACTTACTCCACTGGGAACAGGTGGTAGAAATTGAATTGTGCGGGTAGTTTAGGATAAAAAGACCCCAAAGCAAAAAATTTTTCCCCCTTGGATAAAAGCCAAAAATGCCCTGTAGTGAGAATTTTGGCTTCTCTAAGAGCACATAAATGTTATGGGAATATGTTTTTGTTTTAATCCCAGGTGTGGGGTATGGGGCTGCTGCAGATTGTCCACAGCACCTAACTATCGGGTGTGGTTTTGCCAGCTGCAGATAGCATACATTTGAAATTCTGGGGATTCTTGAGGAGGTATAAAAATGTCAGAGCCCCAAGTGAGGTGGCTGCTGTCCCTGCTGTTGCTGGTTGCTGGTTGCTCCTGCTGCTTTTGCTGTCTGCTGGATTGCTGGTTAGTGGTGAGAGATATACCCTGACAAGGAAGATCAAACTTGTCCCAAGGAATTTGATGTCCCAATTCAGCAGGAAGAAGTCTAATGACATTGATGCCTTCCTTTCCCCTCTAACCTTCTTTCTCTTCTACCTGGTGTTGGGGGTTGGAAGGGATAAAGGTGGTACAGGGAAAAAAGAACCCAATAAATAGCCAAAAGTCTGGCTACAATGTTCTTGAGCCCCTTAGCAATTAAAGATGCCAAGAATGTTGGGGATTGTGATCTCTTATCTTGTTCCTAAATGATTTTAGAGTTACCTCTTCAAATGGGTGTAGAAGAATTTTAATCTAGTAGCATGGTTATTCTGGCAAGGATCACATCCAAAGGCCTTAGTCTGTGTGAGCCCTCTGGAATACAGATGCACCCTTAATATACACCTTTAATTCCTCTGGTTGGAAAACAGACACAGCTTTAATATACACATTTAATCCCAAATGATGATGTCTAATTGCAGTTCAGACAAGGTAATGAGTCAGAGAAAGATTTGACAGAATGAGTAAGAGATAGGATATGCCCAACTCTCTTGAGAACAGACAGGAAAGAGTAGCTACCTTTGTTTTCCTACAATTTAGTCATTTTATATCCAGATTGTAGCCCCCTCTCTCAACTCCTCCTGGTCACATCCTCCCTTCCTCTTTCCCCCATCTCCTTCCCATAGTCCAGTGAAATAGGAGAGTTCTCCTCTCTTGCCATCTTACCCCTAGCTTATCAAGTCTCATCAGGACTGCCTAGATCCAAAGAGTAGCTACTTAAGAGCAGCAATGAGAGAGAGTAAGAGGGCTTGTGGAGACTGTAGAGTGGAGTGTGAGAGTACAGTACTGTTCAGTGCCATTCAGTTCAGTGCAGTTGAGTTTCTGCAGTTCAGTTCATGGAGTTCAGAGGCAGTTTTTCCAAGCAGAGCAATTCTGTGAGAAGTGGAGAGAAGCCAGTTTGAATTGGCCAGCTTGGAGAGGAGTTTTGAACCATAACAGCAGAATTGAACTAGCCAGGCTGAGTTCAGAAAGAACTAAAAAGGTGAGCTTATTCAGCAAGAAGTCTCAGGGCTGAAAACACTCTAGTCCTAGGTTAGCAGATGAATGCTGGAAGCTGAATCCTTCAAGGTCTAGGCTTACAGAAAATTAGATTGTATGGTGGCCAGAAGCTTCCAGGTCTAGGCCTACAGATAGTCAGACAGAAACTTCCTGGGCTCAGCCCCAGCCATATATTCATAAAGCTTGGGTATGGCTCTCATCCTACCCATCCCCAACTAAATAAATAAAAGTATTTACAAATGAGGACATGTTAGAATAGGAAAAATTCCCAAGAGAAAAGAATCTCTGCCTTGGGTGGAGATCCAACATTCTGATAGGGATAGGTCACCTTCTCAGCTAAAGGACTACCCTAGGAAGGTAGCTTTCTGTGAGCCGTGCTAAAGAGTTAAACAGAACAATTAGTCTTTCAATTAGATAATATACTTTTTTCTTCCCAGAATCACTAGTACAGTAGCTCAGCCAGACACAGGGCAGCTTAATGTCAGACCTGTGCCTTGTAGCTTTTATATCTGGCCAGTTTTCTTCAGAACAGTTTAACTTTTCATTTTCTTCTATCTATCTTCTTTCTAAGGATGTTTCCACACTGGACATTTACCCCCAGATTCTGGACTTCCTTCCTTCTCTTTCTTTATAAAGCCTCCATATGACTGTTTGTCTGCCTTGTGTCTGACCTCCATCCCAGCTTCAACAGCATGGCTCTTTCCCTTTGTTCCTATATTCCCCTCTCCTGGGAAGCTGCTGGTATTTGCAGCTTGTCTTCCTTAAGGTCTTTCTTTTAAACTGTGATAAAATTGTCCTTGAGGTTCCATTTGAGTCTATTTTTAAGTTCTTTTATCAATGAGACTGAGAACCCCAAATGGAGACTCCAATTCCCTCTCTGTCATTACATCTCAAGAATTGATCCTCTAAGAGGGGAGAAAAAAAAAAGCAGGGTCATGTGTTGCAGATTCAGGTGGACAGCAGAGACTAGTCGGCAGTAGCAGGCATGGTCCTTGATGAAGATGCACCGGAAGACAAAGATACAAGCTTGTGGTGATTGTTGCTGTCAGGGCAGAGAAGCAGATCCTTCAACCACCGTGAGACGTAAGAAGCTTAAAGAGTCAACCTAGAAAATATGTTTCTGCTCTAGGATGCAGCTCTACTGTGGTCGGGACATTTCAGGAACGGCTGCTGTAGAGGTCACAGAGAAAATAAATGATGGAATGGGAGGCGCTGAGCCGGCTCAAACACCAGCTTCTGCAGAAGAAGACGCAGTTCAGTCCCACCTGGGACAGTCTAGAGAGGGCGAATGATCGAGGCTGAAAAGGATGCACACAAGAAGCACCATGCTGATCTCTGCTCTTCAGTAAACAGGATATTCACAGCCTTTTATAATTAACTGCCACTGCCACCTCCCCTCCGGAGCACGCCTGAGGGCAAAGCAGGAGCAAGTTACAAAGGGCAAGAGCTGGAACTCCGGGTTCTGACTCCTCCCTCTCTTAGCCCTCACTCCCGTTCACAGTCCTTACGTCTCACGCAGATCACCTTTTGTGAAATATCCACTGATCTGGTTTATGGCCACCACAGCCATGCTGCACAGTGTTTGTTGACTGACTCATAGAGATTTCATTTATAAACTGGCAACAAGGTAACAGCCTATGCCTCTTTTCTCCCCAAAAGATTAAAAACAAAAAACCGAGATGAGAACAATGAAATCTAGAAAGAACTCTTCTGCTATGGTTTCAACATGTCCCTCAAAGTGCATGTGTTAAGGGCTTGATGCCAGAAGCAGCACCATGTCTGCCTGCATGCCACCATGATTCCTACCATGATGGTAATGGACTAAACCTCTGAAACTGTAAGCCAGTCCCTATTAAATGTATTCTTGTATTAGAGTCATCTTGGTTATGGTGTCTCTTCACAGCAGTGGAAACCCTATCGAAGAAACACTGTGCCTTACCACTGTACAGCAAAGCTAGGAGGCCTTTACTGTGTGCGGACATTTATATCTTGAACTTCTGGCCTCCAGAACAATGAACCAAATTAATAGTTATTTATTATAAATTATTGCCTGTCTTCAATATTGTTATTGATCAGGACAAAGGGATAGGAATTGACTAGACAGGTTAGGGGTTAAAAGACCCCAAAGAAGAGTGACCAATTTCTTGCCTAAAAAGCCAGGATGACCTTGGGAATCCCTCTAGCCTCACCCTATTGCTAGTGGCCAGAATTTCAGAAGTGTCTAAGTCAAAAAGTCTTTGTTCCACTATGGCCAGAGGCTGGAGAATCCAGGAAGGTAGTGAGGGTCTGGTTTTTCCTTATCACTTTACTTTGAAGGAGCACCCTTTCTGGAAACCACACTGACAATGCAATGGCTACCCTAGGGATCACCTGACACCTGGAGCAGAGCTCATCCCCCTCCCTTACTCTACCCATCAAACTCATGTTAACTCAGAGGCAGTGCGGCTCCATGGTGGCCCATTCCTGGGGCCCCGCTGATAGACATCTAGACTGATTCTTTGAACAGCACTTCAACAAGCGGGGATGCATAACTCTCTGGGTACCACGCTGACTTGGGTTCTTTGGGTGCATTCATAAAAGTACTAAGTCTGGATCATGAGGCAGTTTCACATGTTTTGTGGGAAACCTCCGTATTCATTTCTGCATTGGCTTTACGAGTTTATCTTCATGCCAGTAGTATGTAAGCGTCTATTTTCCCTACAGCTTTCCAGCATTTATTGTTGCTATTTAATGTGTGTGTGTGCATCCATATGATTGTGTGTGGAGAGATGCCCGTGAAATTGTGTGGAAGTCAGAGAATAGATGCTGTCCACCTGTTTTTGAAACTCACCAAGTAGGGCCAGGCTGACCAGCCAGAGAGCCTCAAGAAGCAGCTTTTCTCTGCCTCTCTAGTGCTTAGATTTTAAGAGTATGCTACCATGTCTGGCTTTTTATTGTTAATGGGTTTTGAAGCTTGAACTTAGGTCCTCACACTTGCAAAACAAGTACTTTACCAACTGTACCAGTGCCCCAGCCTGCTGGTTTTGTTTTCACTATAGCCATTCTTACTGGAGGGAAATCAAATATTAACATAATATTTGATTTAGATTTTCATAATAGCTAGTATAATAAAATTTTCACATGTGTTTTATGCCATGCATCTATTTATTTTGTTTGCTCATATATCAATGTGATTATTTATTTGAGATGGGCCTTAAACTTTTTGACTTCTCTATAGATTTTACATATTAATTTTAGAAAGAGAAATAAATAAAATAAATAAATAAATGGGTGGGGAGGTGAGAAGGATCAGGGAGAGTTTGGGGGGTGCGATCAGAATATTGTACAAAAATTTTCAAGAAAAAAAAATAAGAGATAAGAGAACAGAAATTCTCCTTTACATTTCAGAGGTTAAGGGAACATGAAGAAAGGATAATTAAAAGGGGTCCTGCGAGGGAAAGACCAGAAGACCCTGCTGTGCTGAGAAGACACACACAAACTAGAATCCTTCAGAAGCCATCAGACCCTGCTGCATTAAAGGAACAGTGAGGCCAGTCACACAGAGCCACACGGAAAAAAATCACAAAGCGAAACTTCATGTTTATGAAGTGGGAAAAAGGTTCCTTCCATCTTCAGCCATGAAGCAGAGAAAGCCTGAAAGCCCACACTTCAGAATAAGCCAAGCGTACTTGAACTTGAAGTGCAAAACCTATCTTAAAGTCAGAAACATAACAACAACAACAAAAAAAAAATGGTAATTAACAGGCAAGAAAAAAAGTGGTGGACCTCAGGGTGACTTACAGGATAAAATTTTTCAGAAATACAATTAATAAATTTATGAGATGCCCAAGGGAAAACAGACATAAATGAAAACATAATTTTCTCCACTGAAGAAACGTTTTTAAAGCAACCAAGAAAATGAAATTCTTAAGATAAATTAAAGAGCCCAAAACACAGTAGAAATAAAAACAACTAGATGAAAGAGTTTTGTGGAAAGAAAATGGAATACAGGAATAGCACCATTGTTGAGCTAGACTACTGGACACATGTTCAGGTAAAATTATTCAGATTTTAAAGAAGTAAATAAAACCACGGACTTCTGCAAAAACAGAATCACACTATTAGACTTTCAAAATTAACCACATAAAACAGGACAACAGGGAAGCAGCCAATGGCCAGACAGAAAATGAAACTACCCATGCACCATCCATCAAAGAAATACATGTAAATATCTAACTATTTATCTTCAACATGGCTCCTTCTCTATATAAGCAATCAGATTAGAGTCAGCAAAACCTTCAATAATTCACACCAAGTTCTAGAATTAAAGGCAAATTCTAATAATGAAATTAAAGACACAGATTAACGCGAATCCAATAATTTTCAGCAGTTTCAGAACCTCACCTTCCCCAATAAATACATCATCTGAAAAAAAAAAAAAAACAGAGAAAGCTGTTAAGATAAATCATATCCTATGTCAAATGGACATAACTGTAGAGGGTAAAAGGTCCTTGGACTCACAGGTAAGCACTAGGGAATAGTGTTGTCTCCTCAGTGGAGGAGATGTATACCTGTTTTCCACCTGGAAAGGTGGGAATGAATGTAGTTAGTAACCTGGTGACTTGTGCTATCTGTAGAGCCAGGCCACATCTGGATCTCTACCCCCTGACTATTTTGTTTCTCTCAGACTCTTTTTCCCTAGGTCTTTACCTTGAGCGCTGTTTCTCAGTCAATCAAGCCTATCTTGTGGGAGCTGTCACTTGTACTTTACAACATACTAGGTAATTCCTGTGCTATGTGCGGGATCAGGCCACTCCTGACTCCCACAGACTTTTATGCTTATCTCATTCTTCCTCCATGCTTATCTTGAGCATCATTTCTGAGTCAATAGAACTCATTTTTATGGGAGAGGCTATATGCATTTTGTAATACAGAGTTTTAATGTAAATGTGTCTTACATTTTGTTGTACCCACAAGGTGGAGCTAATTATCATCAGCAAACTTTTTTCAAAAATCATGATATGCTTAAATATGCCTAAAATAAACTTCCGGTTATCATACTCAAACAGTCTGACCCAACACTGGCTACTGAGTCCTACTGAACTGGATTTCCTTCCTGCTCATGCAGACTGTTACTTGGCTGGGTCTGGTATTTGCAGAGAACCCCAATATTTAATTGATATCTACAGGATATTCTACCAAAACACCAAAGGGTATGCATTCTACTCACTAGTACATGTAGCTTCTCTAAAATGGACCACATGCTGAGACACATAGACACATACACACACACACAATACAGCAGATTATAAGTTCATGTATCCTACCTGATGTGTATGTACTAAAGCCTAAAACTAAATAAATAAATAAATAAGTAAGTAAATAAATAAATAAATAGAGCAAATAAATAAATAGAGCAAATAAATCTCTAGAAAATACATAAACTCATGAAGATCAAACTAGTCATTACTGAATGATGAATGGATTTTAAGAAATTAAAATATTCCTGGAACTAAATGAAAATGAAAGCACAACACAAGAAAACCTTGGGACACATTAAAAAGTAGCTTTAAGAGGGAAGTTTATAGCCCTACGCTCTTATAGTTAAAAAATCATAAAGATCACAAATAAATAACTTAATAATGAAACACAAAAATCTGGAAAAATAAGAATCAACCAAACCCAGTAAATAGAAAGAAATAATAAGAATCAAACAGTAATTAATTAAATACAAACAACAGCAAAAAAAAAAATCAATGAATCTAAGAGTTAGTTCTTTGAGAAGATAACAACATCAAAAGTTCCTTGGCACCACTAGAAAGAAAGAAAGAAAGAAAGAAAGAAAGAAAGAAAGAAAGAAAGAAAGAAAGAAAGAAAGAAAGAAAGAAAGAAAGAAAGAAAGAGAGAGAGAGAGAGAGAGAGAGAGAGAGAAAGAAAGAAAGAAAGAAAGAAAGAAAGAAAGAAAGAAAGAAAGAAAGAAAGAGAAAGAAAGGAAGAGATAAACCAACTTAACAGAACCAGAAATGAACAAGAAAACATTACAACAGACACCAAAGAAATTCAAAACATTATAAAAGAATACTTTAAAAATCTGTACTCCATTAAGTTGAAAAATCCAAAGGAAACATACAAACTCTCGATTTGTCCAAATTACACAAGTTAAATCAAAGAAGCCAACAACCTAAGCAAACCCATAACAAAGGAGGAGACTGAAACAGTAATTTAAGGCCTTCTGACTAGGAAGCCCAGGCCCAGATGATTCAGAACAAAATTCTATCAGACTTTTAAAGAAGAACTGTTACCAATATCTCTTAAATTATTCAAAAATAGAAATATAGTGATCACTCCCAAACTCATTCTATGAAGCCAATATTAAATACTACTCTAATACATAAACCAGGTAAAGACACCACCATAGATAGATGATAGGTAGATAGACAGATAGATAGATACATATATACGTAGATATATACAGATGATATCAGATACATAGATGATGTATAGATATAATCTCCTTGGTGACCACAGATGCAAAAATCCTTAATAAAATACTAGAAAACTGACTACAGACATATAACAAATAGATCATCCACCATGAACAAGTTGGCTTTATCTTGGAAAAGTAGGAATAATTCAACATACATAAGTCAATAAATATAATAAATCATATCAACAGACACTCTCTACCCATGGCTGAAGTTGATGTCTGATGAAGTGAAAGAATAGATTTACAAACTGGAAAGGCCTGACCTCTCTCCCAGGTAGGTGCAATCCTGAGCAACTCACATGGGATGGCACAGGTCCATTTTGTAATAAAATCTTGAGAATCCTTAAGTCCAAAGGCCTTGCCCCTGATCTCACTGAGGATGAGGATCTCTACCATTTGATTAAGAAAGTGGTTGCTGTCACCATGCATCTTGAGAGGAACAGAAAGGATAGGAGTGCTGAATTCCACCCGATGCTGACAGCAGAATTCACCATTTGGCTCATTACTATAAGACTAACTGGGACCTCCCACCCAATTGGAAATATGAGTCATCCACAGCCTCTGCTCTAGTGGCATAAATTCTCCTGTGTACATGAGCAATAAAATCACTTGACTTTTATTTTTAAAAAATCACATGATCATCTCAATAAATGCAGAAAAACTTTTGACAAAATCCAACATGTCTTCATGATAAAAAAAAAAAGTCCTAGACAGAATAAGGCAGGAAAGAAAATATGTCAACATAACAATAGCCAAAATATATAACCAACATTATTCTAAATGAAGAAAAAACTCAACCCCATTAAAATCAGGAATGAGACAGGGCTGTTCACTACCACCACTTCTTTTAAGTACTGTGTGAAAGTAAGACAAGAGAAGGAAATTAAAAGGACACAAATAGGGAAAGAAGTCAAACCATACTTTTTGCAGATGATATAATATTATACATAAGATATTCCAAAAATTCCACCAAAAAAATCTAGAAATTATCAATAATTTGAGCAAGATGGCAGGATACAGAACTTACAAAGATCAGTGGCTTGTATATATGATAACAAAAATATACTAAGAAAGATATCATGGACACTCTCCTACTCATGGTATCATCAAAAACAATAAACTCTTTTGAAATGAACCTAACTCAAGAAGTGAAAGACCTCTATAGAGAAAACTGAAAATCTCTGCAGAAAGAAATTGAGAAGACCAAAAGGACAACCTGTGTTAAAGGAATCCTAGAATTAATATTGTGAAAATAATTATTAAACCAGACACAATTAGAGTCAATGCAACCCCAATTGCAATAGCAACAACATTCTTCACAGAAATGGAAAAAATGTCCTGAAATTCATAAGGAACCAGGAAAGTCCCCAGATAACCAATGTGATCCTGAGCAAAAAGGATAATATTGGAGAGATTGACATTGCAGACTTCAAGATATACTATGAAAATATAAAACAGTATGACACTGGAATAAAAACAGAATTGTACAGTATTAGAAAAAGAATTCAAAACCAAAACACAGTACATGTAACTATAACCATCTGATGTATGGCAAAGAGACCAAAACCAAATACAGATAAAGAAGAAAGCATTTTCAGCAAATGGTGCTGGGGAAACTGGGTGCCCACATGCAGAAGAATGTAATTAGACCTGTACCTATCACCCTACACAAAATTGTCAGGAAGTGGATCAAAGACCTCAATTTTAAACCTGAAATGCTAAAATTGCTAGAAGAAAGTATAAGCATCACCCTACAAGATATAGGTGTTAAAAAAAAAAGTAATTCTGAGTAGGACTTCATTTGCCCTAGGAATTGAGGCTAAAAGATGACAAGTTGGACCTCATAATATTAAAAGCTTCTGCACAGCTAAAGAAACAATCAATCAAGTGAAGAATAATCTCACCTAATGGGAGAGAATCCTTATCAGTTATATATCAGGCAGCTGGTTAGTATCTAGAACATACAAAGAAAATGAAGAAACAAAGAGTCAAAGAAACATAATGGCCAAATTAACAAATGAGCTAGGGGTGTAAACAGAGAGTTCTCAACAAAAGAAATAAAAATGGCTTAAAAATACTTGGGGCAGGAGGGACACATTCATTATCTTTAGGAATTAGCCACTCTGGAAACCAGTATGGAAAATTCTCAAATATTAAAAGTAACTCTACCATATGACACAGCTATACCAAAGGACACAACATCCTACTTCCCAGATACTTGCTCAGCCATGTTCATTGATACTCTATTTACAATAATCAGAAAATAGAACCAACCTAAATGTCCATGTTGTGGACGTTTTGGTTTATGATATGTAGACATGTTTTTGTTATAATCTGGTGTGGGATTTTAGTTTGTTCGCAGCTGATTATTGCTTAGTGTAGGGGCATGGTCTTTGCTAGCTGGAATTAGTTGAATTCGAGGACTTTGAGAGGTGTAAATATTGATAACCCAGAGGAAGAAAGTACGGTGGCTTGGAGGAAGGGGAGGAGGACTGCTTGCTGCACTTGCTGACTTACTGTTTTGCTGGTTACCTAGACTTCTGGATATCCTGACAATGGACATTGGGATTACTCCCAAAAGAATCCTACAACCCTACCCAGCAGGAAGAAGTAAAGAGGGCTAAGTCCCCTTTCCCTTTCAACCTTCTTTTTCCTCTACCTGGGGTTGGTAGCTTAGAAGGAAGATATAGGCTTTAAGGAACCCCCAAATAAAGTAGCACTTGAAAAACTAGTGCTTGCCTGCATGTCCTTTGACGAATGGATAATGAAAGTGTGTTACGTATGCACAATGGAATACCATTTAACAGTACAGAAAGATTTTATTTCTATTTGATGTAAAGAGAAGTGTCTTTGATGAAGGGTGGTAGTTACACTTTTCTGTTATTATAAAGATAAGGTTTCTACTGTAGTTAAGAATTATGCTGCTCATACAAACTTGCAGTGGTAGATTATCTTCTAAGATCTATGACCTCTCTAGCCCTGGGTAGTTGATTGGGTTTCTAGCATCAAGCATGATTTTCTTCCTGTTGAGTGTTTCTCATGTCCAATTACAATGCTGTTGCTTACCACCAATATGTGAGTACCCCTGACTACGCTTTCTAGATATGTTGACACACTGCTCATTGTGGTTCATAGGTGTTGCTCTCTTGGCAGCACGCGTAGTATTTTCTGGTGCTACAGAAGTTAGACCTCAGGAAGGAGGCTTTCAGGTTAGATTTAGTTCAAATACCCTGGTTCTGTGTCCTAAGTATGCAGTGTCTTCAGCAATAGCGAATTACCATCTGAGAGGCGACCAACAGCAACAGTCATAGCCTAAATTGTTTTGGGAGACAGCAAGTGACTATATGCATATATATGTGCATTGTCTCCAATTTTAGATAACTATAAAATTATATGATTACTTCAGACATTGTGAAATAACTTTGGTGTTTTGGTTTGGTTTTTTTGCCTTTTCTTCCCTCCTCTCTCTCTGTGGACCACGCTCTCCACTCCTCAGTTCACCCCATTTTTATTTTTCTATTTCCCACTTCACATATGTATCTTGTTATTCTCCTCTGAAGCCCCCACACATCCCACCCATAGACCCTTTCTACTTTCGTGGGTTCTACAGTAATTCCATGTTTTATACTCACAGCTGAAGTTGTGGAGCTAAAACCTGCAGCTGAAAGAGAATAAGGCAAGACTTATTCTTCTGCGGCTGAGTTACCTCACTCCTCACTCAATACAATCCTTTTCAAGTCCACCCATAGACCTGAAATTTCTTCTTTTTTTGTATAGTTGTGTTATTCCATTGTGTATATGTACATTTTAATTAACCATTCATCTGTTAAAGGATATTTAGTTTGTTTTTGTGTCCTGGCTATTGTAAATATGGCATCAATGAACATGGCCAAGTAAGTATCTGTGGAGTAGG
This sequence comes from Pachyuromys duprasi, assembly GCA_028658305.1. NCBI lineage: Eukaryota > Metazoa > Chordata > Mammalia > Rodentia > Muridae > Pachyuromys > Pachyuromys duprasi. The sequence continues at coordinate 37,336,749 of CM053758.1, read as the reverse complement.
ATGTTGTGTCCTTTGGGCACATGCCAAGGAATGGTATAGCTGGGTCATATGGTGGATTTACTTTTACTATCTGACAATTTTTCATACTGATTTCCAGAGTGTCTATACCAGTTTGCAATCTCATTAATGGTGAATGAGGGTTCCTTTCACCCATTACTTTACCCACAACGTTACCAGCATTTCTTGTCAGTGGTTTGCTGATCTTGGTCATTCTGACTACCATGAAATAAAATTTCAAAATTGTTTTAATTTACATTTTCTTAATTGCTAATGATAATGAATATTTTTGAAGTTTTTAAAACATTTTTTATTTTTTTATTGAGAACTCTGTGTTTAGACCTTTAGCTCATTATCAAAATTGGACATAGTTAATAAATTAAAGGATCTGAGGGAGTCCAATCCCAGTGGATAACATCTGCATCACAGTTCCTGCATCTGAGGGTACATGGCAAAAGAGAAGACTGAAAGACTGTAGTCACCAGGATACAAGAAAGTCTCCTCTGAGACTCTCTCCTAGAGATGGCTGCATAAACAGACCTGGAAAATGACAAAATCAATATACATGTCACACAGAATGGGGGACATCTCACAGGGTCGCACCCCCTAGACAAAGAACTATAGGCAACTACTAATGCTTAGAAAGGAGAATTGGTCTCTCCCAGAGATGAGCCCCTTGATTGAGTGCCCAATACAAAATGGTCAGCCCTGAAATCATATACAAGTGCATGGGATGGGTTGGAAGCAGGGGACAGAGGTTGGGCTGGGTGAAAGAAAGGAAAAGGGAAAAGTGATATAATTGTATTCTAATTAAAATGTATTTTAAAATAAATACATATGATCATCTCAGTAGACACAGTAAAGGCTCTTAACAAAACCCAACACATTTTCATCATAAAAGTACCAAAAAACTTAAACAAAAGCATGTATCAATAAATGAGACACAGGACAAACCTACAGCCAAATCTCAAAACATTTCCACTAAAATGAGAAAGTCAAGTGTATTCACTATTTTCATTCTCATTCAATAAAATACTAGAAATCTTAGTTATTTCTAGCAAGATAAGAGAAGTAAATCAAAGAGATGCAAATAGAAATGAAAGAAGACCAAGTATTCTTATTTGCAGATGAAATGATTATAAACATAAGAGACCCTGAACAATTTGCATCCTGCCATAAGGAAAAATGAAATTATGGCAGGAAAATTGATGGAACAGTAAATTATTATCTTAAGTGAGGTTATACAAGCTCAAAAGGATAAATGCCATATTTTCCTCTCATTTGTGGGTCCTTGCTTCTAATTTTTATATCCATGTTTTTATATGGGTGTAACTATGTATGGAAACCAACAAACTAACAGAGACCAAAGCGGGGGCAGGGAAACAAGAGCATTTACAGTAGGGGATTATAGTATGACACATAGGTATGAAAGTGTATGGGGAAATACTGAGGGTGGAAAGGTTTCACCAGGATAGGGGCAGGGAAATGAGGAAAGGAAGTAGTTGAAGAGAGGATCAACCAAAACTAAGTATATATGAAAAAGCTTAAGGAAACCTGCTACTTTGTCAGTTAATTTTAAAATGTACAGATCTTGAACATTGTTTCTTTGCATGGATAGATTAAGCCACTCCCAGAAGCTATAAGGTTATTAATGGAAATCTTGTTTCCAAGGCTGGGATACCTTCCAGTGAATTATCAGTTAGGGTGGCCTCTGAGGCCCCTGAAGCAATATAGGAGTTACCATTGCCATTGGTTACACATCTGAACTAGTTGCTAAGATCAGATTGTTGAAGCTATCTCACACTTTCAATGCAGAATATATAGAAATAAAGTTAGAGCTAACTAGAAGCTCTTTTCCTCTTGTGACACTTTGAATGAGAATGGCTTCCACAGGTCCAGCAGTCAAACTGTTTGGGGAGGATTAGGAGGTGTAGTCTTCTTGGGGTAGGTGCAGCCATTTTGGAGGAGATGTGTGTTGGGCAGTGGGCTTTGAAGTTTCAAAAGCCGATGGTAGGCCCAGTTTCTCTTGCTCTGCCTGCTGCCTAAGGATCAGGACAGAAAGCTCTCAGCTACTGCTCCAGCTCCCGTGCCTGTCTGCTTCCTGCCATGATGATCATAAACTCACCCTCTGAAACTTAAGCAAGCCTCCAGTTGAACATTTTTCTTTTATAAGAGTTGCCTTGACTATGGTGTCTCTTCAAAGCAATACAACAGTAATTAAAACAATTTCTAAGTAGCCTTCATGGTGCCAAAAATTGCCACATAGGCTGCCTGGGAGATTGTCATCAATAGTCCAACTCAGCGATGAACCTTCCATGCTACACTATCAACAGACCAGGCACAATAGACCCACTGGATCAACAGCAACAAGTCTGTTTTGGGAAACTAGATTCTTTATGGTTAGAGTAGAGACAGGACATCTGTTACCGTAAACCTGGTCAAAAGCCTGAGCTAAGGAGGAGACAGGCCGCAGCAGTTGAACTGCTAAATAGATGTGACACACTTGTCTCACTGCCTTCGCAGCACCTATGCTTCTGCTCATAGATCGGCATTACTGAAAGCTCTGATCAGAGAAGCAGCTTTATGCAAAGGATAATTAACTGAAGATGCCCATTACTGGTTAAAATACATTTAAACCACTCCAACAAGGCAAATGGAAGATATTATGAAACAGGGAGCAGCTCATGAGACCCTCCCTTAGTATTTGTAGGTAGATGATGGTTTCTGATAGAGGGGAAAAGATCTTCAGTGGTACAGTTACTATCAAGTTGCTTATGTTTCTGTAAATAATCTTTGCCATGGTCTTGTAAGCAATCACAATAATGCCATTGGGTCACTGAAAATAAAGACATGAAAAGAGAGAGCAATAAGTTGGGAAAGAGAGATGATGTATAGGAGAGTGATGTACAGAGAGGATGACTAGGTGAATATGATCAAAATATCTTATACATGCATATTAAAATGTTTTTATAATACCCATTTTATATAATTAACATATGCTAATAAGGACTTTTTAAAATGAAAATACTATTTCAAGAAAAAGATGACTAATTCTAAAATTCAGTTATTTTAATAATAATAAATTGATTAGTGGCTTAAATTTCATTACTTGATCTAAGAGACAAATTATCACTATAAATTCTGGAAGGAAGAAAATCAATCTTTACAAAACTCAATATCAATTAATAATTAAAGCACTTAATAAAATATTAACTGACATATATTTTCTTAATGTAATAAAATGAATAGACTATCTTCAATGTCAATTAACAGGCTAATGCTAAAAACATTTCCTCCAGAGTATCAAATATCAGAGATTTTCTAGAATTCATGGGATTGAATGTATAGTTGTGTGCTTGACTAATATTGAGTACAATGGTGTAGAAAGAATGCCTTCCCGACCACATCTGTAGACTTATGTCTTTACCGGGGTCACTTTTGTTAAACACATAAAAAATTATAGGCTTCTAGAAGAAATTCAGGTTTTAAGTTTCATAGACAGGTCTTGGCACCATACACCACTCATACCTGGTACAGAATGAAAAGAATATTCTCAAAGTATCAGCTAAGAAACAGTCAGCAAGCAAACAATCCCACAGACAGCAAGAAGATTCAGCCTTCCCATGCTGGCCATGTATCTCTGCTACAATTCAATATTCAAGAAAGGATACTAAGAACATCACACATACTATGATGGCTATTCTTCACTATCAGTGTATCCGGATTTAGATTCACCTATGAGATAGACTTCTGCAAACATCTGTGAGAGACTTTCCAAACAAGTTGAACTGAGCAGGGAAGACATATCCTGAGCATGGCTTGCACTATCCTATGGGATAGGTCCCGGATTGAATAGAAAGCAGGAAAAAATGAGCAAGTGTGATGAACACCAGTACTCAGGTCTCTGCTGTCTGACTGCACATGACTATGTGGTCAGCTGCCCCATTTCTTACCACCATGCCTTCCCTGCCATGCTGGACTGTGTCCCTCAAAGTGTGAGCCACATAATCCTTCCTCTCTTAAGTTGCTTCTTGTCTAGTATTTGGTCACAGTACCATACAAGGAACCCAGAAAACAGGTGTAAGAAGTGGAGTGATTGCTCTGATAAGCTTGATCATGTGGACTCTGGCCCTTTTTAACTAATGTGAGGGAAAATAGCTGCAGGCTGAAGAAGCACTATGCTTCTAGGCCATTCTGGTGCAAGTGTGGAAGCCCAATTGCCAATAGGAACACAGATAGAAAGCCAAGTGTGAGACATTTCAGAGGGAGAATAAAGACTGTCAGGAACCGGTTGAGAGGCATAGATATAGATTTAAGCATAGACCAAAAGGTTCATCCTGTTCTTAGATTGGATGACTCAACAAATACACAGTTGTAGCTTTACATTAATTTCCAGATTTGGTGCAATCTTAACCACGAATATATGCAAATTATTTTGTTGAGTTAGATAAGTTGATACTAAAAGAGAATGATAATATAAAATTATCTACTAAAAAAGAAAAACTATGAGATAAGGCCAACAGACATTAAAAGCTTCACACAGATTTGTACAGTACATGAGTACATAGGTAGACCACAGGGCAGATGGAGAGAACACAGGTCACGCCTATCTACCCTAGAAAGTCAGCACACAACAGAAGTGGTATCTAGATCTCCCTGATAAAAGCTTTCTGTTTAGTGTACTGAGACAATGAGGAACTTGTTTTAAAATAAAATAAAATTGTATCTGAGCAAAACAAGAATTCTAAATGAGTCAGAGATTTAGAAGTAAAAATGATGACATCTAAGCAGTGTATAATTTCCTTTAGCCTGAGTGTACATAAAATATTTCCAAATATAAACAAAAGCCCATATGCATAATTCATAAATTTGATAAATAAATGGGTTTGAAATTTGCATTACCAAAAATAAATAACAAGCACTACAAAAAGTCACAACACAACTGTCAAACTGGGAGAAAATAATTGCAGCATATATCACAGCTAAAAAGCTATGATCACAAATAAATAAGGAACTTTCAAATTGTGTAACAAAACTCTACATTCAATAGAAAATTGGAAAAGAGACATGTGTGTCGGCCACATCTGCAGTATGTGGAGGCCGAGGCAGAAAGATTTCAAGTTCTTGGCCAGCCTATTTAAAAAAAAAAAAAAAAAAACCCTTTCAAAGAGAAAAAAATGGAAAAATTGACATGAATGCATATCACAAAAAGTGTGAAAAAGATTCTCAATCACGAAAAGTATGCCGAGTCGCTCATTAAAGAAACACAGGCTGAGGTGTTAGGGATGGCTCAGTGGTTAAGGGCTCCAGAGGACCCAATGCCTCTGTCCTACACCAGCTCTTACACGTTCATACCTAAACACAGGCACATACACATAATTAATTTCAAAACAAGAAAACTTAAAAGAAAATAGAAATGGATACAGTCCTGCTATACTGCTCATCACTAGCTGACTGACGAAGGAAAAGCATGAAGTCTCACATAATTGAACGCGGTGGGGAAACGGGGTAATTTTCACATAATGCCCGTGCAACCCTGGGAGAGGGAAGCCTGGTGATTGAATAAAGCATGCTAGTGCTTGTAACCCAACAGTGTGACTTCTAAGAAACCACGCTGAATACACATACCTCCAAAACACACAAGGCAAATGGTTCTGTCTTTATAAACTATGGAAACAACCTAAATGCTGCTATGTAAGAGGGAGGCTCAGTGACATATTTCCTATGTAGCATACTATACAGCTGTGAAACAGGTAAGAATTCTGTGAACTGACTAGAAGTAATTTCCAAGACTGTCGTTATGTTTCTGAAAGGTTGAATGTAAAAAGCTGTATAAACCAGGTTACTTTTTATGTAATACAAAGGACTTTTCTAAAACATATCGATGTCTGTTTATTTGTACAAGACTTACAGGAGCCCCCCACTCCCTCCCTCCAGGCAATGAGCAAAGAGACTGCTTGTTGGTGGTGTTGTTCTTATATCCACCAAGGACAGAGCAGATGACAGTCCTTTGTTCATCCTTGCTTGATGCCTGGCTTGGTAGCCAAAACTGTTTTATGCTTAGGACTCATAAAAATCAAATCAAATCCAGGCAGGACAGGGTGGGAGGAGGAACACAGACAGAAACATGTGGACTGCCATACCATCACAGACCTGCCCTCCAGTGCACAGCACAGGAGGGCCATAGACAGTAAAGGATGTCGCTCAGGATCCAGCAGCTGCATGGCCAGCCTGCAGCAGAAGCTCTCACAAAATATGTGAGTATGTAGTGGACAGATGGAAGAGAAAGAGAAGTCGAACAGCTTGAGAATTATAAAGAGAGATGGAACCAGAGATTCAAGGGTGGACAGGAGAAGCCTGTTCCAAAGCTGTGAGATCTCCATGTCACAGGGCAACAACAGGACACCCTGGAGGAAACCCAGTGAGGATCCAATATTGCTGTTGTCACCAAAACCAGAAATCTTGAACCAGACCAATGACTCATTACAATGAACATTTGCAAGTGGAGATGTGTGGACAGAGGGATATACTATGGGACACTCTGTGACATACTACAGCTTCCACAATGAGATGTTTACTATGCTTTGTGGGGGTGGGGGGTGTTTTGTGGGGGAGGTTACAAGGATAAAGGATAATATGAGGAGACAGGGAGATGAGAGGGACTGGGGTGCATGATGTGAAATTTACAAAGAATCAATAAAAAGCTTTTAAAAAATAAATGCAGGAAGGATACACTAGAAACTAGTTATATGAGCCATTTATAAGAAGGCACAAAAAAGTTTAAAAGCTTAAAGAAAGTGAATGGTGTAGTATTCATGAAGAAGTGATTCTTTCTTCGTGGTTATTTTGTACAGCTTTACTTCAAAAATCTCCCAACCCTACCAGCATTATAAACACATAACACAAACATACTAAAAACACAGAGGAAGCAATTCCTAAGAAATGTTGGAAAACAACAAGCCCGTACAAGAGAATCTTGATTGAAGTGATGGTTTGTTTTATATAGGAGCATGGATTGGTAGTCCTGTGGTCACTTGAGGAATATGCTAAGATTGAATGCATAAGTGAGCACGTGTAAGCAAGAGGCAGTCCTTTGGTGATGGGCTACAATCTGACGGGTCATGAGCCCCATCAGGCTCAACAAGTTCAGTCAGAGACTGACACAGGAACACACATGGACAAAAGACTGTGTGCTAAGATCTGAAAACGTCTCGCTACATTTACTGAGAGATTTACAAGAGATTTAGGCTGTATGCCTGAAACAAGCAACAGCCAAGCTGCAGTTAGCATACCAAACACCCAGAGCCCTATAATAGGAATGAGAGCCGCCGAGTCCAAGAAGAGTGAAGATAACACTCAAAACTCATCAGGAATGTTGTATCATGCTAAGGAAAAGCTTGCAAACGGATTATAATCTCAAAAGAACTTTGAATCTGCCTACACAAAAGTAGAACCAAGGACAATGCATGAAGAGGACCAAAACCCCTTGTGCAGATGTAGCCCTTAGGCAGCTCAGTCTCAATTTGGGTTCCTGAGGTAGGGGAGCAGGGACTGTCTCTGTCATGAACTCAGTTTCCTGCTCTTTGATAATTTTCCCCAGCGATGCAACCTTGTCAGGCCACAAAGGAAGAAGATCCAGGCAGTCCTGATGAGACTTAATAAGCTAGGGTGAGATAGCAAGGGAGGAAGGACTCTCCATTTCAGTGGACTAAGGGAAGGGAATAGAAGGGAAAGCGGGGGAGGGTAGGACCAAGAGGGCAGAGGCTACAATCAGGATATAAAATTAAAAAATTGTAAAAAAATTAAAAATTAAATTTAGGAGGATCAAAGATGGCTACCCCAGGAGGACACTGTGACTGAGGAGTAGGACAGCAGTGTTGGCACAGCAACCAGGAGACTGAACTCTGGTACCTAAAACATCAGCATTTGTGACTGCCAGGTGAGCGGAATTCCTACAGTGAGGAAATGAAGTGGAAAAGTCCTAGAGACGCCCAGTTATTCCCCAGAAAACCCCAGGTGACTGGCTGCGCACAGCCCTGATCTGAACTTACAGCCACACTGGGCGCTGACAGCCGCCATTCCGGACTGGGTCACAGAGTATCCAGGCCAGTCTGAGAACCCCCTAGATATCATGGGCTGCATTAGGCGGGTATACACACCCCTCGGGGCCTCCAGCCCCCACTCCGGACTGGGTCACACAGTATCCAGGCCAGAATGAGAAGCCCCCAGATAATATCTCAGGCCATGATGCACAGCCCCTGGCCCAGAAGAAGGAGGCCCCAAGTCTCTAGACCAGAGGGTAGCTCTTAGCACCAAGCCCAGGTCAGAGCGTGGAGCCTCAAGAACAAAGCAGCACCCCCAGCTGACATCTCAAACCAGGACACTCAGCCTCTGGCACAGAGTAAGGAGCCAAACCTCCAGACTAGAGTGGCGACCAGCCTGAGATGCGCACATCTTCTAGCACAGAGCACGAAGCCGGGCACACAGATCCCACAACAGAGTTCAACTGAGGCAACAACACACACTAACAAATCACTGGAACTCCCTGATCTTCTTGAAGAATACTCCAGACACCAGAGATTGACAGTTCCAGTCTGAAGTTCAGCCTCAAAGCACAAACAGCTCATTGACTATATATAAACAAATGGCCAAAGGTCGACCTAAGAACTCACCCAACAAAAATCAGGACATCATGGCACCACAAGAAACACCCAAAAGCAATGGAGATTTTAATTCAGAGGAGACACAGGAAAATAATGTTAAAGATATGCATATTCAGTTAGTAGAGGAACAAAAAGAGGAATGAACAAGGCCATCTAAGAAATTCAGAAATATATAAGTGCCCACGTAGAGGAACAATTAAAGACATACAGAGAGGAAACAAACAAAAAAATAAGAGCCACATTCAATCACATGATAGAAATGATAAAAAGCATGAACACAGAAATAGAAACTATAAAAAAAAAACACAAACAGAGAAAAACCTGGAACTGGAGAACGTAGAGAAAAGATCAGGAACCACAAAGGTAAGCATCACCAATAGAATACAAGACATGGAAGAGAGAATCTCAGGAGCTGAAGATACACTTACTGAAATGAATTCCTCATTGAAAAATAAAATAAAATCGGAAAAGTCCCAAACACAAAACATCCAAGAAATCAAGGACGCCATGAAAAGAAGAAACCTAAGAATAATAGGAATAGACGAAAAAGAAGACTCCAGGCTCCAAGGACCAGAAAATATTTTTAAGAAAATCATAGAAGAAAATTTTCCCAACTTAAAGAAAGAAATGTCCATAAACATACAAGAAGCCTAGAGAACTCCAAATAGACTAGACCAGAAAAGAAATACCTCTCGTCACATCATAGTCAAATCAATAAACCTACAAAACAAAACAAAAAATATATTAAAGGCAGCAAGGGAAAAGGGCCAAGTAAAACATATGAAGGTAGACCGATCAGAATCACACCAGATTTCTTATCAGAAACTATGAAAGCCAGAAGGGCCTGGGCAGAGGTCATGCAGTCTTTAAGGGAACACAGATGCCAACCAAGACTACTAACCCAGCAAAGCTTTCAATCAACATAGATGGAGAAAACAAAATATTCCATGACAAAACTAAATTTAAGCAATATCTACACAACAATCCAACCCTACAGAAGATACTAGAAGGAAAACTTCAATCCAATGAAAACAACTACACCAAAGAAAATATAGGATACAGGTAACTTACCAACTAAAAGGGGGGAGGGGAAAGCAATGAATCATAGTAATATCACCAACCCCACAATAAAAGGATCTAACAGCCACTGGTCACTATTATCTATCAACATCAATGGACTCAACTCTCCAATAAAAAGACACAGACTAACAGAATGGTTATGGAAACAGGACCCAACATTCTGCTGCATCCAAGAAACACACCTATGCAACAAAGATAAACACTAACTCAGAGTAAAGGGCTGGAAAAATATTTGTCAAGTAAATGGACCCAGAAAAAAAGCAGGGGTAGCAATCCTAGTAACTAATAAAATAGACTTTCAACCAAAGTTAATCAAGAAAGATGAGGAGGAGCACTTCCTTCTCATCAAAGGAAAATTCCAACAGGAGGACATCACAATTTTGAACATCTATGCCCCAAATACAAGACCACCTACATTTGTAAAAGAAACATTATTAAAACTGAAATCACACATTGATCCCAACACCTCCTAATAGTAGGAGACTTCAACACTCCTCTCTCACCAAGGGACAGATAATCTGGTCAGAAGCAAAACAGGGAAACAAAAACACTCACAAACAACCTAAATCAAATGGACCTAATAGATGTCCACAGAACTTTTCACCCTAGATCAAAAGAGTTTACCTTCTTTTCAGCACCTCAAGGAACCTTCTCCAAAACAGACCATATAGTTGGTCACAAAGCAAGCCTCAGCCTCTTCAATACAAGAAGATTGAAATAATCCTTTGTGTCCTATCTGACCATCATGGTCTAAAGCTGGACATCAACAACAACAGAAACAACAAAAAGCCTACACACATGGAAACTGAACAACTTGTTACTGAATGACAGCTGGGTCAAAGAAGAAATAAAGAAAAAAATTAAAGACTTCCTAGAATTCAATGAAAATGAAGACACAACATATCTAAACTTAGGGGACACGATGACAGCAGTGTTAAGAGGAAAGTTCATAGCACTAAGTGCCTTCAAGAAGAAATTTGAAACATCTCATTCAAGCAACTTAATGGCTCACTTAAAAGCCCTAGAGAAAAAGAAGCAGCCACACCAAAGAGGAGTAGACAAATGGAAATAATTAAACTCAAGGCTGAAATCAATAAATTAGAAACAAATATAACAATTCAAAGAATCAATGAAACCAAGGGCTGGTTCTCTGAGAAAATCAACAAGATAGACAAACCCTTACTCAAACTAACTAAAAGACAGAGAGACACTATCCAAATCAACAAAATCAGAAATGAAAAGAGGGACATAATCACAGACACTGAGGAAATCCAAACAATCATTAGGTCTTACTACAAAAGCCTATATGCCACAAAATTTGAAAATCTAAATGAAATGGACAATTTTCTTGATAGATTCCATCTACCTAAACTAAGCCAAGATCAGATAGAAAGATTGAATAGACCTATATCCCCCAAGGAAATAGAAGCAGTCATCAACAGCCTCCCTACCAAAAAAAGCCCTGGGCCAGATGGTTTTAGTGCAGAATTCTACCAGACATTCAAAGAAGCCCTAACTTCTTTATAAAGTGTTCCACAAAATAGAAATAGAAGGAAAATTATCGAACTCTTTCTATGAAGCCACAGTCACCTTGATACCTAAACCACACAAACATCCAACCAAAAAAGAGAACTTCAGACCTATCTCTCTTATGAACATTGATTCAAAAATACTCAATAAAATACTTGCAAACCGAATCCAAGAGCACATAAAAGATATCATCCACCATGACCAAGTAGGCTTCATCCCAGGCATGCAAGGGTGGTTCAATATATGCAAATCCATCAAAGTGATCTACCATATAAACAAACTGAAGGAGAAAAACCACATGATCATCTCCCTAGATGCCGAAAAAGCATTTGACAAAATCCAACACCCATTTATGTTTAAAGTCTTGGAGAGACTAGGGATACGAGGCACATACCTAAATATAGTAAAGGCAATATACAGCAAGCCTATAGCTAACATCAAACTCAATGGAGAGAAACTCAAATCAATCCCACTGAAATCAGGGACTAGGCAAGGCTGCCCATTGTCTCCATATCTCTTCAACATAGTACTTGAAGTCCTAGCTAGAGCAATAAGACAAGTAAAGGAAATCAAAGGGATACAAATTGGAAAGGAAGAAGTCAAAGCATCACTATTTGCATATGATAATATGCATGAGTGACCCCAAAACTTCAACCAGAGAACTCCTTCAACTGATAAACACCTTCAGTAAAGTGGCTGGATACAAAATCAACTCAAAAAAATCAGAAGCCCACCTGTACACCAAAGACAAAAGCGCCAAAAAGGAAATTAGGGAAACAACACCCTTCATAATAGCCACTAATAACATAAAGTACCTTGGGGTGACTCTAACCAAGCAAGTGAAAGACCTGTTTGAAAAAAAGTTCAACTCTCTGAAAAAAGAAATTGAAGAAGATATCAGAAAATGGAAAGACCTCCCGTGCTCATGGATTGGTAGGATTAACATAGTGAAAATGGCCATACTGCCAAAAGCAATCTGCAGGTTCAACGCAATTCCCATCAAAATACCTACACAATTCTCCAGAGAGCTTAAAAGAAAAATTCTCAACTTCATATGGAGAAACAAAAAACCCAAAATGATCCTGTACAACAAAAGATTATCTGAAGGTATCTCCATCCCTGACCTCAAGCTGTACTACAGAGCAATAGTAATAAAATCTGCATGGTATTGGCATAGAAACAGAAGAGTGGATCAATGGAACTAAATAAAAGACCCAGAAATGAACCCACACACCGATGGAAACTTGATTTTTGACAAAGAAGCCAATACCATTCAATGGAAAGAAGACAGCATCTTCAACAAATGGTGCTGGTCCAACTGGATATCAGTATGCAGAAAAATGAAAATAGATCCATATTTATCACCCTGCACAAAGCTAAAGTCCAAGTGGATCAAAGACCTCAACATAAAACCAGACACACTAAACCGGTTAGACGAAAAAGTGGGGAAGACCCTAGGACTCATTGGTACAGGAGACTACTTCCTGAATAGAACACCAACAGCACGGGCTCTGAGATCAACAATCAATAAGTGGGACCTCATGAAGCTGAAAAGCTTCTGTAAAGCAAAAGATACTGTCATCAAAACAAAATGACAGCCTACAGACTGGGAAAGGATCTTCACCAACCCTATATCTGACAGAGGACTAATATCCAGTATATATAAAGAACTCAATAAATTAAAATGCAACAAATCAAGTAATCCAATTAAAAAATGGGATATGTAGCTAAATAGAGAAGTCTCTGTAGAGAACTGTAGAATAGCAGAAAAACACTCAAAAAACATTAAAGAAATGCTCAACATCCTTAGCCATCAGGGAGATGCAAATCAAAACCACCCTGAGATTTCACCTTACACCTGTCAGAATGGCTAAGATAAAAAAAAAAAAAAAACTCAAGCGACAACACATGCTGGAGAGGATGTGGAGAAAGAGGAACCCTCCTCCATTGCTGGTGGGAATGTAAGCTGGTACAACCACTCTGGAAATCAATTTGGCGTTTTCTGAGACAATTAAGAATAGTGATTCCTCAAGATACAGCTATACCACTCCTAGGCATATACCCAAAAGATGTCCAAGTACACAACAAGGACATTTGCTCAACTATGTTCGTAGCTGCTTTATTTGTAATAGCCAGAACCTGGAAACAACCCAGATGCCCCTCAGTTGAGGAATGGATACAGAAATTGTGGTACTTTTACACAATGGAATACTACTCAGCAATTAAAAAGGAGGAAATCATGAAATTCGCAGGCAAATGGTGGGACCTGGAAACGATCATCCTGAGTGAGGTATCCCAAAAGCAGAAAGACGCACATGGTATATACTTACTTATATAGAGCTATAAGATAGGATAAACATACTGAAATCTATACACCTAAAGAAGATAAACAAGAAAGAGGACCTGGTGTAAGAGGATTAATCCTCACTT